>JAULUF010000012.1:20437500-20800000 GCA_031834385.1 Semotilus atromaculatus
ATTCAAATGACTGAAATAAAAATTATTAATTTATTTTTTTATTAATTGTTATGGGGGGTTACCATAATGAAAAAATATATATATTTATGCATAATTGTATACGTTGTACTGCATTTAATTTATTCTGATTTAAATAAAAAAATCATCTTAATATGGTATAAATTACTGCATTACAATAATTTGAATCTAATGGGACCCACCATTGAGAATTAAAATAGATATTAAAATGACACTGTCTGTATGGATTACAATAATGATCATTTGGGGGAAAACATGTTTAATTGTCATAAATATAACATCACAAAGCAAAAATCTCTTGTGAGATACTGTGATGTTTGGTGGCAGACGGAAACGTACAACTTTACACTCGAATATAAGCTTAAAAAAAATACATTTATTTAAAAATAATAATAATAAAAGGACAGCTGACTTGTCAGAGAACATATGAAACAAAAAATCTAATAAAATGCACTGTTAATGAAAAATGTATATTTTGTATTGAAGATGAGTAACATCACCATAACCATAAGTTTTCAGCACTTTGGACAATTGAACAGGATTAATGTGGAAAAACATTTAAAGGCGTGAGAAGTCGAAGATGTCTCGATACGACGGATGAAAACAAGAGGGATTGAGGAAATAAGCGGAGAAGGAAACTCATTGCTTGCTCTTTTGCTTGACATTTAAGATGAAATTTTAATTATTATTATAAATAATCAAGGTAATGAGTGAACAACAGTGCTTTTCTATTCTTTTGGCCCTTGCAAGATCCGAAAGTGTGTGTGTGCTTCATCTTTAGGGTGGAGATCTCCACAAACACTGGATACATTTATATTTTACTTTTATTATGCAATGTTGAACTGATCAGAGAGCATTGGAAGTGTCTTACGACGGTCCACATATGACGTCTAGCATTTGACAAACACACGTGACCTTCACATGCTGATGTCAGTCACCCGCTCCTCTATCACACACACACACACACTCGCAGCGCTTCCTATGCAGGCTTATATTGGGTTGTGTGTCTAAAACAGGATCTCAGTGCTGGAGTCCGGTGTCACAGTTCAACACGACAGCCAGAGAATGCCACATATGTGAGACGCGTAACACACCAGCAGTCGGCCTTACATGCCACACTGAAATACACACACACACACACACACATTAGCACTGGCCTACCGACACACTGAAACATTCACACGCCCCTTAAACGCTCTGTAAATACTGTAAACACTTCACCACACACCAGGATGAGTTTCATGTATTGTGTAGACGCACACACAACCATTTTACTTCCATAATGTGAAATATTTCCAAGAGACAGAGAAGATTACATGAGAGAAATGTAGGGAGGACTTGATTTCACACAGGGATGGGACGGTAAAAGTGTCCCCATAGACTACCGGTCAAAAGTTTGGGGACGGAAAGTGTCTTCTGCTCACCAATTTATTTGACAAAAAAATACAGTAAAAACTGTAATATTATGAAATATTTTTACAATGTAAATCAGCAGTTTTCTATGTGAATATATAGTAAAGTGTAATTTATTCCTGAATGTTCATCATCATTACTCCAGTCTTCAGAGTCACATGATCCTTCAGAAATCAGGATAATATGATGAGTTGATGATCAAGAAACATTATTATCAATGTTGAAAACAGTTGTGGAAACAGTGACACATTTTTATTTTTCAGGATTCTTTGATGAGCAAAGTTCAAAAGAACAACATTTATTTGAAATATAATTATTTGTAACATTATAAATGTCATTAATGTGACTTTTGATCAATTTGCTGAATAAAAGTAATAATTTCTTTCAAAAACAAAACTTTCTGACCGTAAGCTTTTACGGTAGTGTATAAAGGTGATTGACATGAGCTGAAAAGGAAAGTTATAAAAAAAAAAATTATATTATGAAGGCAAACATGTTTTTCTTTAGAGTAACATCAGTGCTGTTAATTTAACCAGGGACATGAATTAATAAAGTAAATAAGCTCATTTATATTTCATGTTGATATTGATCGTCTTTCATTTAGAATCAATACTGCAATTTTCCATAAAAATAAGATTTGCCAATTTTGGTTTCATGGAAACTTAGAGTAATAAAAACAGCATATTTAATTGCAAGAGGGTATAAAAGTGTGTGTCCACTGTCCACACTGAGGAGAATGTGTGTGTCGATCTGTATCTGCAGGTCATGTGTGGTATCAGACTGTCAGCACTGAGAGCCAAACACAGCCATGAGAAACAACAGACACACACACACACACACGTAATCACATTACACTCAACAAACACACACACCACGAAACAAGAAACACTGTTCAAAATATACATTTTTAAAAAAGTAGATCACTTTCGAATGCACAGACTTCCCTATTATTACAGTCAGAATTAAATCAAAATCTTCATATATACATATACCGGTGAAACTCGAAAAATTTGAATATCGTGCAAAATTTCATGTATTTCAGTAATTCAAATTTAAAGGTGAAACTAATATATTTAGTATATATAACTATATACATAACATATGCATGATTATACTTTTCACAGGGCTGACATTTCTTTATTTAAAATCCTTTTTTTTAATTGATTTCATGTAATATTCAAATTTTCTGAGATTTTGAATTTGGGTTTTTTATAAGCTGTAAGCCATAATCATCAAAATTATAACTTTTGCACGATATTCTTTTACCTGTATATGGAATATTGCAGCATTTATTATAGATGATTTATCAGTGCACATCATTATTGTTTTAAACCCATTTGGCTCATAATCTTGAATTAGAATAACATTTGTTCTCTGATGATGTGGGCGGGGCTATAACCTGTCACTCACATGAGATCCACCAATAGCAAACAACAACCATCCAATCAATTCTCCACGGACAAAATCAAGCCCCGCCCACATGTGTTCTTGTTCCAGAAGCGTTTCACTCGGATACACGACACAATACGATAGAAAAAACGAGCACAACTTCCGTTTCAGGCCGGCTTTAAAGAGCAAAGCAAAGCAGATGCATGATCAAATACATGTTCAAATATGAAATGTATTACTACTACTAATAATAATAATAATGATACTAAATCAGAAAAAAATATTCCAATATAGTTATAGATAAATTCAGAGCTCTAACCATTACAAATCAGCACCAGCAAACGCCCTTAAAATACAATACAAGATCATTCTCTCCTATAAACGCCGACAAACACTTTTAACAAGCGCGCCGCTGCGTTCAATACAAGATATATTAATGCCTGACAGACTGATGTGACAAATCACGTCTTCACCTGGACCCAACATACACACTTGAGCTTTTCCAGAGTGAAGTTGAACTTCTACAGCGTATTAGAGCGACTGAACTTTGCTTTTCGTCTGTTCAGGACATTTTTGTTGAGGTGCCAAACATCTCCAAAAGCAAATTCTGCCAGATAAGTATTAAGTATGATAAAAACACACTGATACAATAAACATAATCCTGCCTGAAGCCAAAGGAGTCTGAGTGATTCAACAACAGTCTTCGGCTCACTTTCACGAGACGCCATAAAAGGAAGAAACATTTATTTGTGCGGCGCCGATAAGTCGAGAGGATTCAAGGCTGAAGTGTGACGCGATTGTGTGTTTGTTTAAACCGTTACTGAGAAATCCCTGGTATATACACACACACACACATTATAACAGTAACACTCAAACACACACACACACATCACTGTTAATACTGTGCAGCGTCTCTCTGAACACGATTAAAGATACAGTGGCTACTAAATTATCTTTAAGACTGAAGCTCGAGGCTCTTTATATTTTGTCATCAGCAGAAGTTTCTTTCTTTTAGTCAGAATGCCACACTTCTCAGAGAACACAATCCCATAATGCACTGCAAGCCGATCTTAAATAATTCCAAGATGGTGGATAAAACATGAAAAATGTTGATTGTAATTACACTACTGTTAAAAAGTTTGGGGTCAGTAAAATGTGCTAATTTTTTTTTTAACTTTCATTCAGCACGGACGCATTAAATTGATCAAAAGTGACAGTAAAGACATTTATAATGTTACGAAAGATAATAAATGCCGTTCTTTTGAACTATCTAACTTTCTTTGATGAAAGCATTTTCATAAATGTTTCTTGATCATCAGATCATCATATTATCCTGATTTCTGAAGGATCATGTGACACTGAAGACTGGAGTATATTACACTAGTACACTTTACTATATATTCACATAGGAAACCGCTTTTTAAATTGTAATAACATTTCACAATTTCACAGATTTTACTGTATTTTGATCAAATAAATGCAGCGTTGGTGAGCAAAGGCTTGTTTCACAAACATTAAAACATTTTACAAGCCCTAAACTTTTGAACGATAGTGAATATTTATTTCAGTGCTAAAAATGTTGTTAAAAATCGACTATTCGAGTCCATATATATGCTTTTATAATGCCTATTGAAATCCTTTGAATCACTTGAAATCAAGACTATAAGTCTCCAAATCAGAGAAAAATGTGAATATCGAGCAAAAGTATTTCAGTAGTTCAAATTAAAAGGTGAAACTAATATATTTAGTATATATAACTATATACATATGCATGATTATACTTTTAAGGCGGCCAACATTTCTGTATTTAAAATCCTTTTTTTATTGATTTCATGTCATATTCTAATTTTCTGAGATTTTGAACTTGGGGTTTTCATAAGGTGTAAGCCATAATCATCACAATGATAACTTTTGCACGAGTTTGACATGTATACGGGTCTGTCTCCATGTGGTCAGCAGACGGGCGGCTCATAGGGTTTGAAACAGAGCCAGTGTTAAACAGAAAGAGGTAATAACTCTGACGGTTAGCAGATCCAAACACAGATGGCCTTGGCCAGTCAGAATCAATCGCTCACTCTCAGCTTTATTAGCCATCAAAGACTATATGTCCTATATTTTTATGCGTGTTTACTCTTTGGCAGCCGAGATTTAAGAGCCATTTGGTGTTTGGTTTAAACTGTCCGGATGAAAAAAAGCGAGCGAGGACAGAAGCTGCATCCACCCGGTGATCAGTGTCAGGCTGACGAGCCGATCACAATGACACTGATTTTATCTCTGAGTCGCTGTATTGTTGGATGTAGTGGACGTGTCTCCTCACGAAACTGGCCATAGCTCTTGAAAAGCAGATCACAGATGGGATGTAACAATAAGAAGACATTTTTAATTGGATGAGAAATCAGTTTATTATTATTACAGTAAAAATAAGTTCTTGCTGCTACACCAGAGGGGAAAGTGTTCGCTATCAACTCTGGCAGTGTTTTAAAGTCCCCCTGTGGGGAAAATACAGCTTTTAATGTTGTTTATGTGTCTATGTGGTGTTTTTAATATGCTTTAAGACAAACCATGTGTAAGTTCACAAGTCGACAGCATTGCTGAGTATTTTCTGCTTAAAACTGCAGTGAACCAAAGACAGTCTCAAAAACACGGTGTGAAATCGCTGGTGTTTCTGACGTCACAAACGACCTTGTAACCAATCAGATCAACTTGTGATCGTCAACCAGTGGATCTCTGAGTGAGGGAGTGAGTGGAGGCGGGGCTCATTTGCATATTCATAGAACCACGCATACTAAATGAGCCAAGGGTGTCGAGTTACATTCAAGCTAAAAACTTTTAAAAATGTACTTTTGGTGATCAAAGATGAGTTATAATATGTGACACAGACCGGATGTGTTCTATGACCGTGTAAACAGGATAAAAACGCATGCATTCGGATATTTCGAGATCGGTTTCAGACCTTCACAATTTATGGCAACTTTGAATCTCTTGTAGTTTGTGGTTCCTCTACTGCGTTCATATGTGGAAATAAATCCGATATAAATCAGATATGTGCCAATGCGACTGTCATGTATCGTATTTTCTGAGGCATTAGGCAACGTCTCCGGGGTTTAATGACGAGAGAAACCCCGACGCGCCTCTGCAAAGGGACGCTTAGCATAGAAGAGGAATGAAAAAATTATAATAATATAGGCATATAAAAAAAAAAAGTATATAGGCAACAAATCAGAATTGGGCATCAAGACCTGCAGTGTAAACGAGGCCAAAGAAACCCTCCATCTCAACCACTTTCTCCTACGAGCGAATATGCTGAGCTAATAATGAGAAACGGACGTGGACATAAAGAATTGGGAGAGGGACAGGGAGAGAGAGAGAAAGAGAGGGAGAGAGGGAGAGGGAGAGGGAGAAAGAGAGGGAGAGAGGGAGAGGGAGGGAGAGGGAGGGAGAGGGAGAAAGAGAGGGAGAGAGGGAGAGAGGGAGAGAGGGAGGGAGAGAGGGAGAGGGAGAGGGAGAAAGAGAGGGAGAGAGGGAGAGAGGGAGGGAGAGAGGGAGAGGGAGAGGGAGAAAGAGAGGGACAGGGAGAGGGAGAGGGAGAAAGAGAGGGACAGGGAGAGGGAGAAAGAGAGGGAGAGAGGGAGAGGGAGAGAGAGAGAGAGAGAGAGCGAGAGAGAGAGCCGCTTCGTCTCATCTCAAGAGCAGATTAGAGTTAACGATGTTTAACCATTCTGTTCATCACAGCATAATGAGAAGATGCAAAAGTATCCATAGCACCATTAATCAAAACCTTAATAAATCCAATAATACAACAGATAATAAATGCAAGGATTGTTAATATTAGTCCTGTGGGGATCAAGGCACTAACAAGCATCTGTGAACCAAGCTAAAATACAGTTTCTATCATTCACTTCTCTTTCCTGAAATTCTTGAGCTATTCTAGACATATATGTGGCATGATGCATCCACATGATGGACATTTACATGAGATATACTCCACATGATGGACATTTACATGAGATATACTCCACATGATGGACATTTACATGAGATATACTCCACATGATGGACATTTACATGAGATATACTCCACATGATGGACATTTACATGAGATATACTCCACATGATGGACATTTACATGAGATATACTCCACATGATGGACATTTACATGAGATATACTCCACATGATGGACATTTACATGAGATATACTCCACATGATGGACATTTACATGAGATATACTCCACATGATGGACATTTACATGAGATATACTCCACATGATGGACATTTACATGAGATATACTCCACATGATGGACATTTACATGAGATATACTCCACATGATGGACATTTACATGAGATATACTCCACATGATGGACATTTACATGAGATATACTCCACATGATGGGTATTTACATGAGATATACTCCACATGATGGGTATTTACATGAGATAGCCTATACTCCACCTGATGGGCATTTACATGAGATATACTCCACATGATGGACATTTACATGAGATATACTCCACATGATGGACATTTACATGAGATATACTCCACATGATGGACATTTACATGAGATATACTCCACATGATGGACATTTACATGAGATATACTCCACATGATGGGCATTTACATGAGATATACTCCACATGATGGACATTTAGGCTACATGAGATATACTCCACATGATGGACATTTACATGAGATATACTCCACATGATGGACATTTACATGAGATATACTCCACATGATGGACATTTACATGAGATATACTCCACATGATGGACATTTACATGAGATATACTCCACATGATGGACATTTACATGAGATATACTCCACATGATGGGCATTTACATGAGATATACTCCACATGATGGACATTTAGGCTACATGAGATATACTCCACATGATGGACATTTACATGAGATATACTCCACATGATGGACATTTACATGAGATATACTCCACATGATGGACATTTACATGAGATATACTCCACATGATGGACATTTACATGAGATATACTCCACATGATGGACATTTACATGAGATATACTCCACATGATGGACATTTACATGAGATATACTCCACATGATGGGCATTTACATGAGATATACTCCACATGATGGGCATTTAGGCTACATGAGATATACTCCACATGATGGGTATTTACATGAGATATACTCCACATGATGGACATTTACATGAGATATACTCCACATGATGGACATTTACATGAGATATACTCCACATGATGGACATTTACATGAGATATACTCCACATGATGGACATTTACATGAGATATACTCCACATGATGGACATTTACATGAGATATACTCCACATGATGGACATTTACATGAGATATACTCCACATGATGGACATTTACATGAGATATACTCCACATGATGGACATTTACATGAGATATACTCCACATGATGGACATTTACATGAGATATACTCCACATGATGGACATTTACATGAGATATACTCCACATGATGGACATTTACATGAGATATACTCCACATGATGGACATTTACATGAGATATACTCCACATGATGGACATTTACATGAGATATACTCCACATGATGGACATTTACATGAGATATACTCCACATGATGGACATTTACATGAGATATACTCCACATGATGGACATTTACATGAGATATACTCCACATGATGGACATTTACATGAGATATACTCCACATGATGGACATTTACATGAGATATACTCCACATGATGGGTATTTACATGAGATATACTCCACATGATGGGTATTTACATGAGATAGCCTATACTCCACCTGATGGGCATTTACATGAGATATACTCCACATGATGGGTATTTACATGAGATATACTCCACATGATGGGCATTTACATGAGATATACTCCACATGATGGGTATTTACATGAGATATACTCCACATGATGGGCATTTACATGAGATATACTCCACATGATGGGCATTTACATGAGATATACTCCACATGATGGGTATTTACATGAGATATACTCCACATGATGGACATGTACATGAGATATACTCCACATGATGGACATTTACATGAGATATACTCCACATGATGGACATTTACATGAGATATACTCCACATGATGGACATTTACATGAGATATACTCCACATGATGGACATTTACATGAGATATACTCCACATGATGGACATTTACATGAGATATACTCCACATGATGGACATTTACATGAGATATACTCCACATGATGGACATTTACATGAGATATACTCCACATGATGGACATTTACATGAGATATACTCCACATGATGGACATTTACATGAGATATACTCCACATGATGGGTATTTACATGAGATATACTCCACATGATGGGTATTTACATGAGATATACTCCACATGATGGACATGTACATGAGATATACTCCACATGATGGACATTTACATGAGATATACTCCACATGATGGACATTTACATGAGATATACTCCACATGATGGACATTTACATGAGATATACTCCACATGATGGACATTTACATGAGATATACTCCACATGATGGACATTTACATGAGATATACTCCACATGATGGACATTTACATGAGATATACTCCACATGATGGACATTTACATGAGATATACTCCACATGATGGACATTTACATGAGATATACTCCACATGATGGACATTTACATGAGATATACTCCACATGATGGACATTTACATGAGATATACTCCACATGATGGGTATTTACATGAGATATACTCCACATGATGGGCATTTACATGAGATATACTCCACATGATGGACATTTACATGAGATATACTCCACATGATGGACATTTACATGAGATATACTCCACCTGATGGGTATTTACATGAGATATACTCCACATGATGGGCATTTACATGAGATATACTCCACATGATGGGTATTTACATGAGATATACTCCACATGATGGGTATTTACATGAGATATACTCCACATGATGGACATTTACATGAGATATACTCCACATGATGGGTATTTACATGAGATATACTCCACATGATGGGCATTTACATGAGATATACTCCACATGATGGACATTTACATGAGATATACTCCACATGATGGACATTTACATGAGATATACTCCACATGATGGGCATTTACATGAGATATACTCCACATGATGGACATTTACATGAGATATACTCCACATGATGGACATTTACATGAGATATACTCCACATGATGGACATTTACATGAGATATACTCCACATGATGGGTATTTACATGAGATATACTCCACATGATGGACATTTACATGAGATATACTCCACATGATGGACATTTACATGAGATATACTCCACATGATGGGCATTTACATGAGATATACTCCACATGATGGGCATTTACATGAGATATACTCCACATGATGGACATTTACATGAGATATACTCCACATGATGGACATTTACATGAGATATACTCCACATGATGGGTATTTACATGAGATATACTCCACATGATGGGTATTTACATGAGATATACTCCACATGATGGGTATTTACATGAGATATACTCCACATGATGGGCATTTACATGAGATATACTCCACCTGATGGACATTTACATGAGATATACTCCACATGATGGACATTTACATGAGATATACTCCACATGATGGGCATTTACATGAGATATACTCCACATGATGGGTATTTCGACAACCAGGCGCAAAGAGAAATTAATTCGGGATCTGTCTGAGAAAGCGCTTCTGGTGTCACTTAGCCTACTGCACATAATAACTTGATAAATTAGATCCTCGTTAAACGCTCTAATATCCTGTTTTTGCTAACGGTAAGTTAATAGATAACGAATTGTGATTGGATGGTCATTTTGTCCCTAGAATATATTATGACGAGATTGGCTGATGGATATTCTCGCTTTTATGATCACTTAGCAAAGGAAAATTTAGGAAAATAGAAATACAGAACAAAACATGATTTTTGAAGTCGGGACACTAAAAATAGAGCTGAAATACGGGACTATCCCGAGGAAAAACAGAACACCTGGTCACCCTAATTATAAATAAATACGATTTTTAATAAAAAAAAAAAAAACTTTACTGAATAAACAAATACACTTAATAAAAATACATTGCTTCTCTCACACGGGCTGATTGACAAAAAACATTTTTTTACATGTATATTTACAAGATTTTTAATCAAAACAAACTTCTTCACCACTTCTATTCTATTATATTGCACAACTGAATAAATAAATTTGGAAATGTAACTATATTGCTTGTCTCATGTTTTGGGCTGATAAATAAATGAATAAATTAAAATAAATAAATAGCCTAAATTAATTAATTCATTCATTTAAATAAATAAATAAATTCATTCATTAAAATAAATAAGTTGTAAATTAATCTAATAAAAATGCATAAAATAAAATAAATTGTAGTATCATCTATTTCAGATAAAACTGCCTCTAAATGGTTTTAAAAATCTAAACAAATGATATTTGGTGTCAAACATGTCAAACACATCAATCACACCATCTCTTGCTGAATAAACTGGGAAATGCACCAGTTTACACACTAGTCTTTATTCCCAGACGATCACATGAACGCTTACGCTTACAAAGTTTGCAAGGTTCATGCCAAAGTTCAGTTTGAAGACATGAGATGCTAATAAACACACAACGTGAGCTACAGATGCGAAAGACACTCGGTGAGCTTATAACCACCATATAAACCTGGCATTAACACACAGCGTCCTCGGATCGGGAACAGAACCACGGAACGACTAATTGGCTGTGAACTGCAGATCTGTCCTAATGATCTCGCAAGAAAATGTCGCCCAGAAATGCTCACTCTCTATAAATATTTAATTTAAAAGATGGCAAAGTTCAAAGAAAGATGTCCGGCAGTGATGGCAGAGATCCCTTGCTCCAATTAATTCTGAAAACGTCCCTCATGAATCAAAGAGATGAGCCCCGCCTGTAAAGCAGAGGGAAAACACGTCCAGCACGTCCCAAACTCCTCCTGATCATATTAAGCCTATAAATCTTTCCCCCGATGGGGCTTATACAAGATATGCTAGTTTCATCCGTCAACATAACAATACTGTTCAAAAAGAATGACATATCAGTTGCTTTTACTTTTAGATTTCATAACATCAATGTTCATAAGCAAATATTCGTCCATTCAATCCAAAGACAACAAGATAAAGTTCATTAAGTTAGATAAAGCTCCAATAATGGCACCAAAAACTAATTTTTTTGTGGTTAAACTTTTTTTAACCACTTCTAGTTACAAAAATTATACTGCACCATCTAAATTAAATAAACAAAGGCATGTATTTAAAAAAATATGTATGAACAATACAATAAAATATAAATGTATTTAAATAAATATTAATTATTAAAAGAGTTCTTAGAACATACTTGAGGTTATGAAAAATTAAAGGTCCCGTTCTTCGCGATTCCGTTTTTCAAACTTTAGTTAGTGTGTAATGTTGCTGTTAGAGCATAAATAATACCTGTACAATTATAAAGCTCAAAGTTCAATGCCTAGCGAGATATTTTATTTAAAGCTGCCGTCCGCAACTTTTTTTTGATCATATTCAGTGAATTCGACACTATATTCCGACAGAACAACATAAATAAAGTGGTTTTAGAAAAAAACCCGAGCTTCTAACTCCACCTGGAGCGTGTTATTTGTTTTGCGAAAATCCACCGCTCCCGGTTCATTGTGTCCAATCAGCGCAGGGGGGTGTGAGATATGACTGTCAATCACAAGTCGTGCACGCACACGTCAATCACATGCGTGTGCCTGAAGTTCGCGCAGTAGCGAAGAGTGATGGCGCACTGACGAGCACGAACTCGGTGGGAGGGTATTCGTTGATAGTGGGGAGGGGCATGAGAGTTGTAAACATTAAACATTTTTCCTAAGTCCACTCAGAGTTGCCGACGGCAGCTTTAACAGAAGTCCCCTTTCAAAGACTACATCCCTCTACTTCCTTTTTTAATGCCGTAACTAGAACAGTTTTTTGACTAATCTCCGCCCGCAGGAATACACAAAAAAGGGGGCGTGGTCTTGTTGCGTTCCCACGGAGAAGAGGAAGAGTTTCGTTTGTAGAGTGTGTTTGTCGCCATGTCGTCGAGACGCTGTTATTTTCATGCCGGAGTCAATTCACATTTTTACAATAACAATCAGCGCATGCATCTCCAATTTATGGTAAGAGGCGTGACCTTTCCGGGCAACGTGCGATAAGTGTCCAATCACAACACAGGAACCGCTGGCCCAATCAGAACTCGTTACGTATTTCTGAAGGAGGGACTTCATAGAACAAGGAAGTCATCGGCCCGTTTTTTGGACAGTGAAAACAGCGGTATACAGATAAGTAAATTGTGTGAAAAATACTGGGGTTTTTTACACGCGAAACATGAACACGTTATATTGCACACTGTAAACACAATCAAGGCTTAAAAAAAACAGAAAGAACGGGACCTTTAATACATAAATAAAAATTTGCTTATGAGGCTATTTTGAGGTATTATTTACATTAATGTTAGTCTTACTATTTGTGATATATTTCAGGGCTCCAAACTGCGACTAAAATGGTCGCATTTGCGACCAAACATATTTCTTTGCGAGTGAAATTTCTGTCAAGGTCGCCATTGGCGACAATACAAATTTACTCCCTTTGATTGTAAAATTTGCATCCTACGTGCATGTTTTATAACCAGTAGCCTATCGCTTCATTTGTTTTGTTAACGTCATGAAATGAGATGCTTTATGTGAACGTCACTGAGTGAAAGCGCCAAAATATGAACGGGTAAAGCGAATGTCACCTTTCCGCGGCAGAAAAAAATGTCAAAGCGAAAAATATCTGACTTCTTCAAGCAATCCTCATCTCTGTCAATCACGGATGACACACCTGCTAACAAAAAGGCAGGCTTCAGCAGCTGTGCCAGCACGAGCGCGCTAGAGAACGCCAATCATCTTTCCGCATCAGTCAATTAAAAAAAACTGAATTTGGTGACACTATCGTGTGTGAGTGAAGTTATTGACTGTTTTCGTAGTAACGCTTTTCGGGGTTTGCACTTTGCAGACGGTCCCTTCGGATCTGTCTCTCAGCCGCCTGCGCATAGAGATCAATGTATTTTATCCACTGAAGGAAAGCTCGTTTTGAGGGAAAAATAGGCTGTAGCTGCTTTTCTACGTTACTACGATTAAAAAGAGGTGTCATTTGTGTAGTAACAACATTTAGCTGAGGAGTTATTGACCCGGGAAGTTCGAATCTTTGAATTTATTGCCAACTTTAACGTTACTCAACTGTTGACCTCGGTGTCTGTAAGGGACGATATTTCCCCCATTCTCTCAAGAAGATATTCCACCGTGGACTCCAAAACCTTTTCATCAAAGCTTCCCAATGACACATGTTCAGAGAGGGCACGCAAATGTAAAATTATACCTTGAATAAACATTGATCTCTTCCGTCTCAAAGCTCCGCCCACGCAACTTGATTGACATTCCTCATTTGCATTTGAATTATCATTTGCCGTGTCCGGCTACCGTTTGAGCATTTGATTTATCATTTGTGATGTCCGTTTGAGCATTTGATTTGCCATTTTCGATGTTGGTTTGAGCATTTGATTTATATTTTGTCCATTTGATTTATGATTTGAGCATTGACTTATAGATTTAATTATGACAGGTTTATACTGGGTTGATAATGAAAATTAAAAATCAAATACAAATGAGTTTTAACTTGATTTTTGATACAGTTCATGCTTCCACGATTGAGGAAATGAAATTGCATTTGAGCATTTGATTGATCATTTGTGCAGCCATTTTGAGACATTGATTTATTATTTAATAATTTGACCATTTGATTCATCATTTGAGCAGTTGTTTTGAGACTTTGAGTTATTATTAGATTTTTTAAGCATTTTAATTTTAATAATGTTAGGAAAAAATTTCCATAGATATGGACATAATCATGGTCAGTGGCAGTGACACTGGCTCCGATTCTGCGTAAAAAATAATCATTTGACTGTATATAGTTCATAAGTTGGAAGTGACATTCAGTTCCCAAATAAGCTTCAGTTCCCAGAACATTCACAAGATGAAAATGCTGAAACTGTAAGAAGAGGAGAGACAAACAACAGGGTGACTAAAAGTAAGTGCATTGTTATGTGGCTCTTAAAAAAATTATTTGGCGCCTGTTTTTTTCCCCTATAGGAGCCAATGGCTCCTTAATTGATTTTTTTGTTTGGAGCCCTGTATTTACATATATATATATATATATGTGTGTGTGTGTGTGTGTGTGTGTGTGTGTGTGTACATATACACAGCCAAGCAAACACACAGGCATTAAAAATATAAAAAATTATATATCCATACACATACAATTACAATAGGTCTATATATACATACTCCAAACAATTACAGAACTAGTTATTTTAATTGCTAAATTAAGTCTTCACTTTCTAAACTAGACAACAGCTTTTACACAACAAAGAACAACTACACACCGCTTCTGTATTCCTTAAATGCTCGCATGTTAATCACACGATCCTGTCCTCAAACACTTCATCGGTGTTCCCTCTTCAGAGCCTAAATTAGGCAGAGAAACTTTTCATTTGGTAAAGTCACATTCATCCACATTAAAAGTGGATTCGTATCGTTCATCATCCGGGCCGGAAACATCGGCGCTCTGACAGTCATTCAGTTACTCTGACAGGACTCGCTTTAATGGCCACTCGACTTCTGAAGTTCAGATCCTCTGGAAGAGTTTTCAGCATCTCGGCTCTTGGCCGGCCTGAATCTATATCCATCAGTCTGAATAATAAACCATAACTCAGAGCTCACTGCAGGAGTTTGGGCCATTTAGTTAATTAACTGATGGAGGAAGTGCCTGAACTCTCGGATCAGCAAAATCTCTCATTTCCAGCGGCCAAACATCCACAAACGCACACGAACACTCACAGCAGAACCTGGTTTCATGAGGTGAGGCCTGGTGTCCCAACAATTCCCCAAAAACATGTACATGTGTCCCATTTCAGCTGTTCTGACTCACCGATGGCTTTATAACTTGCACCGATAATGAACATTTTGGGCGATACCAATAACTTTATATTTGAAAGCCGATAACCGATATATTGGCGGATAAATCTAAATCTAAATCCAAATTTTTATATAATATTTGAGTGCCTGATTACAAAAACAAAAGTCTCACCATTAAACACACAATTATAATGTTCTCATAATTTTATATAGCCGATATGACAGACTTAACTGCTGCAGTGCTTTCTTGAAGTGATTCCAATCATATTTCAAGCGATTCAAAACCATCATGTTGAACAGTGCGCATCTGAAGTGTCTCAGCTGGAGGAAATAATACATTATTTATCGGCTTTAATATATATATCGGTCAAATTTTCTTATCAGGCCGATAACTTTAAAAATGAAGCTTGCAAGCTTGCAATGTGTCTGGTTGCTATAAAAAGAATTAAACACAACAACAACAAAAAAAAACAGATTAAAGGGCACCTATTATGGATTTTTGAAAATTGCCCTTCATGTAGTGTGTAACATAGATCTAAGTGAACGAAAACATCTTGCAAAGTTTTAAACATGAAAGTTCACCGTATACAAAGTTATTGTCTCTCAAAAGTAAGAGTCGACTCTGAGTCGCTGATATGAATCGATAGACGAACGATGCATTTTTTCTAACTTTATGACGTCACTTGTACAAGTTATTTGAATAAGACACGCCCACTCATTGCGCTCGTACTCGTAGAAGCCAGGGAGACGTGAAAACATAATGGCGACGAGACGCTGTGTTCTGAAGTGTGACGCAAAAGCGACATTTTTTCATCTGCCCAGAGACGAACATTTGAAGAATCAGTGGCTACAGTTCATATATGCAACTATACCACAGATGTATAGTCCGAAGTTATTGCTGTGTTCGCGTCATTTTGAAGATGATTGCTTCAAAAACATAAATGCTGTCAAATATGGATTCGTGAGCCGGTTGATACTGAAGGAAGGCTCAGTGCCAAGTTTATTTGGATCAGCTTCCTCCTCCGAATCGCAACCTGTAAGTATTATTAATAATTGTTGCTTTTATGGGTTTTGTAGCATGCTCAATAAGTAACTTATGTGTGTGTGTTGTGTAAGTTATGCTCAGCGCAGCTTCTAGGTCTCCAATGTCATTTTTTTTTTAATATGTGAAATGTTTGTCTTTGCTATTGGAGTTGTCATAAAGAATAGAGCAATACCTGTAGTACTGCAGTGCTTTATCAATATGTTTAAGCTTTGGGCTAACGCAAAAAATAACTGACTGGGTCATCTGACCAATCACCGCAGATTAGCGTCACGCAAAGGAGGGGTTTGAAAAATGAGTTGTTAAACGAATCATTTGAGAGTCGGTGAGCAAATCAGGTAAAAATAAATGCATATTATAAGACAACAAAAGTGTTTTTTGTCATTGCATGCACGTAAAACTGTTGTTGGGGACTCCCAGAACAATATTAGGAACATTTTAAATGCCATAATAGGTGCCCTTTAAGCTTAAATAAAACATATGGCAAGTTCAGCAACTACACATGTTCTATGCATAAATTATATTGCATCATCTGATTTGACAAAAAAAAATTTTTTTTTAATTGTGTTATGCACCATTTATATCAAATATAAACACATTTATAATTTGGTTTTTGAATTTTCCCTAAGGGAGGGCTTTAGTTCCCCAATGAACTGAGCACATGATCCTTTATTTCAATAAACATAAATATTTTTTATTGTTGGGCATCTCTAAATCATTCATAGGGATTCCCTCCACCCGTGTATGTCTGGTTTAAACGAGCGTTTAGCGCTCACTGACCAAATAAACACTGTATTTACATGAGCATCTGCCATATGTCCTGTTCACGCTGTCAGTACGACTAACAATACAACGAATATCACAACCACTGTTAATATGATAAATATAGACGCAGATGTGTCACAACCAACGGTCAAAAACTGTGCTTTCATTCAGGGAAAAAACAGAGAGAGAGAGAGAGAGAGAGAGGAGGGCGAGCGGAAAGGAGGGGAGGGATTGTGAAAGTAGATTTGGTGTTGACCTCCTTCTTAATGGTGTTCCACTAATGAGACTGTTTATGTGATTGGAGGAAAGAGAGATTGTGTGTGTGAAAAAGAGAGAAAGAGAGAGAGAGAGAAAGCTTTTATCCACATACCAGACAATGTGCAGACAGACCCCATCCTCCCAAAAACAATAACACGCTAAAACACACATGCGCACTGAGACACACACACACACACACACACACACACAACACATGGTCAAAAAAACTGAAAAACAGACACACACTTAGACAGACAGATTGAATAATTAATGGATGGTCAGAGAGAGAGAGAGAGAGAGAGAGAGAGGGAGAGTGAGTGTGTAAGAGAAAGAGAGAGAGAAGAGAGAGAGAGAGAGAGGGAGAGAGAGGGAGTGTGAGAGAGAGAGGGAGGGAGAGAGAGTGAGTGTGTGAGAGAGAGAGAGAGAGGGAGGGAGGGAGAGAGAGTGAGTGTGAGAGAGAGAGAGAGAGAGAGAGTGAGTGTGTGAGAGAGAGAGGGAGAGAGAGTGAGTGTGTGAGAGAGAGAGAGGGAGAGAGAGTGAGTGTGTGAGAGAGAGAGAGAGAGGGAGGGAGGGAGAGAGAGTGAGTGTGAGAGAGAGAGAGAGAGAGAGAGTGAGTGTGAGAGAGAGAGAGGGAGAGAGAGTGAGTGTGTGAGAGAGAGAGGGAGAGAGAGTGAGTGTGTGAGAGAGAGGGAGAGAGAGTGAGTGTAAGAGAGACACAGAGAGAGAGAGAGAGAGAGTGAGTGTAAGAGAGACACAGAGAGAGAGAGAGAGCGAGAGAGTGTAAGAGGGACACAGAGAGAGAGAGGGAGAGAGAGTGAGTGTGTGAGAGAGAGAGAGGGAGAGAGAGTGAGTGTGTGAGAGAGAGGGAGAGAGAGTGAGTGTGTGAGAGAGAGGGAGAGAGAGTGAGTGTGTGAGAGAGAGAGGGAGAGAGAGTGAGTGTGTGAGAGAGAGGGAGAGAGAGTGAGTGTAAGAGAGACACAGAGAGAGAGAGAGAGAGTGAGTGTAAGAGAGACACAGAGAGAGAGAGAGAGAGAGTGAGTGTAAGAGAGACACAGAGAGAGAGAGAGAGCGAGAGAGTGTAAGAGGGACACAGAGAGAGAGAGGGAGAGAGAGTGAGTGTGTGAGAGAGAGAGAGGGAGAGAGAGTGAGTGTGTGAGAGAGAGGGAGAGAGAGTGAGTGTGTGAGAGAGAGGGAGAGAGAGTGAGTGTGTGAGAGAGAGAGGGAGAGAGAGTGAGTGTGTGAGAGAGAGGGAGAGAGAGTGAGTGTAAGAGAGACACAGAGAGAGAGAGAGAGAGTGAGTGTAAGAGAGACACAGAGAGAGAGAGAGAGAGTGAGTGTAAGAGGGACACAGAGAGAGAGAGAGAGAGTGAGTGTAAGAGAGACACAGAGAGAGAGAGAGAGAGTGAGTGTAAGAGGGACACAGAGAGAGAGAGAGAGAGAGAGAAAGAGGGAGAGTGAGTGTGTAAGAGAAAGAGAGAGAGAAGAGAGAGAGAGTGAGAGAGAGAGACACAGAGAGAGAGAATGTTGGTTCAAAACTCATTTTGATATGTATTCTTTCATTTGTTTAATGATTAATTTTATTGATTATTTGTTCATTGCCTATGTAAATGCTTTGGCAATACTGTACAAGTCATGCCAATAAAGCTCATTTAAATTTGAATTTGACAGAGAGAGAGAGAGAGAGAGAGAGAGAGAGAGAGAGAGAGAGAGAGAGAGAGACCGCTCAAGCTTTGACAGACTTCATATTTTACTCTTATCATTAATGTTTCTGCGGTTCAGGAATAACTGTGTCTATCCGACTTCCTGCTCATTTCCTCACTGTGACTAGACAAACACAGTTTCTGCTCACACAAAAGACCATGTTGACTAACACTAAAACTAAACTAGAAGGTTTTGGGAACAATTCCTGCGGTCCACATGCTCTGTGTGACCTGGGAGGATTTTACACTTAAATCTGAAGAACAAAATGAGTTTCCTCAATCCTCATCAGAGCGACTCAAACACTGAGCTCTGGGACAGAGACGCGGTAATGTGTGTGTGGACAGACGGCCTTTGTTTGTTCATGTGAGTGTCTAAGACACACACACACACAGATCTTATCTGTGTTTATTTGACTGCACATAAACCTCACCGTCACACAGACGACACTTTGTTCAACTCAAACAAGCAGGTCCATAACCTAGTAAGGTATCCTTGATGGAGAACACATCCCAGAATGCACTGCAACAAGATCAGTAAACGATAACATGACAAAAATAAGGCTACTAATAAAAACAGACTATAGAGAGTCACTGTCCCGCTGGACTGAAGAGCTGCTGCATGACTGGATTTAATATGGAAAACACGAGTAAAACAAACGATTATCAGTTTAAACTCGAGCTTGGACTCGATGTGGTGTTCCTTAACACTGACCAGAGATCCAGTGATCTGTGGATATTGATATGCAGCCAGGAATCATCATTCAAATCAAATTTGAATATTATTTACATAAAGTAAATATAAATACAATATACGTAGGTCTAAATCCATGTGATCACTCATATCAATGTTATACATACCGTACATTATATCGTCCAGCTCTAAAACTTGTGTCGTTTTTTTCAGTGTTTATTTAAAAACATTCAATTATGCGAGAATATACAATGCTAAATACTTAATTGATGAGTTGTCAATACAATTTATAGAAATATAATATAGGCCTATTGGGTACAATTTTATGGCAAAATTCAACATAATAGCTTCAGTAGTGTGTAAAAATATTCCTCAGATTTCTTGTCAAATATATTTATACAGTCAATCTCAAAGCGCTTCCCCGTTGTAGGTGTGTTGTGTGTTTTTGCTACATTCACGCTGGAAACCAATGCTGTCGCTTTACGTTCGAAAATCGATCGCACAATCGATCGGACCAACCAACACAAGTTTCGAAAACGAAAATAGGGAATCGACTTTAACGGCCTTTTTTCTTTTCTTTTTTTTGACCAAAAATGTGTTTTAGGTGGACAGATCAATAGTACACAGAACATGTAGGATGTTGGAAAATAATAATGTCTTTTTTTAATCAAAATGTTTTTTAATATTCACTATTACTTTAATGCAAGTGAACAAGCGCGCCGTTATTTGTTGCTTCGTGACGTGTGTGTTCAAGCCAGCCAGAAATGTGCAGATTCTGCTCAATACGCTGTATTTAATATATCATGATGACTCACGAGTTGCGTATTTGTGCTAAATCCGCGCAGCTTTGGCCACACGAACTTCCCCAGTAAAGTGAGTAAACATAGAAACACGCCAAACTGGCTCGTGATTTGACAGCATTTCCCGCCAAAGTTCATTTTACCCGCATTTGGCGGATTGACGGATGTTAATTTCGATCCCTGAATGTGTCACTCCTGTTTGTCATTGAGCACGAAACTTCACGCCAATAAATCATCAGAAATATTGAATATTGCTGACTTGTGCGTCTCAAGCGCCCTCTTTACGCTCGTCCTAACGCCTGTTAGTTGTCCGTGGATTTGCCTTTATTTGGTGTTGAAAATGGAAACGACTTTAGAAATGGAAAATCGATTTTACAATCAATTCAATGAACACTTATGTCTCAAAAAGCGAACAGGATTATTTCACAAAAGTGACAGCCCTAGTCAGTGTTTGTGCCACTGTTGAAGGAGGATCATGTTGTTTAACTCTTGTGCATGAGAAGCATTATCTGTATAACACAGCGACTTGAGGTTATTATTTCTGTTGTGATGCTGGCTTTGTGCCAGTTCACACAGAACTCATTTTCCAGTCCACCGGCTACTTTTCCAATGTTTTTCAATGTCAACACCAGATGTGTCAGAAGTATTCACATTCATTACTCAGGTAGAAGTATAGTTTATAAAGACTTCACTAAAAGTTAAAGTATCAACTCAAGCTTTTCACTCAAGTAAAAGTACTGGTTTCAAAACTACTTGATGTATAAAAGTAAATGTAATGTAAGGGGAAAAAATGCCATTAAGGACAAAAGCTTAAGGCCTATAGTGCAGCTTTTCATTTTCCGTCGGTCTTAGTTCAGGATGTAACTACAGAAGAGTCGAGTTTTAAATAGGAGAAATATCGAAACTCTTTGGTCATTTTTTTGAGAGCGATGCTAACGGTCTAATCAGATTCAATGATCTATGCTAAGCTATGCTAAAAGTGCTCCCGCCAGACCCGGAGATCGGCTGAATGAATTCAAAAACGGAGTTTAACTCTAGGGGAGCTGGAAATTGAGCCTATTTCCCAAAAAATGTGTGTTCCTTTAAGTAAGGTAATGAAGTATTTGTACTTCTAAAAACACAGTGCTCATTAAAAAAGTTTTTAACTGCAAAACCAGAGTGATGAATGACCCCTCAGAAGGCAGCTGACTGTGTAGGCTGCTTACTAGGATGTAGAACATAGTTCTGTGTTTGCAGTCCTTTATAATGGGGCTTTTCGAACAAATCTAAAAATGGTTTCTAATAATTAAGTTACATCATTATTAGGGCTGCGCAATATATCGTTTTAGCATCGATATCGCGATGTGCGCAACCATGATGGTCACATTGCAGGATGTGCGATGTCAAGTTTAGGGAACGCATGTGATTCACGGAGTAATTGCAAAGTTTAACCATCATAAAATTAAAATTTGCCCTTTGCGTGTGTTTTTTGCATGTGATTTATAATGCGTATCAATGCTTTAATTATGCGCGAGCAAAGCGAATTGGTAAACACCAGAATCCTGTCGAACATCAGAATATAATCAACATTATCCCATCTGAAGGAGATTGTGACCAGACTGTGGATTTCTATTTCTAGCTCAGATTGTGTGTGTGTGACGCCTGTAGATTCTGCATGTAAATGTGTTTGTGGTGAAAAAAAACACACTGCTGATCGCACACTCTGACAGGTGTGTGTGTGTGTGTGTGTGTGTGGTGTTTGGAAAAGCACAATTACATAAGGGGATATTTCCTAGCTCAATAATGAATATGCCGCCTGTTGCTTAGCAACAAGCATCTGATTCACGCACACTATAGGAGAGTGACATGGCAGATTGAATGAGGAAGATGCATGTATGAAAACAGAGTAAGTGAGAGGAGATGGACGGATAGAGTGGTTAAATTAATGCTACGTTTACTGGATCGGCCAGATGTAAATCCCCGTGGAACAAAAACATGTTTGACAAGTATTAAGTGGATATTATCCCAAACAAATTTGCATTCTGTCATCATTTACTGGCATAAAATAATGGCAATGTTGTTTTGGACCCCATTGAAAAGCAATGTCTTTTGTGTTCTGAAACAGATATAAAGTTATAAAGGTCTGGAATAATATGAGGGCGAGTAATAGTTTTAGAATGATCATTTTTGGGTGAACTATCACTTGTTTAACTTAGAAATCAATCGAAATATTATAGATAGAAATTATATTTTGAGTAGATAAAATGAATCACAATTATAACAATGTTTTGGGGATTTTGGGGAAGCAAATGCAAAGTTTAAAGAAAATTAGTGATCATGACCGAATACTATTCAGGACACATCCTCCAATAACCGTCTCCATCCAAAGTTGTGAATTTAACTTGTACACAAAATTGAAATATGGCATAAAACATCTGCAAATGAAGCAGCGTTTCCTGCCCATGTGTTCAAGAGAACAAAATCGTCACTTCCTTGGAAATTTACGTAAGTCATCTGCAATAAAAATGGGGTAACACTTTAGATTACAGCCTGGAAAATAAAGCGATTTTACAGTGTAACTTTCTGTAATTATAAAGTACTTACGTGCAAGTATAAGAGAACAACATGTAAAGTTTGTGGAATAAAGGGGTAACAACCAGGAGAATGAAAAAAAATATTTATACTGTAAGTATTATAGAACGAAGAGGTACTTATTCTACTATTATGATACAACAATCACATTTGGGATCAATTTAGCAAGAACACACACTGTGTACCTTTTTCAATAATGGTGTACCAATACACACTATATAGGCTTTTAAAAAGAGTACATATCTATGCATTTATACAGTCTTTTTAACAAAAGTGCACTGAAAACTAAAACAATTGGAACTTTTGCTTAAATATTGGGGAAAGATACTCTTGTTCCATGTAGTTACAGGGTAACACCGTGTCCTAACTACACGCGACGCGATAAAATTCCAGCGACAGCAAGTGTGTCTGTCCACACTAGACGCGACGCGACTAGCCATTCAGAACAGCGTGTGGGCGGAGTCTCTCTGTGAAAGCGCACTGCTGGCCCGCACTCGCATTGGATCTGTCAGCCGCGACGTCGCAGAAATAGGAACCGTTTCTAAATTAGAAACTTCGCGTGTCGCCGTCGCGTCTGGTTAGGACAAAAACTCTGATTAACATGGAAAAGATACCTTTTATCGCGTGTCGCGGCGTCGCGTCGCGTGTAGTTAGGACACGGTGTAAGTACAATAAAAATACACACACAATCTAATATCACTGACTCAGAAACCTTTATTTGAAAAACAACTTAATTCAACGCTTCTTTTTTGTTTAAAACTGCTTTTTAAGCCCAAACTTAAACATCTGCACTATTGCTATAATAAAATTAACTGTATAAATGCATGAATATGTACCTTGTAATTTTTAAAAGCCTATACAGTGTGTATTGGTACACCATTATTACAAAAAGATACTCAGTGTGTGTTCTTGCTAAATTGATCCCAAATGTGATTGTTGTATGATAATAGTAGAATCAGTACCCCTTCGTTCTATAATACAGTATAAATATATTTTTTTAATTCTCCTGGTTGTTACTTCTTTATTCCACAAACTTTACATATTGTTCCCTTATACTTACATGCAAGTACATCATAGGTACACTATAATTACCGAAAGTTACAATGTAAATTCGTCTTAATTACGCAGTGCTTTCCAGGGCTGCTTTCTAAAGCGTTAGCTAAAGCGTTAGCGAGTTAGTCCAGTTATTCAATCACTTCCTCTGGTGAGGCAAAGTCATGTGAGTTTTGTGTCGCACATTGAGGGATTTATTAGGTAAATGTGTTTCCATCATAGTTCATGCACGTTTTCTTATCGGATAAAAAAAATATCTGCCTCAATTGTGTGCGTACATTTATATGCGCATTTTTGGAATTGCTTGCTGTTGGTTTTGGCTGTTTCAATCCTGCATTTTTTAACGCAATATTCCTAAATTCGCATTAAAAAAAAAAAGGTGGATGGGTTGAAACATAGATAATGTCTGTGGCACTTTATTATCCTGTCCTGTTTGTCATGTACATACTATAGTATTTGCATCATCCCTGCTTTATCCCTGTACTATCCCTGAACCTCCTCCTAAAAATAATGTCTGGTAGCCTATATATTTGACGTCACAATTCAGAACAGGCACACGTGATTCATTCACACCAAGACAAGGAGGAACATGTAAGAAAATAGGCAGAGTGAATAAATATTGATATCATGTTGACTTTCAATCAGAGTCGTGTGTTTCAGTGTTTCAGTTTCAGGCTTCCTGAAATCTCTTGCATAATGAACACAACTATGTTAGACAGGCCTGTAATGAAAGCAACAGCTGTGGTGTGTGTGTGTGTGTGTGGTGGGTGGTGTGTGTGTGTGTGTGTGTGTGGGCAGACTACACAATGGCAGTAAAAACTCAACCTATTCCTGACCACTGGCTCCACGTCAAACATGGGGAAAAGACGCAAGCAAAGCTCTCGTACGTCTCTGCTAACACTCTCTTCTCTCTCTGTTCCCATCAAACCCCCAACACTCACGCAGCTACAGGTGTGGATGCAGAACTAAAGGCACGGCAGGCTATACTCAAACAGATTGCTTGAAAATCACTCATTAATCTTCAATAATTGTTTAGACAGAGGAACAAACAAAACAAGAACATTATCAAGATAATAAAAACGCAGTGTGTTCCTGAACCGTTCCGTTCCTGAAACTGTTTGTAATATCTAAAGTCAACATGAAATCAAAACAGAGCCTTTTTCCTACAGAGTGAATGATTCAACGGTACATGTTATTCCAAAGAAACAAAAGTTTGTTTTTCCACCTCTGAAAAGACTTTCTGTTTTAGCCGATACCATCAATGACTATTATCTTTATTTATATGTCAAAAAATACAGACACTTTTCACCAACCAATCAATTGCACGTAGATATAATCAAGTGCCGCCCTGAATATTTTCGAACAAATATCAATTGTGGATGTAAACTGGGCTGTGAACAGTGTTTCATGTTGATTTTTTATCTCTTACAGCTGCTGGTAGACCAAAAACAACAAAAAAACTTTTCCAGGAACAAATGTCTGGCAACTGCTTAGAAATCCTTAAGACCGACTATTGGTCTTTTCTAATGACATAAGGTCTAAAACCCCTTCAGGCTTCAAGACTTTTCGTTCACATTGCGTTTTACAATTTGGTAGATGCTGAACAAAACTAATTTACATGCACACACTTGGTAGACACGTTTATATTTTAAAAGCATACATCAAGGCCTCAAAAAGCAGAGCTAGAAGAAATAAAGGACATCAGTGAATTTTTTTTTTTTTTATATTATTAAATTAAATGTTCTTGACTTCCACTCATTCTTCATTCCGACTGTTTCCCACTTTAAAATAATAGTAAAGAGATGTAAACTCTGAAGCAGCACAAATATGATGTAGTGTCGCGAATGAAAAGCCTCATTTGAGCCTCTTCTTTCTTTATGAGGTGATTTTAAACACTATTGAAGGAGGAACGTTTGATGAGCACTTCATGATGCTTCTGCTTTGACATATCTAAAACATATATTAGGGGTTCTAACATAAAGCGCAGCGCTGAAACCCTATTGTAATTGTTAGAATTTCCAAGGATCAGCATTCTCCCCTAAAGGTGATTGCGAAGTCCAAACTATAAGTCGTAGAGACTTGAAACTTTGAGGGATTGCAGTACCAAAGTCCCATTAAACAAGTAATTTCACTTAGCAGCCATCTTTGAAGCTCCTCTCTTTGAAACGCATCCTTTTGAATGGGGAACCATCAAATTAATGAATTGACTCAATGACTTTACCAATCGGTGGCTCTCACTTAGAAGGCGGGACTTATTCCGCCATATTGAGCATTGCACTTTTCCCCATTCAAAGCAATACGAGTGACGAGTCGTATAGTCTTTGGCTCACTCACACCATCTCCAACGTCACCAAGGCCTGCCCCAATCAGCCTGACGGGGGCGCTACAGCGATCAAAAGTACATAATGGCTCATAACTCCTAAACCGTTTTTTTGCGAACTGGTTCAAGGTAGTGGCCCCATCGGAGGAAACTTGGTGCCCCATAGTCGAAAGATTCTCTGGAGTCTGATTGCCATAATTATCAAATAAAAGTCGAAATTTCTATTGATGATACGCCAAAATGTTTGAAGTGGTCGTCGCTACTTTTACAAAAACAGCTATCCATCTTGAACAGAATGAGATAATTTCTCCAAACTCGGTACACCTATGTACGGGCTCGGTCTGTGGTCGCGTGAAAAACGATGTAAAATAATTTTTTTTTTTTTTTAAACAAGAAACCGGTCAGTCCGATTGACTTGAACACTGCCATGAGATGTCTTTGTTCAAGGTGCCACGATTGTCTATGAGGACATCTTGAAAAACGTGTTCGCTGTTGGCCAATGAAGTTCGAGCGACTGTCAGACAAGATCAACTGAGGCCGATGGGAAGAAACTCGCTGGGCGTATTTGACTCATGGCCCCAGAATCCTGTGAGAATTTTGAAAGAAATCGGCCACCTTCACGTTTTTCACATGCGTAATGGGTTATATATCGTGGGATTTTTCCCACAACCCCACAACACTATGGTAGAACTCCTCGTTCTGAGCAACTTTGCCTCTAGGACCATCGCTGTCAATCGAGCCGTTCATTAAATATTGAAAATTATTCATTTAAAAACCTACTTTTGCACAAATAGTCCTAGGTTTTTGGCTCAACCTTGATAACTAATTGAAAAGCTTTAAATCTACTATATTTCCTTAGTAAATTGCCTTTATTGGCTGTAAGTTATGATCCAAGTGGCTACATGCTTGCTAAATAAATACATTTTACAAATGTGCTTAAAGGCCTTAAAGTGCTTGAACCCCGATAATTGCTGCTAGCAGCTATACTATTTACTATTTATATACTATTTATAATTGTATTTTTATTGTGTGAAGTAACTGATGTCCGTTGACTGTCACCAGACCGTTAAAATTTGAACAATAAGGGCGGGAAACTGCTGGGCTGTAATTAAAAATAACTCAACGACGTAAAAAAATGACCAAAGAAAATTAATAGGCTATAACCAAATATGGGGTTGGGGTCATAAAAAAACCCACACCATTGTTTTTAAACCAGTTTGTCAGCAAATGTGTTTGTCTTCAGATAACAAGGGTTTTCAGATCCTGAGTGAAAACATTTGTGAAGGCTGCCCAAACTTTTCACCCAGAAACAGGTGTGATTTACCTTCTTTTTCCCCTTGCAGTGGCAGCACACCCTCCACAGGTACTTGAGAGTCCTCCACAGCAGGATGATGAAGAGACCCCCAAAGAAAGTGACCATGGAGGAGGCGAGGAAAGCCCACCACATCTTCTGGCCGTTCACAGGGTCACAGGGCACGTCGGAGGTGTACGGGATGATCACATCCATCTTCCGAACCGAGGACGGACCCGCTTTTGAATGCTCGATTGGATAGGTCATTACTGTGGAGAGCTGCTTCTCATCACCGTCGTTATCTTCATCTTCTTCAGTGGGGAGCATCGAGCGTCTTTCTGTTGATTTCAGCGCCCCACACCTGATGATCAGCCATGTTGGTCAGGGCGGACACCCCGCGAGTGTGTGCCCGTGTGCGCGCACTCTCCTCCCGCTACGCTCTCCGCTCTCGCCCGCTCTTCGGTTCTCCACGCAACCACTAACGCGCAGTTGAAAAGTCGTCCTAAAAACGCACTACTCCTAGAAAGGCGTCGGTGCGTCTTCAAACGAGGTCGTGCTGGGGATATTTATCATGATGGGGGGGAAAAAATCCCACGATTTAAAGCCTGCGTGACCGTCCGCGAGCTGATCTCCGTGCGCTCGCTGATGATGGACAGACTGCGGTCTAATCACCTCGCGCTCATTCGGTAACGTGTTGCGTTCAGCTCCGGTCTATTCATCCGCCGAGTTCAGGGCAGATGTACAGGTACCGGAGGGCGGAGTCAGTCGGTCTGATGCCCGTCAAAACGTCTCCAAAACCCAGCGAATATAGTCCAAACATCCATCAGGCGCTCCTATTTTACAGACATCTGTCGAGCTTCTAAAAAATATCATCTATTGTCGTGGGCGAATTATGTGAGGGGGTGGGCGCTTAAATACTGGTAAAATATTCAAAACGCTCCAGTCACCATAAAAAGTACGATTTCAAGTTAGTCAGAGCGCTAAATTGGCACGAGCGAAGCGCTTTAGCCCGAGAACGTAACCATGGCAACAGTGTTATGAGCAAAATCGAGTGGTGTATCGAGAGAGAAAAACATATGCACGTCTGATGTCATTGTTTATCAATTTATTGACTTACAAATGTAATAAAACATTGTGCTTTCTTTGTTTAAAATGTCTTTAACATACTTAAATAAACATTTGTGTTGCTCGAGACCAACTGGACTACTGACAGAAAGAGTAGCGTGAAAGTTATTGAATAATTCAGACATTATATACAGTTCCGATCAAAAGTTTGGAAACATGACTATTTTTAATGTTTTTAAAATAAGTCTTATGCACATCAAGCCAGCATTTCTTCGATCACAAATTATACAGAAAAAACAGTACAATTTAAAATAATGGTTTTCTATTTGAGTATACTTCATATTTCATAATTTATTTCTGTGATCAAAGCTGTATTTTCAGCATCATTACTCCAGTGTCACATGAACTTTTTAGAAATCATTCTAATATTATGATTCGATGCTCAAGAAACATTAATGATTATTATCAATGATGAAAACAGTTCTGCTTATATTTTATAACCTGTGATACCTTTCTTCAGGATACATTAATAAAAACAATTTTTTTTAAAAGCAGTAATTTAAAATAGAAATCTCTTGAAACAATACACTACTGTAAAAAAAAAAAAAAAAAAAATTACAACTTTTATTCAGCAAGGTTAAATTGACACAGTAATAGTAAAATATTTATATTGTTAGAAAGGATTTCTATTTTGAATAAATGCTGTTCTTTTTAAGTTTTCATTCATCAATAAATCCTGGGGGAAAAAACATATCCTGATTTCTGAAGGATCATGTGACTCTGAAGACTGGAGTAATGATGCTGTAAATACATCTTTGATGACAGGAATAAATTACACTTTATTACAGTAAAAAAAAAAACGTTCACCCAAGTTGTCCTAAGACAAGAACAGGTATTGTTGTAATTCATGTATAACTTTGATGAAAGCTTTTGATCCACTTCAAATTATTTGCATAGAAAACAGCTTTTTTAAATTGTAATAATATTTCACAATATTACTGTTTTTACTGTATTTTTAATCAAATAAATGCAGCGTTGAGCAGAAGAGACTTCTTTCAAAAACATTAAAATAGTAATGTTTCCAAATATTTGACCAGTACTATACACACACACACACTTTTAAAAATCACCAGACTTTTTCTTTCTTTTTAATATTGAAACGTGCCATAGTGGCATATATCTACACGCCTTCAAAATTAAGAGGGTTGAAAATTTTGATAATTTACTACATGGTGTTTATTTATAAAGAAAGCTGCAATTTGTTTTCATTATTAAAGTCCTTCATATTGCACCCCAATAACTCTCAGCAAACACAGAACGTTCCTCGTACGGTTCCCTTTTTTTCTTTTCTTTTTCTTTTTTGTTGTTGAATCTAATGTTCCCAGAATGCCAAACATTAGCACTTCCACAGTATGGTTTACCATAGTATGGTTTACCATAGTAAAGGTTTTTGCATTAATACCCATGTTTTAAACCTTATCGTGAATACTGAACTATTGCACGCCACCAGACCTGCATGCATTATATTTTTTAACATACATCTTTACGTATTACTTTTGAGATTTGATTCCATATAAGCCCGTCATTGAAGAGTTTCTCCATCTGAATCTCCATCACACTTCTAGGGAAGTAAAGCAAAATCAGGAATCTGTTGAAAAGAAATGTCCCACACATGGATGCAATTATATTTACAAAAGCATACTGGAAAAGTTTTTTAAAAAGTTACGAAAAATAAAAGTGATTTTTTTTTCTTTTCTTTTGCTAGTGAAACAATAAAAGTTCCTTTTAGCCACATTTGAAGCTCTTTTTTCATCCTTTTGCTTGAAAACAAATAATCTTCATTCTGCCATCTGATATTTTCGTCATCCAGAAATAATATTTCACCTGATATTTGATGTTTATATAACCCTCATTATGATGAAGTAGGATATGACGCCATCTGGTGACTCCTCACAGGAACTTCAAATCATTTTATCCCCATTTGCACCATGAAAACACCAGACTGTAGAATTTTATAGAATTTTCATGATGTCACCATGAACTGAAAACATACAGACTCAGATGAAAGAAAAAAAAAGACAAAGTTACTCTGCAAAAAGAGGAAATTACGTTTAAACAACCATGCTTAATTTAGACTTTATTATTGTAACAATTACAAAATCATGTTTTTGTCATAGGATTCTTTAATGTGGCAGTACCAATGTGTTATACAATTATAAAACATAATGGAAATCTATTTTAAAATGGAATTACGTGTTTTTTTTCCAGCTACAAACACAGACACCAGAGTTATGATGAAGCAGCTAAACCAGGCGACTCGTTTCATTGGTCATCAGGGGTCAGAAAGGAAGTGATGTCACTGTGGCTAAGGTAAACAGGAAGACTAGTGTAGTACCAAAGCTCTCCGGCCACTGAGTTTCACTACGGAGAGGATTTAACTAACTATTCCTGAACGAGGACTGCTCAATCTCCCGTCGGGGATTAATAATAAAGTAGGTTTGTCCACCTTTCCATTGAACTCAAGTGCAAAATACAGGCAAAGCAGAAGAAACCCTTTGGCACATCCGTTTCTGAAGAGGAGAGGAGCTTTAAGATACAAGCACTATCAAGCATTCGGCCTACAAAACACATTTAAATTAGAGTTAAAAAACGAACTGGACAGTAAAAATAATCAGAGCATATAGTAAAATGATCATGCAGCAGATTATTGCATCGCTCATTTAAATAATAAAAAAGTACACTTAAAAGAAAATGAGATAAAGAAACTCTGCTACATTAAAGTTTAAAGGAATGGTTCACCCAAAAACTAAAAATATTCGCCTGTCGTTTTTTCAAACCCGAAGTTGCAGAAAGTTCCCGCTGTGCTTTTCCATGCAGTGAAGGCGAATGCTGTCGCACATTAAAAAAAAGCACTTGATTTATCCATTGAGTGAAAAAAAACCCTCTCAGCTTATAAAATGCATTATTTGATGGCGCTTCTGCGTCGTTTCGAGGTCTGCTTTCACCGTGTGCAAGAGAGCAGCTCAAACATCCCGCTGAACATCTCAGGTGAACGAGTCCTTCAACAGCGATCAGAAAACAAACCGAACCGTCAGTATTTTTAACCGTACGTTGAGCGTCTGCGTCGAGCTAGCTCGGATCGGACAGATGCATGAAGTTAAACGTTCAAGTAAGCTGGTTCATAAACATCAACTCTGTAAACATGAAGAACTACATGAAAGCCCTCATAAATTAGTGTTACTAATGACCACAGAGACAACAGGGTATCGCTGCTCGCTCACGTCCAAACGACACTAACAGATGATCGTCGCCTGAGTGTGTTCAGGGCTGGGCGATATACCCAAAGATGACTAATAAACAGCAATATTTACATAAAATTACAAAGGGACATTTATGAGCATTCTGTGAGTGATGATGCAAACTAATCGTCCAATCAGATGACCAGATAATATATAATATTAAACGCTTGATAGTTGATATTGAATGAAACATGACACAGAGCCCAGCCCTAGTGAGGTTTACAGCAGTGGAGTGTTGAAACAGTGTGAGATTGCTGGCGAGGTGTTGTTATGATTGTGAAAGATGTGTGTGTTATCTGTGTGTCTTCACGTGCTCCCGTCAGGAATCCACAGGACTTTGTTCTGCTCCTGGTCCACGATGGCCATGATCTGAGTGCATATGTTGGACAGACTGCCGGCCTGGACGACACCTGCATCAGAACAGCACCAACACGTCCTCGTCACATGTGCGTCAAACGTGGAAATGCATGTGTGTGTGTGTGTGTGTGTGTGTCTCAGACCTGTGAAGTATTTGCTGTAGTCTTGTTCGATCCTCTGCGCGGACTCAAACTGCTCTTTGGAATGTTTTTGTGACACTTTGTCTCGTAGATACACGGGGTCTTTCTGCTCCCTGAGGAAATAAAACACACACACACTGAGTGCAGACACAACTATCCCCGAACCGCACACTAGTCATGCGTTTGAACACACAGATGATGATTTCTATAGGGTTCGTACAGATTCTGTCGAATGAAATTCCAGGACTTTCAATGACTTTCCAAGCACTACTTTTTCTGGATTTTAAGGACTTCAATCAGCACTTATCAAACAATATCTCTCTTAATTTTCCATTTATTTTACTCAAATTACATATATATGATATGTATGTATATGGTATCAGATGTTTCACTTCACAGAGATCAATCCATTGACCAGCGCTGTCAGGAATGGGAAATCCCCTTAACCATTGAAAGGATATTGAAACTGATTTTTGTTCCATGAATATATTGGATTGAATGGATTGGAATGAATGGATTTCATTCTTCAGGATTGACCTGAAGAATGAAAGTTGTATTATATACTCATCATAAACTTAATATGTTCATAGCCATATCTCAGACGGACTGCAGCGTTAATTTAGAGTGAAACGATTGTATATTATCTAAAAAAATGTAAGGACTTGTCAAGCTCCTCTTCAAAAATATGGCCGTCCTTAAGGATTTTCCAGGACTTCAAATTCAAAAAGACAAATTCAAGCAGTTTAAGCCCCTCATGATGATGGCAGCCAGGAATCAAATCAATGATTAGTTCAGCTCAGTCAGTGTGGCTTCATGTTACACTGATTCAAATAGAGTCGTTTTCATAAAGAACCAACTCGATAGAGTCATGCGACAAAGAATCAGACATTGTGTTTTCAATGCAATATAAAGATGCAATATTAGTGAATGTGACGAGACACATTAATACTACATAATCAGAGAAAAACAGACGTCGGGATGAATTAAGAGATCAACGAGCCCGTGTGCGCAGGTGTCCGGCAGACGTGACGTCACTCACTTGATCTGCTTGGCGTTTCTGTAGCGTATGAACATGACAATGGGGTAAATGTTGACGACGTGCAGGCGCTCGATGGCGTGAGGAGCGATGTCCAGCAGACAGTGGCACTCCTGAGAGAGAGAGAGAGAGAGAGAGAGAGAGAGAGAGAGAGAGAGAGAGAGAGAGAGAGAGAGAGAGAGAGAGACCTCAGCAGAGAACCGGTGAAGAATGACAATGTTTTGAGTGATAAATATAATGATATATATATACTATATGTATTTTAAAATAACATTATATTTATTATATTTTATATTATATTGGAGAGAGAGAGAATACAAATATTTATTAATAATATTTTAATATCTACATGCATTTACTACCATATTGTTTCATTGTATCATATTACATACATACAGTATATACACACACTCACATTTATTATATTGTGTATTAGGGGTGTGCGATATGACGATTTTTGATCGTGGACGATTAAAATGTCTCCACGATCTGCTTTTGAAGAAATATCGTAGTATTGTGCATTCTATCAGTTGTTGTTCTGGCGCCTCTGGCCCAATAACATGCTGAACAACGCGACGTATATTCACATAAAATGTTAACGCAGCGGAACGCGACACTGCAGTTCACAAAAGTTCATAATTTGCATGTGCTTTAATGCCTTGTCGGTTAAACATTTATTCGCGTGCTGATGCGCTGTTCTAACGTGTGCGTTTCTCAGCGCGTACATGTGAAGCTCACATGTACTAAAAGCCTGTCTACCAGCGCCTGGACACTGGACTAAGTTATCTTTCGAGTCTTATTGTGCTAATACTGTCAAATACACACAAGGTTTACATAAACAAAGTCGGTTATGTCTAAAGCGAAAGCAAACTTGAGAAAATTGAGAGAAAATCTGCTTGTCAAATGCGTGTATATTAGACGCGTCGCACGCAGCTCTTAAAGAGACAGTAGCAATAGTAAACATGTTGCCGCTTGTCCTTAAAGAGATAGTTCACCCAAAAATAAAAATTCTCTCATTATTTACGCACTCTAATGTTGTTCCAAACCTGTATTCATTTCCTTCTAATATTTTTCTAATATTAATATTTTGAAGAATGTGGCTATCCAAACAGTAGCTCGTCCCCATTGACTTCCATAGGAGAAAAAAATACTATGGAAGTCACTGGGGTACATCAACTGTTTGGTTACCCACATTCTTCCAAATAACTTTTATTTTCAACAGAAGAAATAAACTTATTCGAGTTTAAAAGAACTTGAGAGAGTAAATTATGACAATTAGAAATTTTTAGGAGAACTATCCCTTTAATGTTAATAAAACAACAAAATGCAAAGAGAAAAATCACTCACTCCTCTTGACTGATAACTTTTAATAGTAGCTTTAATAAGTATCATGTATAATTTATACAGTGAAGTCTATGTTTTGTTTTATTTTCATATTTGTTCATTTAATTACTTTCTTCAATGCTACTGTTAAATACACCTACTGTAGCTGAAAACATAAAGCACTGGTTATTTAATTTGTATATTAAGTTGTGTATGTGTAATGTGTATTCTTTGATCTTAATATTTAATAACAAAGAAAATAATGACAAAAAAATAAATCTTCGCCCCTGTCTGCCATTCTTTTTTATTTTATATTTTGTTACCTAAGGCTTTGTTTTTAAAATATGGACATTAGTTTGGCTGTAATGCTCAGTCACAAAATAGTAAAACCAACATAAAAAGAATCGTGATATGATATTTTTGCCATATCGCCCACCCCTATTGTGTATGTGCAAATATTGTATACAGTACATTTTTATTTTAACTAATAAAATGCAATTTAAAAAAATTGGTTTAGAACCATTGAGATTTTTTTATTGAAACATCGATTTCGTGACAAATTTCCTCTTCTTTTTTTTTTACTGTTTTGTTACTTTGTCATTTATATGCATTTATTAATTTATCAAACACTTTCCATCCAATGTATTCATTTTCAACCCAGATTTCTTCTTCTCAATGTTTCCAGATTTGATTATGCTCAGAGGTGATTCTCCTTTTAAACGAGTCCATAATAGACTTCTTAGTCTTTAAGCGAAACATAACATATTCATGAAATCAATTCTGTAACAGAGTCTGAGGTCTCGCTCACCTTCTCTGTGATCTCTTTAATGGAGGCCACAGTGGTGACGTCGAAGTGTCCGCTCCTGCGCTTGTAATCGATGAAGAGACAGTCTTTGACGCCGCGCTCGATGGCCTGCTGGGTCGCCTTCATCCCCTCTGAACACAACACAGCCAATATGATCCCGCAGTCAGAAACATGAGAACTCAGTCCTGGTAAAGTTGCGGTGAGTGTTTTAAAGAGGTCATGACATTCAATTTTGCTTTGATCTTTGACATCCATAAGATCTTCGTACCATTAAAAAAAACATCCGGCAAGTTTCTTAGCTTTCTTTCAAGCTTGGATAGTGCAGGATTTGTGTCTCTGTTTCTGCAGAAACAAGTGGATGGTTTGTTTTAATGGCGTCTTGCTGCACATTGGAGGATTATGTTTGTTCGGAGCATTTGATCGTTTTATAAACGAGGCACGGTTTGAGGTCAACTTTTGTTGCAGAGACTGTATTGGATCTGACAGCAACTGCATCAATAACCATAAGGAAATGATTTCACAATGCATTGTCTGTAAATGACAGCTTCATGTGGATAATGTTTTCAAAACACTTTCTCGCTTGCAATAGCGAGTAGCCGTTGATACCCTTTTCTATTAAATGACTTTAGCCAGGAACTTTTTACAGACACGGGTTGCAAATCATAGTTTTTCTACATATATATTTGTTTTTGTGCAAAAAACTTTGTTAAGATAATAAGTTAACCTCAAGGAACATATTAAAAAAAAAATTTTTTTTAATCTGTCATGACCTCTTTAAATGGACATTACGTGTCAAATGTGAGTAGATCTCACCAGGTAAACAGCGGCAGAATTTCCCAGGAGCCTCTCTGAGCAGCATGTCTTTGATTGGCTCAACAAGAGGCCCCAGTATCAACACCGGCCTGCGATTGGCCGATTCCACTTTCTGCACGCGCTGATAGGCCGGACTTACACAGTCTGAACACACACCATCACATAAAATGAGAAATGAAACGTGAAGTTTTAGAGCTACAGAGCTGCATGTGTGTGGTTTCTCACCCTCCATGAACAGCACTGAGTCTGTGCTGACGGTGTCTAGCGCAGGAGCGTCACGGGCGTCTTTAGAGCTGCTGCGTTTGTGTTTGAGTTTACGCCGAAAGAACGACCGGCGCGCCGCGGCTGAGACCGTTTTCCCGGAGCCGCTCTCGTCCTTACCGTCTGTGATGCTGTACCGCCGCTGGGAGTCTTGATCCATCCTACACACACACACACACACACACATCTTATAAGATGCATACACACTTTATCATGTGCACTGACGTTTTTAGTCCACCTGTGGAGAAAATCCAGCTTTTAATGTTGTTTATGTCTATGTGGTGTTTTTAATACGCTTTAAGACAAACCATGTGTACATTTATAAGTTGATTATTTTCTCCTTAAAACGGCAGTGAACCAATTAAGTGTGAGCTGGTGTGAGTGAGTGGAGGCGGGGCTCATTTGCATATTCATAGAACCACGTATACTAAATGAGACAAGGGTGTCGGGTTACATTCAAGATATTTTAAGGCATGACGAAGGAAAAACATTTAAATATGTCACTGTGGTGATTTGTTTTAAGGGATAACATTATTGACTACAGCGGACTTTAAACAGCTTGACTCAAGTATAAAAGAAGAATGAACTTTTCATGTTTAATTAAAAAACAGTGATTATTACATGAATATCACATAAAGACCTACATGCACTTGCTGGGCACATGTCCGCGCATCAGCTTCTGTGCGTTCTCGTCCAGTTGCCATGCCAACCAGTAGCCGAAATTCCCCCTGGGCAGTGTGTCGTCCACGTAGAGAATATCATCCTTCTTGAAACTCAACTCCTGCTCTAAATCACCAACATGGTCAAATAAAGCCCTGAAAGACAAATGCAGTAAGAATATGTAAATCATCATGCAACCATATACAGGTGAAAGGCCATATTTGAATATCGTGCAGAAGTTATAATTGTGATGATTATGGCTTACAGTTTAAGAAAACCCCAAATTCAAAATCTCAGAAAATTAGAATATTACAGAAATGTCGGCCGTCTGAAAAGTATAATCATGCATATGTATATAGTTATATACTACTGAAATACACAAACTTTTGCACGATATTTAAGTTTTTCGAGTTTTACCTGTAGATGATATAATGTATATACAAATCTTTTTAACAATATTTAGTATATATCTTAATATTTACTCATTTGCTCTAGTTGTTTTCAGACAGAGGAACCAACAGTAATTGTGGTCAGTAAATATTTATATGGGAGGCAGGGTTATTATCATTAACTAAAAATAATACATGTGGGGACCAAAGAGGTTCATGAAACTAGTGTGGCCTTTATGAAATTTAAATAGTCAAATTAAATTAATCTATCGTTCTAAGGAAACGGTCTGATCATAAATCACATGATTAACCCATGGAGTTATGAAGAAGAAAATAAATAAATAAATATGCTAACATTTTCTAAGGAGGACAAAATTATTGTGCAGTTTAATGTCATCAAACACAAATATCTGATCCCAAAATGCAACAAGTGACCAATCAGAATCAAGATTTCTATACGTGTAATAAATAACCATCTTTATTATTAATGGAACAATGATTCTATATTCCATTCAAAACTTCAGTCTGTCACCTGATGTAAAAACCGTCCCCTGGTGCGTCTTTGACCCTCCTGAAGTGTTCGGGTCGGCTCTGGACTCTGAGGACGACGTTCTCCGCGGGTTTCAGGATCTCTAGGTACACCTCCTCAGCGGTCTTATTCTTCAGGCTTACTGAGTTACACTGCAAACAGGAAATGACATCACAACAGGGAACCGCCTTTAAGGAAGCACCTGAAATGTGTGTGATGTCTCTTCCGTACCTCCAGGATCAGGTCTCCAGGCTGCAGGCCGTCGACTCCTCGAGCGGGACCGTCCTCTTCGAGGCCCTCCACAAAAACCCCCGTCAGGTTTCCTCCGCAGATCTTCAAGCCCGGGTCCACCTGAGTCTTCCTCAGCACCACCTGCCTCGGCTCCGCATGTTTCCTGCCCTCACTCCGATCCCTGGCCAATCACAGAGCAGACGGCGCCGTTAAACCAATCAGGGGTGCGTTCCCCAAAACAAACGTTAGCCAACTATATTCGCAAGTTCCGTTGCTATCAGCAGTTCAACGAGTCTGTGTTTCCCGAAACTATAGTTCTAACGATTCGCAAACAGCATCGCAAAGTTGTGTGTTTGTGACGAAAGCTCTCGATCAGTGGTTATAAGCAGTTTCTTGTTTGCATGACATGTGGACTCAATAAATCCGTATCTTGAGCAAAATAAGCAAGCTGACATTCAGTACAATCTGTGTCTTTTATTTAAAATACATGCAAATGTCATTTACGTCTTTGAGTGAGTCAAGAGATTTAAAGCGTAGTTTTTGAAGAGTGCGTGTGTGAACGTGCTCTAGTGCGTAAGAACGAGACTATGAGTGAATCTGGAAATAAACCAAAATAACTGAGAAAAATTAGAAATAGTCCTCAGATGTCTGTAATTTATAGTCCAACACCTGCGTGACATTAACCAACGTGGTTGAACGAGCACTTTGCGACACTAAGGTTTCGGGAAACAGTCGTGACTAGCATCGTACTACTGAAGTTAAGCAGCGAGTTATGACGCTGTACAGGAAACACCCCTGAGCCGTGGACGTGTTCACACTCAGAGAGAAGAAAGCATGTGTTTCAGGGCTGCACAAAATATAGAAATTATCGAAATATCGCAAATGTATATATCGCAATATGCATATCGCAACGGCTTGCAATAACTGGGGTCATAAACAAAAGACAAAGAAAAAAATCACTCACTGCTCTTGGCTGAATAACTTTTGTAGCTTTAATAAGAATCATATATTTAATTCATACAGTAAAAAACTAAGCAGTGTTTTATTTTTACATTTGATTATTCAGTTTCTGTTGTTAAATAAACCTAAATGTACAGGAAGCAGTGGACGTGTTCACACTCGCATGTGTTTATTACCTGCCGGCGCTGCGCGGGCTGGATGTGGGCGTGGCCTGTCTGGAGGGCGGAGTCACGGTGCCCTCGTCCTGCTCGCTGAGCGTCTCCGGGGTCCCGGGTGTGGAGTGAGAGCTGATGGACGACTCCATCCGGGAGCTGGCAGCAATGGTTGACATGTATAAGTATTAATCAATTCAATTCAATTCAATTCAATTCACTTCACATGTATTTGTATAGTGCTTTTCACAATACACATCATTTCAAAGCAAATTTACAGAAAATGACATTACAATTTAGATTGATCTGTTATGTATTCCAGAAATGTACATATACAAAATCACAGTTAGCCAAAAATGTATTAATTTAAACAATATAATAATTACAGGCAGAAACAATGAGCTCATTGAAGTAATGAATATTATGCCAAAACTCCGGTAAAACAGCTTAGGGTTGGGTGATAAGATCAAAACGTTTAACCCCGTAATACAGCCTAGTACCGCATCGTTCAGAATATAAGACGACCCTGACCCTGATTATAAGACGACCCTGATTATAAGACGACCCTGACCCTGCTTATAAGACGACCCTGACCCTGATTATAAGACGACCCTGATTATAAGACGACCCTGACCCTGATTATAAGATGACCATGATTATAAGACGACCCTGACCCTGATTATAAGACGACCCTGATTATAAGATGACCCTGACCCTGCTTATAAGACGACCCTGACCCTGATTATAAGACGACCCTGATTATAAGACGACCCTGACCCTGATTATAAGACGACCCTGATTATAAGACGACCCTGACCCTGCTTATAAGACGACCCAGACCCTGATTATAAGACGACCCTGACCCTGATTATAAGACGACCCTGACCCTGATTATAAGACGACCCTGATTATAAGACGACCCTGATTATAAGACGACCCTGACCCTGCTTATAAGACGACCCAGACCCTGATTATAAGACGACCCTGATTATAAGACGACCCTGACCCTGCTTATAAGACGACCCTGACCCTGATTATAAGACGACCCTGATTATAAGACGACCCTGACCCTGATTATAAGATGACCATGATTATAAGACGACCCTGACCCTGATTATAAGACGACCCTGATTATAAGACGACCCTGACCCTGCTTATAAGACGACCCTGACCCTGATTATAAGACGACCCTGACCATGATTATAAGACAACCCTGACCATGATTATAAGACGACCCTGACCCTGCTTATAAGACGACCCTGACCCTGATTATAAGACGACCCTGATTATAAGACGACCCTGACCATGATTATAAGACAACCCTGACCATGATTATAAGACGACCCTGATTATAAGACGACCCTGATTATAAGACGACCCTGACCCTGATTATAAGACGACCCTGATTATAAGACGACCCTGACCCTGATTATAAGACGACCCTGACCCTGATTATAAGACGATCCTGATTATAAGACGACCCTGACCCTGCTTATAAGACGACCCTGACCCTGATTATAAGACGACCCTGATTATAAGACGACCCTGACCCTGATTATAAGACGACCCTGACCCTGATTATAAGATGACCATGATTATAAGACGACCCTGACCCTGATTATAAGACAACCCTGATTATAAGACGACCCTGACCCTGATTATAAGATTACCCTGATTATAAGACGACCCTGACCCTGCTTATAAGACGACCCTGACCCTGATTATAAGATGACCATGATTATAAGACGACCCTGACCCTGATTATAAGACGACCCTGATTATAAGACGACCCTGATTATAAGATGACCCTGACCCTGATTATAAGACGACCCTGACCCTGATTATAAGACGACCCTGATTATAAGACAACCCTGACCCTGATTATAAGACGACCCTGATTATAAGACGACCCTGACCCTGATTATAAGACGACCCTGACCCTGATTATAAGACGACCCTGATCCTGATTATAAGACGACCCTGACCCTGATTATAAGACGACCCTAACCCTGATTATAAGACGACCCTGACCCTGATTATAAGACGACCCTGACCCTGATTATAAGACGACCCTGATTATAAGACGACCCTGACCCTGATTATAAGACGACCCTGATTATAAGACGACCCTGACCCTGATTATAAGACGACCCTGACCCTGATTATAAGATGACCCTGACCCTGATTATAAGACGACCCTGACCCTGATTATAAGACGACCCTGATTATAAGACGACCCTGACCCTGACTATAAGACGACCCTGATTATAAGACGACCCTGATTATAAGACGACCCTGATTATAAGACGACCCTGATTATAAGACGACCCTGACCCTGATTATAAGACGACCCTGACCCTGATTATAAGACGACCCTGATCCTGATTATAAGACGACCCTGACCCTGATTATAAGACGACCCTGACCCTGCTTATAAGACGACCCTGACCCTGATTATAAGATGACCCTGATTATAAGACGACCCTGACCCTGATTATAAGACGACCCTGACCCTGATTATAAGACGACCCTGACCCTGATTATAAGATGACCCTGATTATAAGACGACCCTGATTATAAGACGACCCTGATTATAAGATGACCCTGATTATAAGATGACCCTGACCCTGCTTATAAGACGACCCTGATTATAAGATGACCCTGATTATAAGACGACCCTGACCCTGATTATAAGATGACCCTGATTATAAGATGACCCTGACCCTGCTTATAAGATGACCCTGATTATAAGACGACCCTGACCCTGATTATAAGATGACCCTGATTATAAGATGACCCTGACCCTGCTTATAAGATGACCCTGATTATAAGACGACCCTGATTATAAGATGACCCTGACCCTGATTATAAGATTACCCTGATTATAAGATGACCCTGATTATAAGACGACCCTGACCCTGATTATAAGACGACCCTGATTATAAGATGACCCTGATTATAAGACGACCCTGACCCTGATTATAAGACGACCCTGATTATAAGATGACCCTGATTATAAGATGACCCACATTTTTTCAAGATGTACCTTTTAGAGAAAAACTTTTTGAAGAGCAAATCTTATGAAATAATTTTCATATTTAAATTTTTGTATTGAAAGTATGGTAAACACTGGTAAAATATACCAGCGGTCACATTTAAAAATGGCATACCATAAAAATAACCTGCAGCCCATCTGAATTAGGCCTATATAACAATTAGACTATCCATCTACGAGTGAACACCATGTAGCCTACCAAAATTTCATAACAGTTTTTGTTTCAAAAGTAGAAGTGAAATCTTATTGCAGCTTTGAAATCTGAAAACGTTTTAAAATCACATACAGGGAAAGTTTGGTCCTCGCGATCTTCTTACACTCTGACACACTGCATTTCTTGGCACACTCGTTTTACGCGTATTTGGCACCACCTATTGTATCGGGCGTATTATTTAAAAATAAAAGTCTAGACCCTGAATATAAGACAAACCTGTTTTTTTTGTTTTTTTCAATCTATTTCTAAGAAAAAAACATTGTCTTATATTTTGGAACAATACGGTATATAGCAAATCAACTGCTAAAACGCTTTTATCATCACAAAACGTAAACTATATTATCGCCCAGCTCTAATCAGCTGAATTCAACTATAAGGCATGAAGATATTAACATTAACATCATACTTTTCTGTAAAGCTGCTTTGAAACCATGTGTATAGTGAAAAGGGCTATACAAATACATTTGACTTGCCATTTCAGGATTCTGAAAGCACCAGAGAGTCGCCTGTATATTTTGTGTGTGTGTGTGTGTGTGTACCTAGAGCGAGAGTGATTGCCCAGTTGGTACATGTGTGGGTTGTACTGTGCCAGTATGGTGATGATGTCACACTGCTGCCCAATGATGAGTCTCGCCTGCTGCTCCGTGGCGTTCCTGAGATTAATGCCGTTAAACTAAAGAGAGACAAAAAGGAGAGATTCACATGTTTTCCATTAAAAGGAAGCTCTTTATTTCGATGCGATTTCTAACCCACCTCGAGCAGCTGATCTCCAAACTCCAGGTGGTGCTGCTGAGCAATGCTGCCTCCCGTTACCTTGGAAACAAAAATCCCGCCATTCTCCCCGCCCACGATAGAGATGCCCAGAGGCTCCGCCCCTTTGGGGATAGTGACACATCGTGGCTCTTCAATGTATGGCCTGAAACACGAAAACACACAATATGGGCTTCATCAACCAACAAAACAACATCTAACAGTTCTTAAACCACCACAATCAGTGTCATGTACACACACGCATTTACTGCCAGTTTTAGATATGTATAGAATAACAGCTGCTGTAAGATTTTTACTTTTTTTTAATTTATTTTAAATCTGTGACATTCTGCCAAACAGAAAATAATTTTGACTGGTCGCTTAGTGTATAAAAAGCTACAGACATGATTTCAAAGCGATTAAAACGTCAGCCAAATGTAAGTGTAAATGCAATAAACACATTATTAATATTAAGCTCTATAGGGAATGCTATACATTATGTGCAAAAATGGTTCATATAAAAACATTACATTCTACACAAAAAAAAACTGCTTGCCACAGTTTTAAGGTTAAAATGACTCAAAAAATTACAATAATCCATTTACTGTTATTTCTCTCATAAAATATAATTACATGTAGCATTTTAAACCTACATTTAACATAGCAAGATGTAAGTTATGCTTTTTTTATATTAAAATTAACTTGACTTGCATGTTTTCTGTGCACAGCCAGCATATGTGATCAATAATAATAGATAATATTTTCATTATCAATTCTTATCAGTTTTATTGATCAGAAGTCACAGAAAAATGTCACAGATGTTTTCGATTGAGCCCTTCTTTAAATAGCATGCATTTAATGAGACAAAAGCAAATCACATCAGATAAATTCACTTAAACCACAAAAACTGAGTCTAAACACAGTTTGTTTGTTGGTTATTGTGTTCTCACTGCGTAGTGGACAAACCTCAGGATCCGTAAAGACGCAAACCACGATCTCTGAGCTCGAGAAAGCTTCAGGTTAGACCTGTTACGCAGCGCACATCTGGAGCAGGAAGCAGAGAAACGGGCAGAAGAACAGACAGACTAGAGAGGAGTCGAGCAGAATTGAGATAAATAGACTGAGAGGAAGACAGGATGAAGAGGAGGAGAACGGCCAGAACTACTGAATGCCTGTGACAGGTTGTAAGATGAGGACAAAAGCACCACATTTACTCACCCTCGTGTTTTCATAGACCTGTGTGATACTGTTACTTCAGTGAAACACAAAAGAGCTTAAAGAGCTTCTGTGAACAGGTATACAACTTAAGCCCTATTCGCACGGGATTAGTACTATATGGGGAACTCTAGTCATTTGTAATAATTGCGGAGGTTGTCTGTGATCTTAATCCCGTGCGAATCGGCCATGTCTGTAATTTGTAAAGTAAAAATTCCCCCGCAAACGACCTACCATATTTCGCTGAACACCGATGTCCAGTGATAATATTAGTCCCGTGCGAATCGGCATCTCTGTGATTTGGCGGATCGAATATAAATTTTTTAAGGTTTTTGTTTCATGCGCGCCTTTTTATCCATTTTTCGCGAAGAATGAGGCTGCGCTGGAGTGTTTTGATAGTATTTTGGGTGCTGGGTCATATCGCTATACACCATACAGCTATACAATTTTCTGAAAGAGAAAGCTGAAAATCATCAGAAGAGCAAAAGCAAAAATAATGATTAGATGGAGATGAATGAATGACATATAGCAGCATGCGGTAAAGAACATTCTTCTGTTCATGATATCATACAGATAGACCAATAATAACGGCAAGACATTTCCAAGCAATAGCCTCGCCGTCATATCCGGGAGATAAGTCAGTAAATTTGAGGATAATCACAGGCTTCGGCTATCCCGTGCGAATGCGCCACACGAAATTCAGATGTGGGGGGGTAATTTAAAAATCACACGAGGTCCCCAGATAGTACTAATCCCGTGCGAATAGGGCTTTACACTAAGTGTTTCTAACATATATCGATCATATGACTTCAGTAGACTTATAACACACAAGTCGACTATTGTTATGATATGTCCTTTCTTAGATATGTCCTGTCTTATTTTTCTGAGATTTTAATGAGGGTGAGTAAATTATGATAATTTTTTAAAATGTCTAATTCTACCTGTCCCTTCTCCTGTCTATCGGAACAGGGCTGACTGACAGCCTGGTGTGGGCGGAGATGGAGCCCTGTGATTGGCTGCTGGTGAAGGAGGCGGCGTCCAGAGGAGAAAGGGGCGGAGTTACGAGACTCGGGCTGCTGCAGTCAGAGTGAGATAGTGATCCTGAAACACAACAACAACATAAACAAAAACTTCTCAAAGTCATTCATGTTTTGATTTGTACAATAATATGTAAGTTCATCATCGACAGCACAGGTAGTGTGTTATAAATCAGATTTGTGTGAGAGATCAGCACCTCTATCAGAGCCATGAACGGATCGCGCATAGCGAGGGGTGGAGGGAATCTTAATGCGCTGCTCGCGGTACTGAGACAAACCTACAGACAAACAGAGTCAGTATCAGTCAGATCCATCCACAATTACATCATGATCAACAGTTTATGACTAAAACATAAACACTTAAGTCTCATAAAACACTTTATGAGACTTAAGATAACTAATCACAGATTGCATTTTTTTTTTTATAAATCAATAAAGATTTAATATTTCCAATTATGATTTGAAATTATCAACGTGTGTGCAAACTTAAATGGTGCAAAAGGTGAAAATCCTTCAGGTGCATGCTAATAATAAGTACTATTACTATTATTTAAAAAATTGTTTTGTTAAATTATGGAACTAAACCAATAAAGAAATATTTTTATAGCAATACTATTGTACTAATAAAAAAAAGTATTTATTATTAATAATAAAGTTGTTTTGTAAAATAAAATATTATTTTAATATATGAAAAAAATTAAACCATTAAGAAATATTACGACATTAATATTATTGCACTGTAAAATTAAAATAAAGGATTTAATAATAATACTAAGTCGTCGTTGTTTGTTAAAATAAACCGTATTCTTTTTCAAATATAATTGTATTACATTACAGAAATTAAGCCAATAAATAAATATATGAATATAGTAATAATACTATTGTATTGATAATAATAATAAATGTTAAGCTTTAACTTTGGCTGAAAAATGCAAGGAGAACTTCAAGCTTCTCTACTGTTGGCAAGTGGCAATAACCGCAGTCCACGTGTTATTCCCACTACAGAACATGACAAAACCGAGGTCACACGAGAGGTTGGGTTACAGACCCAGTCTGGCGCTGGAGGGCAGGGAGTTGGTGTTGTGCGGTCCTGAGCCTCGAGAGCTGTCGAAGAGTTCACCAGAGCACTTGTGGTTGAGATCCACACTCCACCGGCCCTGGTGCTGCGGACTGAGGTCCAGAACACAGAGAGAGATTCACCGTCTTACATCAGAACAGACGACATGTGTGTGTGTGTGTGTGTGTGTTTGTTTATCTATACTTGTGAGAACCAAATGTCCCTACAAGGATAGTAAAACTTGAGATTCCCTATTTTCTAAGAACCTTTTGCTGGCCCTCACAAGGAAAACCCAGACAAACTTCTGGCAAATTTGAGATTTGCTCTGCAAGTCAGTCTGGCCAAGAGCCCATTCAAGGCACCAATCACAAACGTTGACGATCGCTCTGATTGGTTTAAGGTCTATCCAATTGCGCCCAGAGGCATTTGAGCGACGTCCGTTGGTGACGCCCCTTTGGAAATGGGCTGTAAATGAAGATTCCCCAGACTCACTCTCAGTTACAACTGGGTCTGGGGTCAACCAGCATAGGAAAATTGATTAATAAACATAATAAAATGTGTTTTCTTGAAAATGTAAAAATCCAGAAAGTTTTCTGTGATGGGTAAGTTTAGGGGTCAGGTTAGTGTGTGTGTGTGTGTGTGTGTGTGTGTGTGTGTTAGTGTGTCAGTGTGTGTTTGTTAGTGTGTGTGAGTGTGTGTGAGTGTGTGTGTGTGTGTGTGTGTGTGTGTGTGTGTGAGAGAGAGTGCGTGCTTGTTTTTGTGATATATGAGGACACAAATGTGTATAATGACATGCATATTACACTGGTATTACAAATTACACGTGACTTATGAGGACATTGCATGATTCCTCATATTTCAAATAGCTTAAAAAACATAAAAAACAATGTTTTTTAAAAAATGTAAAAATGCAGCATGTCTCCTGTGATGGGTAGGTTTCGGGACAGGGGCAGTGTGTGTGTGTGTGTGTGTGTGTGTGTGTGTGTGTGTGTGTAAGGGGACAGAATACATAGTTTGTACAGTATAAAAACCATTATGCCTATGGAATGTCCTCATAAATCACAAAAACAAACCTGAGTGTGTGTGTGTGTGTGTGTGTGTGTGTGTGTGTGTGTGTGTGTGTGTGTGTGTACCTGACTTGAGTGTATGTGTGTGCTGGAACTGAAGGAGGGTTAGTGGTTTTCACACAGTGACTCCAGGCCGTGTACACTGGGTTCCTCATGACTGCGGTGACGGCAGGGTAGGGAGACAGTGTTCTGGGAGTGGTGTCTAGACGCACAAACACACAAATGAATGTTTTTGACATCACTCAGCGTGAACATCTAATCTTTTCATGTAAGACTCAACTATGGCTGTAAATGAAGATGGTTGTGAAGGTGTTTGTGGTGTCAGACTCACGTGCTTGTGCAGGAGAGAAGCCTGAACTATGACGATTTGAACGGAAAGGAGAGAACCGAACCAGATCCACAGGCTCAGGAGAGTGTTCCTCATGAGAGAAGCTCTGCAGGACAGGCAAAGGATGAGGAACTGAACACTGAGTCTTGGGATAAACCATGTGTCAATTAGTTGAAACAATTTACACAAGGTTATTTCTTACTAAACAATAAATACTAATGCAAACTTTTTTTTTCTAAAACATTTTGAGTATCATATTTGATATATCAGGTTTTTAATGGCTCACAGTCTGATTAAGTGAAAATAAGAAGGGGAAAAAAGCAATTTACTGCAGATATATAGTCAAAAAGTAAGATGAAATTCTAATGTAAAATGAATATAACAGGGTTCGTACAGACTCTGTCAAATGAAATTCCAGGACTTTCAAGGACTTTTCAAGCACCACTTTTTTGGATTTCAAGGACTTCAATCAGCACTTATCAAACAATATCTTTATTATTATTATTATATGTATTTATTTTAAATATTTTTAATTAGGGATGCACCGATACCACTTTTTGCAGAACGAGTCCGATACCGTAACCGATCCCTGACTTTTACCTGCATTTGTAATTTTTAAATGTATTAGTATAAACCAAAAGAATATAAATCATATTAGTTGGCTTAATTTTTTCATCAAATATATATTTCTCTCAATTATTTTCATGCTTAATTAAGCCTGCTAAAATGCATTGTATGAGCTTCTGTTACTTTCACTCTTCATTCTATTGCTCTCTCATATTTTATCTTTCATTTAATAGCACAGCACATATTTAGACTAGAGCAGCTCCAGAAGGGCTCAGTGCTGAGGACTGGGTCAGTGGTACCCATGTTTAGACACCAGTGAAATACCAATTATTTAATCCAATTTTTATACTACAACAAAAACTACCAGCCTAATTAATGTGAATTTAAAACATTATTAAAGGTAAGCAGTCAGTAACAAAATAAGAACGAATAATCATCTTACAAATAAATACAATATAACAAAGAAAGGCTACAAATGAAATAAACTGTGTTTTTAAAGTTTTTCGAGTGGATCTGACAGGTACAGAAATGTGAATAAAAGTAATCAAATGTGAAAAAATGGCTTATTCATTACTGGATAAATTCAATATAAATGAATATTTTTGTAAAGTTGAAAAGGGTAGCCTATTTTAGTCGAGCAGTGAGTCATTTATTTGCCCATTGTTTGAATAACATTAAAACAGCAGTAGGTTTATTAGACTGCTACCCCTTTAAGACCGAACGCACGGACCCCTGACTTTGTTTAATAGGATACTCGCCAAGACGGCCGTGTTTTTACATAATTTTGTGTGAATTCGTCCGTACATGCACCACCAAGTACAAAGGTGGGGAATCACTCGTTATACATAAATCAGGTAACAGTTCATGTTTTACTTTACTTGCATACGATTTAGTTTTCACGTGCTGAGTGAACTATCAGGAATCAAGAGCATTCAAAAGAACTGCGGACTCTTTCATCAGCTAACGTTAATAATAAGATACATGCCTCGTTTTATTTTCTTTGCCATTGACATCCGACTGAACTAACCGACCAGCTCGCGCGTCTGTGCCGCTGCGCGCTCAATCCACTGCACGTTTTTCTCTTATCAGCTCGCGCACCACGCGCTGCCTGGTAACGTAGGCCTATCGGTTGTTGGTATCGGATAATTTTTACATGAGCTCGGTATCGGTGCATCCATATTTGTAATAATTCAAGCACTTTTCAAGTACCTCTTCAAAAATATGTCTGTTTTCCAGGACTTAAATTTCAAAAAGTCAAATTCAAGTACTTCAAGCACCTTGTACGAACCCTGATATAAATATATATATATATATATATATATATATATATCTCTGCCAATAATATAGTAAGATGATATTTAAATGCCTAGTTTTATGATCAAAGCTCTGTAGTTTTAAAACATAATATGCAATGCAATACAATGATGATTGAGAGATTAACTAATAAACCTTCCTCAAAAGCCTGATGATCATATTTTATACTCATGAGTTGTCTATAATGTCTGGATAATCAAGTAAACTTCAGCTGCTTCAGTCCAGTAAGTGCTAATCTTGTAATATTGCTAATAACATAAAAGTTATTCTTTTACTTAAAATAAAAAACAGTGCAGATTTCACAGCAGAAAGACACATGAAGCACGAGCTGAAGGTGAACGTTCGTACAATTATACTAAAAGGACATTTACTTAAATTCACGTAATGCAGTCATTATGTTCGCATGGACACATTTGTATTAACAAGATTGTGATTGTATTTACATGAAGAAAATCTTAATAAAAGTTAGGACATTTACTTGATGAAAAAGAACTATTAATCAGACGACAGAAGGATTGTAAGTAGATTGTGTGTGTCAGTAATGGTTTGATCATTTAGAGGCCTTAGAAATGTGCATGTTAAATATGATCCAGCAGTGTTTATAAGGAACAGCACCTGTGGATAGGGCATCTTAAGGGGCGTGAGGCTCCGGCGTTGAGCGGGTGCAGAGTTCGGTCTTCCTCTTCTCATCTCCGGTTCATCCGCGCCCTGTCCAGACACTTCCCCCGACCCCTGTCTCTGAACAACATTCCCATTGCGGTCTCGGTTATCAAACTCAGGCGTGGTTTTGTCTGTGGGCGTGGTCTGAATGGGCGTGGCCGGGGGTGAGCCAGTGGTTATGGTCGAATCAGAGGCGGAGCTTCCCTGCGGTTTGTGTTTGAACTTGAAGGAGTCGCTGCGTTTGGGCGGGTCGGGCGGCATCTGTGGCGACCCCTCGGTCCACGAGCTCTGCGGGGAATGTTTCTGGGACAAACTGAGGTAGTCCAGCTTGGACGGTGTCTCCGGCCGTTTAAACATGTCTGCGTCAAATATCGACTTCCGCTTCTTTGGGGTCTTAAAGATAGAGAGCGGTGGGATGCTGTCAGCAGTCGTCATTGCAACCGCTACCATCTTCGGCCACGTGCCGCCGCTTTGTTTCCGCCTCTCCTGACCCATCTCTACGGTGATGCAGTCGCCGGGGGAAACGGGGTGAAAGGTGAGGGGTCGTTTAGAGTTGGGATGCAGGCAGATCTCGTGATACGGGTCTGAGCGGTACAGAGAGCCGCGCTGAGCGTCACGTGTCGGGCTGTACGTGTCTTTATGGGTGGAGTGGTTGCTGGTTGGCTGCTTTCTGCAGGGCCGCAGTTGATCTGCCGACTTCCCGTTTGAGTTCCTTTCACAGTCACGCTGGCTCTCAGCGATACTCTGACCCGACAGACTCTGTGGGAAAAACTGGGATAAGGAAAGAAAAAAAACCCTGTAAAACATTAAACACTAGGGGTGTAACAATATCCTCATATCACGATACTGAACTCACGATACGATATTATTGCGATACTCCAAGACATGATGAAAGGTGTACAAAAAATGTACTGTTGATTAAAATGCTAAATTAGGTATTACATTGTGTGTGTAAACGAATAGGTTTGGACTTGGTGCTGGAAACCCAAAGCACAGGACAATAGAGACACCAGAATAAACATATTCATGAATCTGAAGCTGAAAATACAGAATTATTTTAGATGAATATGCTTTCACTGTCACTGACTAGATGTATTTAAAATAACGTAGGCCACATTTTACTGGTAACTTAAGACATTTGACATTATCAGGACCCACAAATATTCCCCCATTGCATTATTATACATTATATTCAACATTATATACACTATAATGTAGTACTGATACTAAAATTCTGTAAACTAATGTAAACTAAATTCTGAGTGAACTAAACAATACATAATATTGTCACTATCCACGATACATATTGTTGCATTTTTGTATTCCGATATATTGTGACACGATATATTGTTACACCCCTATTTAACACTTCAGGAAAAGAGTAAGCTGATCGAATTTCTCACTTACAAAAGGAAATAAATAATGATCAATGTCGTCTCACCTTCAGGAGGGAAAGAGAAAGCGAATCTCTGCAGCTCCGCAGGAGATTCTCACATTCACTCACTGATTTATTATCCAGTGAAATTCCGTTTATCTGCCAGAGAAAATTAAACAACCTTAAAACAATCACAGTGTTTACTCTAATGAGCCAGTATACATGCTAATTAACCTCTGCTCTATCTACCAATCAGAGCTTCCCGATTTGATTCGACAACAAGGACTGCCCGATGGCCAGGAGTTGACAGAACGGTCACAGTCCCGATCAGGCTGATCATTGTCTTGAATGTTTATCATTTGCATGTGTTTTTAAGCCTTGCCAATGGAAACATTCAAGTGCAAGAAGATGCAAAAAAAGAGCTCAATTTGGTACTCGATGTGTGTGAAGTTTTGTGTGCTCACATATTTCTCTTTCACGTCTTCTTGCTTGAACTGACAATTTCACGCAAAATGATCAGATGTCAACACGTCTGTCTAGGTGAGTATCCAAGCAAACATAGTTTTGCCTTAAAGGAATATAACTTTTCTTCCTATGGAAGTCAATGGGGTCCATCAACTGTTTGGTTACAGACATTTTTCAAAATATCTTCCTTTGTGTTCAGCAGAAGAAAGAAATTCAGGTTTAAAACAAGAGGAAGGCAAGTAAATGATGAGAGAATTTTAATTTTTAACTGAACTATTCCTTTAAGGGAACATCAAACATAATCAGTGTATTGAAACCGTGCATTATTTCTTAAAGTGACAGCAGCCTAATATTCCTGCTGATGTCTGTGTTTTTAATGTTAATCGAACAATAAAATACTCACTGCAGGGACTAATTTTTTCCACTGATTTACACAATTAGCCTTTCGCCGAGCCCCGCCCCCCTTAGTTACTGTTGCTACGTCCGTCAAACAAATGGTCGAACACGACCAGCGCGACAGATTGCCATGACGGGAAGAGGAATAATACCCGTGCGTGTCAGTGACCTTTTTTGGAGCAATACCTCCGCGATATCCTCCAAATCGAGGCAAAAGGAGTTACAGTATGCAGTGGAGGGATATATTCAAGTTTATAAAAATACGCAATGAAGGAGACACAACTACTATCGAGGCTAATGCTTACCGGTCTCAAGCGAAATCTGAGAAACCCCATGACCTGTAAGTTACCTCAAATGCAACCAGCACAGCCTTGAAGAAGATTTTATAAGCAGGTTCAGTGGCAAATTGTTTGGATTAAGAAATATATAACTCGCGCTGCATATTTAGTAATTTTGCCTCAGATACAGGATTATACATTCGCTTTAACAAGCTTGTGCATTACCACGGCAACCGCTTGCGTGTCATGCTGAATGCGATTTTCGTGTTTAAAAAGTAACTATACATAAGAGACGGAAAGATGCAGATAACCATACATTATTTAAGGTTATTTCTATTCGTTACGATATTGATATATGAACTGATGTTTTGTCAAGTATGCGTTCCCCGTTGCGAGCGTGCACTCCTCTAAACTGTAGTCTACAGGTGCTGCACTGCTAGAGACTGCTGCTCATTTCCCCCCGAAAATATCATGTTAACAACAACCCTTTAGAAAACGTAATTCCTTTGTGGATCCTCTTGATCTGCTTTCTCCATGTTTCTTTGACTAATCTCAGTGTCTCAGTCTCTCACGCACACTGCACGCGAGTTAACTATGTTCGACACATGTAACTGGGAGTGGAGCCGTCCACACTGTTTTTATCCAGTGTAGGCACCGCTCACGTTGTTTTTTCGGCTTTGGGAATGGAAAGAACACAACTCCTCCAGACAATCTCTCGGGGTATCTAGTGTCCGATTTACAAACGCCGTGGGCGCACCGCTTCACCATCTTTCTTGGAATGTTTGACGGACCTGCTCACATAGTAACGGTTGCTATGATGTGTGATTGGACAATGGCCGTTTTGGGGGAGGGGCCGGCGAAAGGTCAATTGGGGTCATATTTCAGTTAGTAAAATATGTAAATCCATATAAGCACTGAAAGAAATCACACCCCGGATAAACTATTCTCAATAAGTCAATAGAAAAAAAAAGAGTTTCTCTCAAGTAGTTTGAGACTGAATTGATTTACAACAGCAAAACTAGTGCTATTGAACTAGTGGACTCACACTGAGAACCCGATCTCCCGGACACACCGAACCCTCCCTGGCTGCAGGACTGCCTGGAGAAACAGACGAAACGAACATGCCACTCTCCATCCCGACTCCACAATCTGCAGGACAGAGACAGAGAGTCACTGTGTTGATGAAGGTAGTTTATGTGCTTGATTAACTGAAAGGCAAAGACCCATGATATGACCTTTATGCCCTGCCAGTGTAAGATGAACAGAGGTGACCATCCTTCCTCCAAGAGACTTCCTCCTACGGACCACCATGTTGATGACCCCGCCTCCACTGAACACCACCTTTATGACCTGCTTCCGGTCCTTATTGGCAAGATCCACATCATTTATCTTCAACAACCAGTCATTCACTCTGCGGTATGAATAAACGATGGTTAGAAACCAACACGAATGTTTCACAGAAGACCAAGAACACGGAGTTCACCCACCTTAACCTGCCCTCCGCAATACTTCCTTTGTCCACCTTGCTCACGAATATCCCATAATCCCCGGGTAGATACGAGTCGCTCACCCCCTCGGCAATATCAAAACCAAAAGCACTCAAATCCATGTCATCCTATACGACAGACGGTGATGTGTTGAAATTCTTGGTTAATATTTATATTTCAGCTTTATGTCAATTAACAAATATGTTTTAATAGTTTCGGAGGTTTGTCAGAGCTTTGAGAGCTCGCTTACATACCGCACTCCTCTCAAACTCCACCGTCTCGGTTTCCCACTCCAGCGAGTCCGTATCGATAGCAGAGTCGTGAGAATTGTGGGCCATCAGTTGGCGAAAACGTGCCTCCTTCTCCAGCTGCTCCTCCATGCATTCCCTGAAACACATTTTAGAAATAGTTCACCTAATTTACATCATCATTTACTCCAACCTGATAACAGAGGGTCTGAGAATGATTCAAGATTCATTCAATCTATTCAAAAGAATAAGAGTAATTTGTTTGGGAATAAAACTACTTTGGTCGCACTTGTTAATTTCTTTTTCCGTGTTGCTTTTGATTCAGTAGCGTGGCAGGAAACCTTAAAGGAACACATGACTTTTAGTGACTTTAGGTTATTCATCGTATCCCCCAGAGTTAGATAAGTCCATACATACCCTTTTCATCTCTGTGCGTGCTGTAACTCTGTCTGACGCACCCACCGCTATTCTCAGAAGGTGAAGCACTGCTACTTGGGCGGAGTGATATAGATATAGAATATAGGTCCCAGTATGTATACGGTTAAAAGATGCCTGTGTCTCATATGACCTTGCTATTTGTACACACTGTGACTATACAAATCACAACATATAAATAGGAAAATGTTGGCGGTATTTTGTCACTTATTGGGAGCGGTATGCTAGCTGGAGCCATTTACTTCCAGTCTTTGTGCAAAGCTAGGTTAGCGGTGGGTGCTTCAGACAGAGTTACAGCACACACAGAGATTAAAAGGGTATGTATGGACTTTTCTAACGCTGGGGGATACGAGGAATAAGATAAAGTCCCATGAAGTCAGCGTGTTCCTTTAAGTATTTTAGTACAGCATGTCCTTCACATGCAGAAGCTCATGAATCATTAACAGAAGTTTCTGAGACTCACTTGAGTTCCTTCAGTTCTCGCACTGCGTCGTTCTTTTGTTTCCGCAGGTCGTCGAGGTTTCTCAGAGCATCGGCGAGGTCGCTAACAGCCCGGTCCCTCTCGCGTCGCAGGTTATCGCACAACGTCCTGATACACACAGACAGACATAGCAATAATAAGACTTTGAATATTGTTTTATAGGACCTGTCTGCTTTAACCAGTGTTTTATGGAGCTAAAATAGTCTCAAATATAACATTTTCAAAATATGATTCACAAATGTTTAAAATAATTCACAGTCACAAAATACGATTTGCAAATGCACAACCAAATTTACAGATTCACAAATGCAAATCACAATTTTTAAATGCAATCTTGTACAAAAACATGTACAAATTGATTGTTGAAACTGTATTTGCAGATCATCATGTGTGTGTGTGTGTATCGCTATAGATTTGTGCGTCTATTTTAAGACTTTGTTGCCAAGTCCAGCAAATCACAATACACCTTGCTCAATGCTTTGACTCTGACAAATATATTTAAGTATATGATTTTGACACCATTTTAGCTCCATACTGTTTACACACTGTTACATCTGTTTATAATTTCCTTGTTGGGTTTAAAAATATGTAATTGGATGGGTTTTAACAATTATAAGGGCATTTTTTTCACACGCCACATATGACGTGACACTTGAACTGAATCACATGTATAACAGAATTAAAAGTATAAAAGGATTTTTGGTTGCATCTGCTTACCGTATGCTCTCTCTCTCTGCTACGATCTTGTCTCTCTCCTGGAAGGCCCAATCTCTCCTGCATTTGGCCACCTCTCCCTCCTGCACAGCCTCCTGGAGCTCCTCCGAAACGGCCTCGCACTGTTTCCTCAGAACCTCCAGCTCCTTACTGACGCGCTCAATGTCCAGCGTTGCACTGTCCTGCTTCTGCAGTGAGAGAACCAGGATTTTAAATTTACACCCACCAACCTGCCAAATGCGGGTAAAAATCAACTGTGGCGGGTAACGCTCGGCTGTCAAATCACTAGCCAATTTGAAATCCAAATTTTATAACATATATTATCTATATATCCACATCTATCTATCTATCTCTCTCTATATCTCTATATATCTATATCTATATCTATACACATCTATATCTATCTATATATATATACACACATCTATATCTATATATACTGTATATAGATATTTATTAAGCTGTGAGGGTTTTTTTTGTTTTTTTTTTGGCTAGTAGAAGTTCTAAATGGGCGGTAACTTGAACATTTTGTAGACAAATTGGCCAGTGAGTGAAAAAGTTCCATTTCAAACCCTGGAGAAAACCTCAATTAAATGATAAGTCCCGCAGTGGAGTGAACACAGGACATGTACCTGTCTGGCCTGGTAATACTCTCTCAGGAGCTGGTCTCTTTGGATGATGGCCTCCGTTCGCTCTTTACGGGCCACGTCGCGCTCCTCTCGCACCATCTCTATGTCCTTACAGGCCTGGCTCAGCTCCTTCTGCGTCTCCACCTTGTCCTGCACCTCGTGACAGTACTTCTCCAGCAGCTCCGTCTTTTCCCGGATCGCCCGGTCCCGGTCCAGCAAAGCGGAGTTCAGTTCCTGCACACACAACAAATGTCAAACCATCAATAATAAATTCTGCATGACAAAAAAGCAAAGTTGGGGCTAGAGTCTTTAAAGGTTTTTAGGGTTCGTTTTACTTCTTTAAATGGAAACAATTTTGATTGATGATTCAACTGCATCAGTGAGTCTTTTAAATTAATCTTCTGAATTATGGCTGCACGATTAATCAAAGTGAAACTGCATGCAATTTGGCAAAGGCTGTGATTATTTAATGCGCAGCTTGTCAGTGAAGCGCGGCTCTGTGCTCAGTAGAAGTAAGACACGTCATTCCAGAAAATCCTTATGGGCATCATACTATCGCTGTAGCTGAATAAACAGAAGATTGAAATGCTTTGATTTATTAAATGTTGTCAATTTATTAAATATTTTTGTTGGAAAAGAGGTTCACAAATGCTTCTCATGTTTGGGAAGAAGTTTGACGTGTGTTGCTTTTTCAAATGCACGTTAAAAGCTATTCAAACTCAGTCCTTTCAGATGTAGCAGCGTTTATAGAGCCGTGCGTCACTGACAAGCTGCATATAAAAAACTAAATCGATTATTGTACAGCCCTATTCTGAATTGACGGATTAGCTAAAATTAACCGGACTTCAAACAGAGCATGTTTGATTATTGCCTCATCTCGCTCACACACAATACACGATTACACCAGATTACGCAAGTCAAAACACATTTTATATTTACTTTAAATGTTGTCTTTAGTAGTTGTGTGTGTTTGACCTGTCTAAGAGCCTCAATCTCGTCGCTGGCAACCCTCCTCTCGCCAGACGTGTTCTTGAGTTTGGCCTCGGCCGCCTCCAGCCCGGTCTGCAGCTTATCCACCTCCTTGATGACCTGATCTCTCTCGCTCATGATCAGTCTGTACTCGTTTAACACAGAGTCTCTCTCCTCCTTCAGCTTCTCGCCGTCTTTCACCGCCTTCAGCTGCAGGGTCTTATAGCGCGTGTTCTCCATCTGCAGACGGTCAGTTTCTCTCTGCAGCTCCTCGTTCTGAGAGGACATCTTATTCAGCTCCTGCTGGAGACTCTCAAACCTGAAAGAGATTAATATTTCACCATGTTCATCTTTCTTTAGTGTGTAATGTTGCTGTTTGAGGTTTCAAAGTCCCTCCAGCGGGAATTTGTCTCTATATCAGTGTCAGTGTTTCTGAACTCCTGAAACTCCTCCATTGTAGTCTTGAGTTTCTTCCGGGAACACGTCACAATATTCCTCATTATAATAATTCATACGCAGAATAAACAGGGCGGGGCCTGGTGGAGTTAGTTAGTAGTGTGTTAAACTGGCGGTTATGGGAAGAGCAGGATATTTCCCAAACTCGCTCTAAGCGCTCGACCAATCACAACACACTGCTCCAACAAAGTGTGCTTTTCAGTAGGAGGGGCTTCATAGAGACAGGAACTAAACAGAGCGTTACTGACAGACTGGGAAAAGAGGAGCAGTCAAATATGGTAAAAAAAAAATGTATTGAACATTTAAACATGAAAACCTATTTTAGTAGAGCCCAAAAACAACATTAAGACTATGAAGAGCGCAATAGGTCCCTTTTAAAACCTAGCGAGCCCAACAGAAATGGGAGCTCATAAGTGACTGATTTGTGATGCACTATATAGGCAGCGACTGTAGTGTGTTGTTGTACCTCCTGACGGATCCGCTGTACTGCTGCTGGAAGTGAAGCGCAGAGTCTCTCTGCTTCAACAGAACGTCCAGCTGTTTCTGCAGACGTCTGTTCTCCTCCTCCATCTGCTCCAGGCGGCTCAGATCAGCGTTGTGACTCGCCGTTTTCTCATTGTATCGTTTCCTTAGTGCATCGTACTCTTTCTTCGTCCCCTCCAGCTTGTTTAAGGCCGTGTCGTAAAGTTTATTCAGCAGGTCTGAGGAGCCGTTCTCCCTCATGACCTACAGCAAGAGAAAGAGAAACCACATTCAGCTCACCAGGATTGTGACCTTGAGGAGAAATTTAACCCATAACCAAATCATTGACCTGACTCAATTTTGAGGATTAACTACAATATATAAGAGGATTATTTTGTGGTGAGGTGAGTGAGTGTAGTGAGAGATGACAAAATGCATCATTACACCAGCTGGTGGCGCCACAGAATCACATTATTCTAATGAAACTATTTAAATACAGCAGCAATTATCTAAAATATCAGTTGAATGTGATATTTATTCTACTTATAGAACATGTTAGTCATCAGCGCTGGAAAACAAATATTAACAAGATAATTTGCAGGTTATGTGGTGATAATTTAATATGATTTTATTTAGGCATTAAGGAGTGTGTCAGACTAATTTTGTTATTCTTTATAGTCTCACACCTTCGCAACATCACAACAGAAATTATTTAACAGCGTCTCTAATTTAAACTTAAGCAGCAAAAACTGTTTGCAAGTTAAATTCACATTCGTGAATAAGCTGATTAGTTAAATAAATCAATTTAAAACACAAATCAATTAAGAGATATTACTCAAATGTTCATAATAATAATAATAATAATAATAACTATTTATATAGCACTTTTAGCACAAAAAGGCAAAAAGACAAGAGCATAACAAAATATAAAACCAAGAACATAATACATAAAGTCGATCAGTCTGATCTTTAGTCTTTTAAAAACGTATTTGTATAAATGTGCTTTTACTACTTTGTGAAGTATTTAGATTCTTGTTTTTTTTATAACACTTATATATATATATATATGAAATATAAATATATATATAAAATACTTAAATATAATAAAAAAATATATAATATTATTATATTATATATATTATCTATATAATAATAAATACTTCACAAAGTTGTAAAAGCACATTTATACAAATACAGTTTGTAAATACAGTCTGATAAAAAAAAAAAAAAAAGACTCCGTAGATCTAATCTCCATTGGCAAGTATGCCATTATTTTTGACTATTTATAACTATATTACAGATTGAATATCCTGAGAGTGTGCTGTACCTGTTGCTGCAGCAGGCGCATGTCTGAAAGCTCCCTGTGGTCGCTGTCGTGTATGCGGTGCAGCTCGTCACAGGTCTGCTGCAGCTGCGAGTGCTGCTGTATGAGCTGAGAGTAGTTCTGCTTCACCGCCTCCATCTCGTCCCGCAGCTGAGTCTGCTCACCAACCACACGTCCGTGAAGAGTACTGAGAGACCGAGAGACACGCGTTACTGATACACCTGGACATTAACTTCCACCGACGCATCAGTGAACAGAACAACAAATTGAATGTTAATGTTTATTGTATCTGGCAGTTAAATGCACCGGATAACATGAAGACAATGGACTTTAAGACTTTCATGGCACTAGGTCTTGGGTTCGCTTCCCAGTAACACTGTAAATAATGATTTTTCATGAAATATGTTTGGGCACATATGTAATATGGATAACTTCACTCTTTTATCCCTTCACTCCATTGTTAATGTTTTAAGTTTGATTAAGTATGGCTTTAAGGTGTGTATTTTTCACTGTAGGTGCGGGTTGGGGGGTCCTTTTTTTCTTCCTTTGTTTATTTTATTTATAACATACTTATTGTATACATTTTGTGAGACTTTGATCTGTTGTGTTTGTATAAAAACTGTTATAAATAAAATAAAAAGATAGTTCAAAGTTTATTTCAAAGATTATTGGGAGTACGTTCTCACTATTTCAGTTTTTCTACTTCAAAATTTCACGTTTAATTCAATTTGTTACAAGCCATCTCTTTGTAATCATTTCTGAAATCTACAAGCAATTCCTGAGTGAAAATGGTTTCAAAGTAAATCCTAAATCATATTCAGTGCACGTGTATACACTAACCGGCCGCTCTGTAAATGTTTGGCTTACATTTGCACATGCACAAAAACAAAATACAATTCAACAAATCAGAAATTAAAGATAATATTAAAGGGAAAAATGAATTAAACTAAATTATTGGGGTAATCTCAGATGAAACTCTCTAATCTGTGCTGTGTGTTTGCTTTACCACCAGATGTTGCCTTGACTCACGGCAGCCAATTAAAGCCCTCCACATCACGCTAATGAGCACATCCTGCTGTCACACTGAGGTTTCTTTTCTTTTCTTTTTTTTTTTCACACTGAGTGAGTTTTCAAATCAATTTTTTAAAATGTAATAATTAAAATTAAATGCGATTAATTAAATTTAAATTATATATGGTTAGAACAAAAATACAAAATATTGGTCGACCACAAGACTAAATTAAAATTAAAAGTATATATTAGAGCTGCACGATTAAACATTAAAAGATCGCGACACAAACACCTACTGCGATATCATTCAACATCTCGCTTGTGTCTATTAAATAATCATTACATCATTACACCAGTAGGTGGCGACAAGTGACTTAAAAAAATTATTTGTCATGGGATTCATTCATTCATTCAAGAAATTTGTTCAAAATCGCTGATTCATCCAGTAATGAAACAAGTGAAGTGTTTATGAGTGAGTCATTGAATCATTCATTCAACCCATTTTTTTTTTGTTGTTGTATTATTCAGATTAATTAAACATTTTAAATAGACTGCAGCAATTAACATTTAGTCAGAACCTCTAGTAAATGATTTTGTTTAGTTGGCTGTTCAGAGTCGTGGAAGAAATAATGATCTCTGTTTGAAACAAGAAAAATCCTGATTCTCAATTTAACCAGAATAGTGCAGCTCAAGGACAAATGGTTAGAACTAAATTGCCCTCATAACAAGTAAAAACAAAATGCCCTTGAAAATCAACTCCATGGGGCAAATATATGTGTCTAGATCTCACTGGTAGTAATCGGCGTCTCTCGCGGCCTCTTCACATCTCTTCAGGGTTTTGGTGTGTTGGTTCTGGAGACACTGTAGATCTGACATGGCCTTCATGCACTGGAGCTTCAGACGCTCATAATCGTGACCCGGCTTCACGCTCGGTCTACAGACACACAGATACATGTAAACGTCTCATGCGGTCAACACTGTGCGAAATGATTTGGGTAAACATTCATTATTTGTCATATACAGGTCTGATTGGGATGTTTCAGTGAGATCACACACACAGAAAACCTCAGTGTGTGTTTTTTCAACGTCTATCAGCATTCAGGTGAACACAAAAACAGAGTAAAAAGACTTATTTATGAAATAGTAATGAAAGTAAACATACTTTATTTATACACATAAAGCACTCTGTCCAATCTCACGCTCGCATGCGGATAGGAACAGACGAACTGTCTGGCGAGTTACAGTGTTTTAGAGACTGAAGCTCCAGTTCAGTAACAATCACCCTGTTCGGTGTCTTCTACATAGGGATGCTCATATTGACCGTTTAACCGCTAACCGAAAGAAAAAATTGACCGATTAATACTATCAATTAAACGTTTTTTTTTTTACATTTTTTTGCTTCATGGTTAAAAAAAAACCATACTATATATAGCCAATATTTGTTAACTCACTGGGCACATCGATATGCTCAACAGACATATTCTCCCTGAGCAAGCAAAATGAAGCGAGCGAAAAGAAATAGCTACTATGTGGGACCATTTCGACGAAGTTACTTGCAAAATATACTACGCGGTATTAAAACAAAGCAGTAGTGCAACTACAACGCAATATCACTTGAACAAGCAAATGAAAGGCGCTTCCCGAAGCTGGCCACTAGCGAGACGTTAATTATCTCTGTGTTCCCGAACATCTGTGCCATCGGAGACGGTGTTTTCTCTCTGTGCTCCAGACTCACCCCACAGCATGTAGACTGTAATGCTACTTTTTTAAATAAAAACTAGACAAGCTGTGGATTGAGGTAGGCCTGCTATTTTTATTTGACGGAAAAACTTAGTCTGATGGAGAGAAAAAAAATTCGGTTTTTCAACGCTTCAAACTGATTCAGTGTTTTCTTTTTGTCATCGTAATTTGTTAATTATTTAAGCTAAAAAATATATATTTATAGGCTTATTTTATGTTTTTTATTTATATTATTTTATTGTGTTTTTCTCTGTTGTCACTGTCAGAAATGCGGCAGGTGCGTGAACATTTGATCTGAATCCAGGTTCTGTTGTTGATCTGTTCTGTATGCCGCTGTTTGCACTTTGCAAGTTAAAATAAACTAGGGCTGTCAAATTTATTTTGGACGCGATTAATCGTGATTAATCAATTTATTTTTATTTAATGACAATTCAATATTGGTCAATTTCACTGGTACTTGTGACTAAGTGACAATAAAGGCTTACTACTACTATAATCTTATCAGTTAAAGGTTAATAATCGATTAACGAGTGGCGGATGTCGGTCTGGAAAATGATCCGAGATGAGCATCCCTCCTTCTACAGTGGCCCGACTCTCAGCATCAGATGTACGACTGTTCTACAGTGGCCCGACTCTCAGCATCAGATGTACGACTGTTCTACAGTGGCCCGACTCTCAGCATCAGATGTACGACTGTTCTACAGTGGCCCGACTCTCAGCATCAGATGTACGACTGTTCTACAGTGGCCCGACTCTCAGCATCAGATGTACGACTGTTCTACAGTGGCCCGACTCTCAGCATCAGATGTACGACTGTTCTACAGTGGCCCGACTCTCAGCATCAGATGTACGACTGTTCTACAGTGGCCCGACTCTCAGCATCAGATGTACGACTGTTCTACAGTGGCCCGACTCTCAGCATCAGATGTACGACTGTACCTGCAGTCGTCGAAGGTGGTGCCGGGGGAGGAGAGCGCCAGTCTTTTGCGCAGGTCGTCTCGTTCACGGGTCACCTGTCTGAGCTGAAGGATCACCGTCTCCAGCTTCTCACTCATCACATGCTTCTCCGGGTGTGCAGGGGGGGGTGAGGACGCTGAGAGAGACAGACAGTACATCAGTGCTCAGAAAATAAATTATTAGCACATGTAATTTCAGTATTAAAAAGGTAAATTAGTACAGTCAAACCAAAACTTATTCAGACTCCTTCAACATTTCTCACATCATCAGTTTATTCGCTATAGGTTGGAAAATGGTAATAAAATATGACAAGAACTCATGGTTTTATCCATCCTTCTGTTAGACTCACACATGAATTATGTTGAATATCTGTCAGCTGGTAAATTTAACTACACAATTAGATAATACCAGTTTAGCTCAACCAGTGACCAAGCAATGCTTCATGTTGTTCAGTCTGTGTGTAAAAAGAGCATTAGTTAAAGAAAAAACACTTCAGCAAGACATGATCAGCTCAAAGTGTCAGAATCATTTTTGGTCCCAAATTTGTATACATTTCACTGGTAGTTGCTGTATGAAGAATTTTTGGGTATAATGTGTCACATTTACTTTATTTTGCTCTCCTCACTTATATAAATTAACTATAGTGTCTTAGTAAAAAAATATCAAAAATGATATCTGGTCACTGGTGTCTGAATAATTTTTGATTTGACTGTATATTATATGCAGATCTGAAGATGGTAGGCCAGGTCATGAACTTTTGCTTTCAGTTTGAGAGTCAGCTCTGCTGTATTCATAATACAGATGTTATGAATAAACAATGATTTTATCTGGGCCACTGACGACCCATCTCATGTCCCACTGCAGAACACAACAGAGCCGTCGGTCTCGTTTTAGACGTGTAATGGACAGAAGCGTCTCCAGCTGGTGTCTGAGTCCCAGAAGGGATTTGGGTGAGGAATAAGTGTAGAAGTTAGTTTGTCATTAAAATAATGTTTTTGAAATAGTCTCTTTTGCTGCACCAACGCTGCATTTATTGATAAATAAATACAGTAAAAATTGTATAGTATATATAGTAAACTGTGTAATTTATTCCTGTGATCAAAGCTGAATGTTCAGCATCATTACTCCAGTATATATATATATATATATATATATACAGTACTGTGCAAAAGTTTTAGGCAGGTAAGATTTTTTAAGTTTTTAAAAGAAGTCTCTTCTGGTCACCAAGGCTGCAATTATTTGATAAAAAAAAAAAAAAAAACAGTAATATTGTGAAATATTATTACAATTTAAAACAGCGGTTTTCTATGTGAATATATAGTAAAGTGTAATTTATTCCTGTGATCAAAGCTGAATTTATCATCATCATTACTCCAGTCTTCAGTGTCACATGATCCTTCAGAAATCATTCTAATATGATGATTTGATGCTCAAAAAACATTCATTATTATTTTCAATGTTGAAAACAGTTGTGTACATTTTTTTTTTCAAAATTCTTTGATGAATAGAAAGTTCAAAAGAACAGCGTTTATTTAAAATAGAATATTTTCTAACATTATAAATGTCTTTACTGTAACTTTTGATCAGTTTAACTCATCCTTGATGAATAAAAGTATTGATTTATTATATTTCTTCCCCCAAAAAATAAAATTTAAATTCTTACTGACCCCAAACTTTTGAAGGGTAGAGTTTAATGTTACAAAAGCTTTAGATTTCAGATAAATGCTGTTCTTTTTTAGTTTCTATTCATCATAGCATCATGAAATAAAAATGTAAAAACTGTTTTCAACACTGATAATAATCATAAATGTTTCTTGAGCATCAAATCATCATATTATACTGATTTCTGAAGGATCATGTGACACTGAAGACTGGAGTAATGATGATGATAAATTCAGCTTTGATCACAGGAATAAATTACACTTCACTATATATTCACATAGAAAACCACTGTTTTAAATTGTAATAATATTTCACAATATTACTGTTTTTTTTGTTTTTTTTATCAAATAATTGCAGCCTTGGTGAGCAGAAGAGACTTCTTTTAAAAACTTTAAAAATCTTACCTGCCTAAAACTTTTGCACAGTACTGTATATATATATATTTTTTATCTCACTGACCCCAGACTTTTGAACTTTAGTGTAAACATATAAATCAGATTTTTTTTTATTTGTTTTACTTTACTTTGTTATTTTAAACAAAATAATTGGAAAGTTTGTTTCTTTATTTTGAAGTCAAGACAGAATCCAAAGCTATTAAACCATAAAAAAAACAGGGTAAAAAAAAAGTATACAAGAAAAAAAAATTTTTGTCTAATTTTAATAAACATTCTAGCAAACTGCAAACTTACATTATTTTTAGGAAATCATTTCAAGCACTTTACCATCATAATTTATTTTTTTACCCAAGATGCAATATGATTTATCTGTAGATAAAATTCTCAAAATTACCATGACTAACAAATACACACAGGACTCACCAACGCTGCTGAGAGAACTGCTGCTCTCCGAGTCCGACGGCATCGCAGAGAGAACGCTGCACGTGGATCCTGCAACACAAACACACATCAACACTTACTCTATCGTCAATGAGTGGATGAAGTGAGAACGAGAGCGTCTGTACGGATGCATCTCAAACTGCTTGTGTGTGTCAATCAGTATACGATGAACATCAATAATGTCAAGTTTCTGTGCGCTGGAACTCGACTTCGAGACACACCTGTGAAAGAACAGATGCATGGACATCTCTGTCTCTACTGAAATAAACAGTGCAGACACTCACACTCACACTCTCTCTCACACTCTCATAGGACGGGTGTGTATATTTGCTCGTCTTTCTTTCGTTCCACTCACTCACTCACTCACTCACTCACTCACTCACTCACTCACTCACTCACTCACTCACTCACTCACTCACTCACTCACTCACTCACTCACTCACTCACTCACTCACTCACTCACTCACTCACTCACTCACTCACTCACTCACTCACTCACTCACTCACTCACTCACTCACTCACTCACTCACTCACTCACTCACTCACTCACTCACTCACTGTTTTTGGGGGGGGTAACGCTTTATTTTACAGTGTCCTTGTTACACATGTACTTACCATAGTAATAATAACAGTAAATTTTGCATGATTACATGCAACTAACCCAAAAGCAAACCCTAAACTCCAATTCTAACCCTATAGTAAGTACATGTTATTAATTCATATTACTCAGTACTTACATGTATAATTACACTGTAACAATGACACCTTAAAATAAAGTGTAGCATTAAAAATAAACATAGATATCGGCTGATATGGATATGGTGGCTGATATATCGCGCATCCCTATTATTTTGGTATTATACTATTAAAACAAATGGAAACTCATTAATTCAGCGCTATAGAGCGCAACAGTCCAGTTCTGGAAGTAAAAACTGTAGGAAGTAGGAAACTTTCGATAACTTCTAAACCTTTTAGAGAAAGCTGTACTGTGAGCTACAAGGTTGTTAATTGATGGTATTTGCTTCTGCAGAAGCTGTTAGCCAACTTATTTATTAAAATGTCATGTTTAACAGAATTACCCATGATAATGTAGAAAATTACAACAATCAGAGAGTCGAAACAAGATGCGCCGAAATATATGTGTGCATATGCATTTTTTGCTATAAACTTAAAATATATTGTTTTTATATATAATCAAGTAATTTTATATTTCTCCATTGCTTTCAATTTTATTATGCTGTTTGCAATGCCTCATGGGATTGTAGATGTTTCCCATCACCAAGTCTTTTTGTCAGATTTTCAAAAACTTTTTTCCTTCAAATCAAAGTTTGTAATTTTGTGATCTTCCTAAGACTAGAGAAAACAAATGGAAAAAAATATGAATGGGAAAAATACTTCCGGATATAACGCAGATGAAAAAGTGGGCGGGCACTAATGTTCTGTAGCAAGAGCTCTAATCAACTCTCGTTCACACACACACACACACACACACACACACGAAATACAACAGAATACTAAAATACTAATAATCATTCAGGACAATAGTATTACATGTTACACTATAACTGCATTATGCACTGCAAACTCTCGCCTACAGCTAGTGCAAAACGCAGCAGCTAGATTCCTCACTGGGACACGCAAGTATGTATCGATCACCCCTATCTTATTCAAACTCCATTGGCTACCGGTCAAATTTAGAATTGATTTTAAAATTTTACTTTTTGTGTATAAAGCTCTTAACAATTTGGCCCCTCAGTATCTGACCGATCTGCTCTGTCTGTACAATCCTTCTCGTACCTTGAGATCCAGTGACCACTGCCTTCTTATCGTGCCTAGATCCAAACTCAAAAAACGAGGCGACCGTGCTTTTGCGACTGCTGGCCCAAAACTCTGGAACAGTCTACCTCTCTATATCAGACTGGCTCCCTCAGTTTCCATATTTAAATCTTCTTTAAAGACTTTTTTATTTTCTCTTGCTTTTAATTCTCCCTGATTGTTAATTGCTTATTTTTATTGTCCCGTGCATTATATCTTCTGCTTTGTACAGCACTTTGGTCAGCCCGGGCTGTTTTTAAATGTGCTCTATAAATAAATATTGTATTGTATTGTATTGCAATTGTTTTGTAAGGGATGGTGATGGAAAGAGAAACATGCACTGAATGCACCATAGTAAAACACACCCATGCTGAGAAATAATTAATACATGAGAGTTAATTAACACCTGAAGTTAATGACAATCGTCACGTATGTGAGGTGTGACAAGGCTCAGCGTTACTATAGCGACGGATCCAGACAGAGGCTGACAGGAACTGGGTCAACAGACGGGAAACAAGCAGACAGAGAAGAGATGCTGAACCTGTGCAGAAGATCGACTCCTCAAACGAGTTTCTAAACACACGACGAGTCCGTCTGAGTTACAGATAGTGTTGCTGTCAAGTCAAGTCACCCTTATTTATATAGCGCTTTTTACAATACAGATTGTGTCAAAGCAGCTTCACAGTGATAACATGAAAATAATACAACAAAGTTTGTTTCTAGAAGAAAATTGCATCATTGTCCACCTTAAGTAAGGCAGATCAATAACATTGTTGAATATTAAATGTCTCCAACTAAGGAAGCCAGAAAGCTGTCAAGTCACAGTTCAGTAGTCGTACCAATACCAGTAAAAGTGTCATGGATCTCAGCACCAATTTCAGTAACAAAGCTCTACCCCTATTTTAAAGTTAAAAAGTATTAAATAAATGAAATGAGTTAATCAATGTTGTTTTCGTTAACTAAAACAAATTATTTAAATACAGCTGAAATAAAATATTAGATAAAAAAACTGAAATAAGTTTATGCTGAAGTGCTAAAATTACTAACTGAAATATAACCATCAATTCAAGAAAAAAAAACTAAAAATATAAAAAAAATCACCTAAAATTACAAAAAATGTAAAATATGTTTTTTAAAAAAATTTGTGTGTGAAAGGAGGGCATGTGTGTGTGTGTGTGTGTGTGTGTCCTGTCTGGCATTTAAACAGAGCGCATGAAGCTTGGCAAAGTACAGACCCTAAACTGGACTTCTCTTTAATTCTCTCACACACTCACACACACAGCTGTGAGCCGGACAACGGAAACTTGGACCTGACAGAGAAAGGCGCTCAATCTATGTGTGCCAGACTGCATGCTGGGTAGAATCTCAGTGTCCTTCATTACTCACAGGCCTGAGAAACTGACTCTCCTCCACATCACCAACTACACAGAGTCATGACAGCTCATCTCTCACACACACACACACACACACACACGGTCTTCATTACAGGTCATCTTCATCAGCCGAGACTAATGCGCTCTATATGACTGAAGGACCACAACATTACAAACCATCAATCACTACAAACCACAGAACTGCATAATCACAAACCATGGTTAACAATTTACAAGCTTTCATTTGTTAACATTAATTACGTAACAATGAACAATAGTTTAATAGCATTTAATGTTAATCTCAACATTGTCTGTTAAAGAACTGGCATGGTAAAAACATGGTACTCGCGGTAAATCTAGAAAACGAGATTGAGACTTAACTCTGTTGAGCTGAATAACAATGATTAGTTTTCTTCGATGAATGTATCCAAACAGTTGCTCACCTGTCTAATAAAACACAATATATTAAAGCATCTTTCTATGGAAATCGAGGGTAACGCGGGTATGATGTCACTGATAGGCGTGTCCTGGTAAAAACTGCTTTTCTCTGGATTTAAACATTCTTAGAGACATTTGGGATAATGTAAGGAAAAAAAATAGGCTATATTACATTGTTCTAGTGGTTTTTGGATATTTTTATCCAAAAATCTTACATAGAGTGCCTTTAATATAAGCCAATGCACTGTGAACTAATGTGAACATTTTTATTAACTAACAAAAATGCTGTAAAATGTAAAGTTCATTATTAGTTCATATGATCAGAAATATAAAAAGTAAAATTTATATATATATATATATATATAGCCGCTTTGTTCTCAGTTATGCAACACTTCCGGGTTACAGGTGGTCTAGTTTTATTGATTATTAAACATGTTCTTAATAACCTCAGAGCTCATGGCAGGTCTGCTTTGAAAGCTCTATATGTTATTGCTAAAAATCAATGGGGATTTGTGCTTGCGGTCACGTTCTATAGGGGTTTTATATAAGTGAGGCGGTCAGCTGGCCTGTTATGGACACACTCACTCAGGACTAGGGGTGTCACAATATATCGCAATACAAAAATGCAACAAAATGTATAGTGGATTGTGACAATATTATGTATTGTGTTTAGTTCACCCAAAATAAAAACTTTTTTTTTTTACGTTTACAGAGTTTTGGTGTAAGTACTACATTAAACTGTTGAATATAATGTATAATAATGCAACGGAGGAATATTTGTGGATCCCGATAATGTCAAATGTCTTAAGTTACCAGTAAAATGTGGCCTACATTATTTTAAATACATCTAGTCAGTGACAGTGAAAGCATATTCATCTAAAATAATTCTGTATTTTCAGCTTCACAATCATGAATATGTTTATTCTGGTGTCTCTATTGTCCTGTGCTTTGGGTTTCCAGCACCAAGTCCAAGCCTATTCATTTACACACACAATGTAATACCTAATTTAGCATTTTAATCAACAGTACATTTTTTGTACACCTTTTATAATATGTCTTGAGTATCGCAATAAGATCGTATCGTAAGTTCAGTATCGTGATATGAGGGTTTCATCATTACACCCCTATACTCAGGAATCAGGAGCCTATTTATTTAATTGAAGCATGATTTAAAGCAGCCCAGGGTCATGCGACACACAACTGAGAGATAAATCAAGCTAAACAAACCCAACAGAACTGCTGTGCTTTATATTGACCACCATCATAGATCTCCAACTTGTCTAATTGATCGGCGATGCTCTATTTAACAGACTCGAAACACTCTTCCTCTCCGTCTGGAACGGCTGCCCTCGTCCAATATCACTCACATGTGTTTCTATGTCATCCAATCAGATTCCTGTAACGTGGGTTTAATGGCTTTCTAGGTAATGTTATTTGATCCAGCTTTAAGCGGCATTATTTTATAGACGGCAGCTATTTCTGGCTTATGGCAAAATCCCTGCACGTCTGATGAGTTTTTTTTTTGGCCGCAGGAATCTGAGAAACATCTGTAACACATTTGCTGTACGATGTTTCGCACGGCAGATTTACACAACAGCTTTGTAACGCTTTACTCACCGGCGACGGATCTGTGTTTTCTATAAAGACACACACCAGCTGAACATCTCAGCATCTGTCCAGTGCAAAACACTCAATACTTACACTAGATATTACATACAAAATATACACACAATACCACCAAATATTACAAAAATCCCCTGTTTGGCATTACATGTCATGACATCAATAAATGACGGTAATGTAACAAGCAAAAACTATTTAACATAGCCTAAAAATAATGATGCATGATTTAGGCCTATGCATGCAGCTTTTATGATATACAGTACTGGACAAAAGTTTGGAAACATTACTATTTTTAATGTTTTTGAAAAGTAGTCTCTTCTGCTCATCAAGCCTGTATTTATTTGATCAAAAAATTTATTGCATTATTAAAATTTAAAACAGCGGTTTTCTATGTGAATATATAGTGAAGTGTAATTTATTCCTGTGATCAAAGCTGAATGTTCATCATCATTACTCCAGTCTTCAGTGTCACATGATCCTTCAGAAATCAGGATAATATGATGAGTTATTATCAATGTTGGAAACAGTTGTACTGCTTAGTATTTTTTATAACCTGTGCTACTTTTTTCAGGATTCATTGATGAATAAAAAGTAAAAAAAGAACAGAATTTATTTCAAATAGAAATCTTTTGAAACAATATACTCTACCGTTCAAAAGTTTGGAGACAACAGTGATAGTAAAGATTGATATTGTAGGAAATATTTCTATTTTGAATATATGTTTATACTATATATTCAGATAGAAAACAGCTATTTTAAATTGTAATAAATGCAGCCTTGATGAGCATAAGAGACTTCTTTAAAAAAAAAAAAAAGTAACTTTTGACCCGTATTGTATACATATAGAGACAATTGTACTCAAAATTGAAGCGTGTAATGCAAAAAATGTAGGTAACTTATCTAAAATTTAAATACAAAGTTTCAAAATCAGATGCAGACAGACTGATATTAAAAACGTTATTAAACCTTCAAATTGTGGCATATATTATTATACTCATATATGAATGTAAATAATGTCCCTAGTGTTTCTATATGTTGAAAATAGTTCATATCAATATTGTTAGTTCTTGTATTATTGGTCCTGTGAGTAACCAGGTTAAATAACTTAACACTTCTCTGGATATATCCCATTCTGGAATGACAACAAACTAACTTAAACGAAGGTGTTTGGACTAGTAACCCTGACTGGAGGAGTGTTGTGGAAGTTTCCCCAGTGGATGTGTGTACCCGTGTTGTTGTGGTTGTTCGCAGGCAGCAGAGCGCTGAGCAGCACCGGGTGGGTTTTCTCCAGAGCCCAGCAGAACTCCTGGAAATGATCCCTCTCCTTCTTCTCCACCAGAGTCTTGAGGAGCAGATGGACCTTCTCGGCGGAGCTGGAGCAGTTTCTGTCGAGCTCCGCTCGCTCGGCCGGGCTCAGACTCCCTGACTGGGCCAGCAGCTCCAGAACCCGGTCCACATCTGTGACGGACTCCGACAACTTTTCCTGGCACTGCTCTAACAACTCTTTGTGCTTGGGATCCATCACACCCGGTCCGCCCGCTACAGAACGACACAAAGCGCTGAAAACAACGACGCTCCTGTTAAAGAGTTTTTTGTGTGAGATTGAAAGAAGCAAGGAGCCATATTTGCGACTTTAGGAGAGACTCCAACGGTTTTTTTTTTCTTCTTCTTCTTCGGCTCCGGAGAGTCTCACATCTTTGCCAGTTCTCGGTTTCAAATCGATTGACGGTGGTCTGACGGCGCTCGTAACTTTAACTCGCTTTCGATCATTTTAAATTTGTTATAAAGTTTGACAGTTTATCACAAATTCACGCCGTAACTCCAATGATCAGAGGTGCGGCGGAGCTCCGCCATGACTCCACAACTCCGCAGCTGCTATCATCTGCCAATCAAAGCCTAGCAGAGGGCGGTGCACAGGGAATGGGGCGGGGCTACCGCCTGCCAATCAAACCGGTTCAACGAGAGGGGAACGAGAAAGGGGCGTGGCTGCTACATGCCACTCAAAGCGGTTAAATGGGAGGGGAAGCAGAGGGGGGCGGGGCTTCCGATGAAACACCTAGGCGTTCACTGGCGAGATAATTTCATTATTAACAGATGAGTACAAAGTAACAAAACACTTTCATGTTGTTGTTTTTTCTTTTATGCTTTTCCTGTAATCGTCAACACTTAGATAATGATGTCACCTCTATAAAACTGTCTGAATATAAACATGTGTCCAAATGTTATTTTTGTGAGTTCATAATTAAATGCCTGATTGTTATTAATTAAAATTTCACTCAGGAATGACCTGTGGTGTGATAGGCTATGATTTATCTAAAACTATTGTAAAGGTTTTTTTTTAGACTTGTGGCGGGGGGAAACTTTTCGTTGGTAAAAGGGAAACTTCTCGCCCTTGGGGAAGGGGAGTCCCTTTTTAACCTGTTCAACGTCTTGTCTTAAATTAATGGAAACACCAACTACGCCACCCAGGGAATTTCACCCCGGGAAATAGAGTTAGACTAGCTCAATGAGTAACTCTCCAAATTTACAGGAAGCACACAGGTTCGGTTCATGCATGAAGCCAGAGACGCAGTTCCAGTAAAACAATAATTTTATTTAGATCATTAAAATAGACATCAAATATAAAGTAGGTTTCACACTAACACAAAGAAAAAGGAAAATAAAAGAAAACAAGTGCTGAGGCCTTACCATTGGAGGAAGCCGGGTCAGAATGTGTGGGATCTCAGGGGTTAAGGATTCCCTAATCACACGTACACACCAAAGTAACCACACTCCAAATACACAATAACCAAAGGGAAACAACACAAAGGAGGAGACCCCACCACCAAGGACACCGACGCCACCACTTCTGGCACTCAGCACTAAAAGAAAACACATTCAGTTAATAAAGACAAAAATCACACAATATACAAAATCAAATGAAAACAACAAAAAGACAATCTTCTTTATAAACACTTAAACCAAAAAAACAAACTAATCAAAATCACTTAATCATGATCAAGCAACAAACACCTTTCACACACATACATTAATAACGCCGATAGGCCAGAAGAAAGCCAAGCCGTCGGCTGCGTCACAATCACTGAAATACAGAATGACCAAACGCCCAATTGCGCGATGAATCCTGCGCTATAAAATACATCAAGGAGTCCCGAGCCCAGAATGAACTCCTCTAGCTTTTCCTCAAGAACAGTCGGTCATTAAACCGAAATCAGTTGAAACAGAGCAGTCAGTAGAGACAGAACAGCAGCATAGCGGGAAATGAGAGGCTCGTGCAGGAACCGGCGCCAGCAAGCACTTCACAGTCCTAATGTACATAAATCACATTTAGTAACGGTGCATGATTAAATATACACACAATGCCGACTGGCTTACATACATACCCGTCAGGGAGCTGCACGCATCTATATACTAATCGTGTCGTTTAGTACAGCTACATGAAACCTACAATCAAACGGCCCATTACTTTACACTCAAGTCACGCAGATGTTTTAAAGAGAAAACAGATTCAACCTACCAACAGCACAACGCAACCCGGTTCCGTTACAGGAAAGATCGGTTTGTGACAGGAGAAACACTGCAAAAGACATTGCACACTGTAATTCCCATTGCAACACTAACGAGGCCTCCAGGAAATAAGAAAGTTAGCCACGCTCTATTACCTGTTTGATAACCGTAACTGCACCACGAACACGAGGACCCACCACGATAATGTGCCTCTGATGGCAAAACCATAAAGTGTCCCACGAGCCACCCTCTGCCCATATAGCATGCAGTTCAGTCCTGATTGGTCCAGAGAGTATGACCTACACCTGCTGCTTCAATCAACCTGCTACAATCTACCCCAACCGTTGAATCGTCGCCCCGACGATTGGACACACCACAGGTTTAACCCCAGCTACTTCTATGGTCTAAAAAAAAAGGCCAACAGAATTAGCCAGAGGGTCCGGGAGGTCCAATGTACCACCTGCTACTTCCCCCACGGCCCTCGGGAGGTGATTGATATTAGAATGGTGGCCCGCTGTTGATCGGGCTGTCCGACGAACTGCCACTTTGCCGGAATCAGGAGAGGTAGCCAGTGGATTTACATCCGCAGGAATAGAAGCCCTGGCGGCCTCCAAAACCGGGGATACTGGGTTAGTTCGGGTTCGTTCTACCACGGGAGGCCCCTCCCCAAGAACTAGCACCTCATTGTCACCAAAGTACTCCTCTTCCGACTCGTTGTGGTCGAAGGGGGATGGCGGAAAGGCCACAGCGGCCCCAGAAGGGTCTAACCTGACCACAGCCTTCAGCAAGGCACGATTAACATGCCTGGACTTAGTAGGATCGTCAACAGGCGCTATGGTGTACACGGCTCCACCTTCAGCCGGTGCCCTCAGAACTCTATATGACACAGAATCAAACAGATCTTGGATCTTATGACGACCCCGAGTATTGAAGTTCCGCAACCACACCAACTGGCCTACTTTCAAAGGGTGGTCTCGAACATGCTGATCATAATTCCTCTTACGACGCTCAGCCGCACCCCTTAACCTTTCCCCAGCCCCCTCAAAGGCTATCCGTAAGCGGGTCTGATGTTCTTGGATCCAGTCATGGGTGCTGCCACCAAAAGGGTCCTGTACTCGACCTAACAAGAAATCAACTGGGAGCCTGGGCTCTTGCCCAAACATCAACAGAAAAGGGGACTCCCCAGTGGCTTGATGAGGGGTGGTGTTATACGAATACAGTACCTGTGGCAGACAGGAGCTCCAATCCCGCTTCCGAGACACCGGGAAGGTACGTAATAAGTTGTGCAGAGTGCGATTGAAGCGTTCGCACTGACCATTCCCAGCCGGATGGTACGGGGTGGTACGAGACTTCTTAATGCCATAGAGCCCACAGAGCTGCTGGATCAGAGCACTCTCAAAGTTGCGACCCTGATCCGAATGTAACCGAGCAGGAACACCAAACTTAGAGAACCATTCCGTCACCAGAACCTGAGCCACGGTAGAGGCTCTTTGGTCACGGGTGGGAACAGCAAGCGTGTATTTGCTAAAAACGTCAGTCATAACGAGGACATTCTCCAACCCGTTATAAGTCGGTTCCAACATTGTGAAATCCATAGCCACAATCTCATTTGGCCTTGAAGCCAATAAATGCCCCATAAAGCTACGAGCGGCTGGTTGGGTATCCTTGGCCACCTGGCACCTCTCACAGGCCTGACACCATTTTGTAACCGCCACGGACATACCTGGCCAGTAACACCGCCGTCGTAACAGCTCCAAAGTTCTTTCCACGCCCTGGTGACCATGTTCTTGGTGGACCTTAGTCAACACCTCTTCCCTTAAGGAAGCTGGCAAAATTAACTGGAATACTACCTCCAGGCCATCAGGGCGAAAGGTCTGACGATATAAGACCCCGTCCCTTTCCATCAAGCGGTCCCACTGGCGGAGCAATACCAAGGCAGGCTGTGAAACCGCCTTTCGCTCCTCCCCATTGGGACGACTTCCTCTCTGCCAAAAGACCAGGGCCTCTTTAATAACTGGATCTGCTTGTTGCAGGTCAGTGAGGTCCGATAGGGCATATTCTGGCAAAGAAACGACAGCAGATTGAACTGCTTCAACTGGGACATGCTGTAAAGAGTCTGGGAGTAACATACCAGGAACCACAGTCTCTAAGTCCTGTCTACCAAAAGGATGTTGACGGGACAGGGCATCTGCATTTCTATTACTCCTCCCTGATCGATATTTCACTTCAAAATCGAAAGAGGCCAGCTGCGCTGCCCAACGTTGCTCGGTAGCCCCAAGCTTCGCCGAGGACAAATGACTAAGGGGATTATTGTCTGTGAAGACAACACATTTATGGCCCAGCAGGTACTCCCGGAATTTCTCGGTCATGGCCCACTTGAGTGCCAAAAACTCCAGCTTCATAGAGCTGTAGTTTTGCATATTGCGCTCAGTAGGCCTCAGACCTCGACTGGCATAAGCCACGGGTCTAACCTTACCCGCCTGCTCCTGGGAAAGCACTGCCCCAAGTCCCCCATAACTTGCATCGACTTCAAGAATGAACGGCAATGAGAAATCGGCGTAAGCCAGCACCGGTGCTGTAACAAGTTTGACCTTAAGAGCCTCGAAATTGCCCTGACATTGCTCCGTCCAATGTCCTCCCACCAACAATTCCGCCCTTCTCCTCAACTTGGTGCCCCCTAGTTGAGCTACCAGCCTATGCAGAGGGGCCGCCAACTTGGCGAATCCCTCTACAAAACGGCGGTAATAACTAGCAAAACCGAGGAACGACCGCAACTCTGGGATAGTGGTAGGGGGCGGCCAATTTGCCACCACCTGCACCTTACTGGGGTCTGTGGAGATGCCTTTGTCCGAAATGACATGGCCCAAGTAGCGCACTTCCTGTTGGAAGAATGCACATTTGCTGAGCTTGGCCTTCAGGCCCTGTTGCTGAAGCCTTCCCAACACTACCTCCAACCTCTCCAGATGCTGTTCAACCGTGGACGAGAAAACCACAATATCGTCAAGATACAAGAGCAACGATTGGCACTGTTGGTCACCAAATATACGTTGCATCAGCCTCTGGAAAGTACTGGGAGCGTTGCACAGCCCAAACGGCATACGGTTCCATTCGAAGAGACCAAATGGAGTACAGAATGCCGTCTTGGGTCGATCCGCCTCAGACACAGGGACCTGATTATAGCCGCTGGCCAAATCCAAAGTTGAGAACCAGCGGGCACCCGTCAGGGCATCCAGGGACTCATCGATACGAGGAAGAGGAAAAGCATCCTTTCTTGTTTTGTTATTGAGTTGCCTGTAGTCAACGCACATACGCATGCTTCCATCCTTTTTCTTCACTAACACAATGGGACTAGCATAGGGACTGCTGCTCTCCCGAATTACCTGTGCCTCCAAAAGTTGGTTGATGTGATCTTTAACTAACTCATACTCAGAAGGAGGGATACGCCTATGGCGTTGCCGAACAGGGACTTCGTCCAAAAGCGGGATATCGTGAGCAATCAGATCTGTACAGCCCAAGTCACCATCATGAGTGGCAAAGACGGGGATATACTCTCGCAAAAAGGACCTAACCCGGCCCTGCTCTTCCGCAGGCAATGAGGACAAGTCCATGATCTCGATCTGGTCCTGCACCCCGGAAGAAACAGCTTGGGACCTCACCATGCCAACCACAGATGGCACCTCGGTGACCCCTGTAGGCAAGCTAACCACACGAACCCTATCCAGGGTACCCACCACAGTACGCGGGTACAGCATCACATCGATGGCCCCAACATTTACAACAGGGATGTAGGCCGTACCTCTAGCCACCTGAACCAGGGCCGGGGAGGCCAACAGTCCAGCCGGTAAACCAAAGTCCAGGGGCTCGAACAGTACCGGACAACCAGAGTACTGCTCTGAACAGGTCGCAGCGATGATCTTCATCGTGCCACCAGGGATGCGGCAGGACTTACTACCTCGAACCCTCACCCTACCTGGAACATCCCGAGGGGCCTGCTCGCTGGCCTGGTGACACCGCTGCAATGCCTTCACCACCAGCTCCGGAGCCCCAGATACCGAAGGTAAATTAAACAAGGCCAACCCATACTGGCCAAACAGTTCTCTGTAGCACCTGCGGATGATATTCATTCCCATCACACCAGGGACATGGAGTGGCATATCACCGGCGGGATCTTTAACCACCAGAACCCCGCACCTTGTCATTAACTTACTACAAAGTTTAACATCCAACTCCAGGTAGCCGATATAAGGGATGGCCAACCCATTGGCCGCTCTGAGCTGCAGCCAGTGACACGACTGAAGTCTCTCTCCACCCCACGGCTCAAAATGCTGAAGAAAAAAGCTCTCTGTAACTGTAGACACCATGGATCCAGTGTCCACCAAGCAGGGAACATCAATCCCTCCCATCATTACATCCAAATGTGGACAAGAGGAAATCAACATAGGACCCCTTTCCGAAACACTTGGAATAACTTCCGAGCCAATGACTGCCCCCCCCGAATTGTGACTCTGCAACTCGGCGGGCGCTAGTTTTCCGAAGATGGAAAATAACGCAACTGCCTACCAGACTGTTGGGAGGCAGGCAAAACAGACGAAGCGTTAGGTGGAACACGTATCCCCTCACACTCCCTGGCAAAGTGACCTGGTTGCTGACAGCGCCGACATATGACAGGGCCTTTATGAGATGGCCGGTTGCGCTGCTGGGGATTCTGTAAGAAGGAAATACTTTGGGTAAGCTGGTTTAACTGCTCTTGCTGTAACTTCAACATTTCTCTCATCTCACTCAACTCAGATGCCTGAATAGTAGTACTCAACCCCTGAGGACCGCCCTGGACTCCAAACTGCATGCCCAAGGCAGAGGGAACAGAATTACTTCGGCCGCGAGTATGTCCAGACGACCCCTCACGCTCCCAACGAATAGCCTCGCTCCTAACCTCAAGCAGTGCCGCAGTGGGCTTCCGACGCACCAGTTGTTTTAACTCACGACGAAGAGCACCCTCAAGCACGTGCTCCACAAACTGATCGCGCAGCAGTACTTCGGAATTTGGTACGCCACTCGGGGCGTTCTGTTTTACGGATGCCATGAGACTCATCAGGGCCAGCGAAAACTCTTGCAGCGTCTCTCCCTCCTGTTGCCGTCTAGAAAAGAACGCCTCCTGGAGGGCCACGTAGGACTCGCAACAACCGTACAATTCCTGTAAGGCCGCTATAATTTTAGCCGGGTCACCTCGCTCTGTACTGGGTCGATGTTTTATCTCTTCGCGCGCTTCGCCCTCCAAATGGTCAAACAGGAAAAAGGCCTGATCGGAAACAGACAAGTAACGTGCCCTCATGCAGGCCTGCACCTCGTCAAGCCACTCTGTGAGCCCGATACCTGATCTACCCCGAAACATGGGGCATCTTCTATCTCGGGGCACAACAATCAGTCGCTCAGCTACAGGGGGATTAACCATGGCAGTACTAGGAGTCACAGAGCTGGAACCAGGGGCATTGGTATTCTGCTCCTGGCGCATCCTCTCATTCTCCACTCTTAACTGCGCGACCAACTCCCTCAACTCCTGTAGCTCCTCACCCATAACTAAAACCCCGCTGAGACACTGGAGCCTCAAAGGATGACCACAGTTTGTCGCACGCCGCAAAGCTGCTGTTCTGTCTCTACAAAAAAAACACAAAGAAAATTAAACCATAACCCACAATACCAATAATCACACAAAATAACACAAGAACAAAACGTCAATGGCTTTCAAACATGCATGATCCTGCCGACTACGCCAAATGTGGCGGGGGGAAACTTTTCGTTGGTAAAAGGGAAACTTCTCGCCCTTGGGGAAGGGGAGTCCCTTTTTAACCTGTTCAACGTCTTGTCTTAAATTAATGGAAACACCAACTACGCCACCCAGGGAATTTCACCCCGGGAAATAGAGTTAGACTAGCTCAATGAGTAACTCTCCAAATTTACAGGAAGCACACAGGTTCGGTTCATGCATGAAGCCAGAGACGCAGTTCCAGTAAAACAATAATTTTATTTAGATCATTAAAATAGACATCAAATATAAAGTAGGTTTCACACTAACACAAAGAAAAAGGAAAATAAAAGAAAACAAGTGCTGAGGCCTTACCATTGGAGGAAGCCGGGTCAGAATGTGTGGGATCTCAGGGGTTAAGGATTCCCTAATCACACGTACACACCAAAGTAACCACACTCCAAATACACAATAACCAAAGGGAAACAACACAAAGGAGGAGACCCCACCACCAAGGACACCGACGCCACCACTTCTGGCACTCAGCACTAAAAGAAAACACATTCAGTTAATAAAGACAAAAATCACACAATATACAAAATCAAATGAAAACAACAAAAAGACAATCTTCTTTATAAACACTTAAACCAAAAAAACAAACTAATCAAAATCACTTAATCATGATCAAGCAACAAACACCTTTCACACACATACATTAATAACGCCGATAGGCCAGAAGAAAGCCAAGCCGTCGGCTGCGTCACAATCACTGAAATACAGAATGACCAAACGCCCAATTGCGCGATGAATCCTGCGCTATAAAATACATCAAGGAGTCCCGAGCCCAGAATGAACTCCTCTAGCTTTTCCTCAAGAACAGTCGGTCATTAAACCGAAATCAGTTGAAACAGAGCAGTCAGTAGAGACAGAACAGCAGCATAGCGGGAAATGAGAGGCTCGTGCAGGAACCGGCGCCAGCAAGCACTTCACAGTCCTAATGTACATAAATCACATTTAGTAACGGTGCATGATTAAATATACACACAATGCCGACTGGCTTACATACATACCCGTCAGGGAGCTGCACGCATCTATATACTAATCGTGTCGTTTAGTACAGCTACATGAAACCTACAATCAAACGGCCCATTACTTTACACTCAAGTCACGCAGATGTTTTAAAGAGAAAACAGATTCAACCTACCAACAGCACAACGCAACCCGGTTCCGTTACAGGAAAGATCGGTTTGTGACAGGAGAAACACTGCAAAAGACATTGCACACTGTAATTCCCATTGCAACACTAACGAGGCCTCCAGGAAATAAGAAAGTTAGCCACGCTCTATTACCTGTTTGATAACCGTAACTGCACCACGAACACGAGGACCCACCACGATAATGTGCCTCTGATGGCAAAACCATAAAGTGTCCCACGAGCCACCCTCTGCCCATATAGCATGCAGTTCAGTCCTGATTGGTCCAGAGAGTATGACCTACACCTGCTGCTTCAATCAACCTGCTACAGATTGTACTGTTAAAAATTCAGTGCACAAAACTGATTAACTCAAACACTGTATTTAAAAATGGTGGAAAAGTGTATAAAATATAGTCATATGCATAAGGTGTATGTTAATGTTAACCTAGAATCCTGATGTTAAAAATCCACAAATCCATATGTTTATAAGATAAAGCTGAGAAAAAATAAAACAACCATCGCTCACAAAACAGAGATTGTCTCCTGTTCCCAAGGTTATTTGGCATTTTATCTGGTTGTGGTTTAAACAGTAAAGTCCACAAAGCACAGCATATGATAGTTAGGACATGATGCTAAGATCTAATGTTTGATTTTCCATTGTTAACTCCTGTGTTGTGTAATGTGTAACCTGAACGATGCTCAACACACACTCGCTGTCCACAGAAAACACACACTAAAATAAGCATTGCAGCTCATAATAAACCATTAAAGCAAAAGGAAGTATTTTAATAAACAGATTTTAACTTATAAGAAACATATTCACTTTATATAACTTCAATTAACAGGATGTTCATAAAGATTTGATAGTTAGCAAACGTCAGTTTGAAGTTCATTTTCATATTTTTTACTTTGTAGCCTATATCTTTTGAAATATATTTCACAAATAATATCTTTGGTATTTTGATATTATCAAACTGATCCACGTACTTTGATCAAATAGAGCGACACAAATCAACAAACAACACAAAACATCAGAATCCATCAAATTATTACTGATTTCCCTCCAAAATGATGTCACTTCCTGTCAGGTGATGTCATTAAGGAACTGTGATTTTACTAAATAAAAGACTAATGGGATTGAATGCAATATTGAGGACACTTTATGAAAAAAGGACAATTTATGAAATTTATGTTTCAGTTAAGGATTTGATTGATTCCATAAATTATCAGTTGTTCATTGTTGAAGTTCATAGCGCAGCATACAGTAACAAGAACATCCACTCAAACCCAAGTAAAGAAATGATTTCAAATCGTTAATGCCTCTATGAAGGGACATGAGAATGTTTAGCTCATAGCAGGATTGATCCAGGTGTAATTTGAGCTCATGCCTGAGATAAAAACATCCTGACATATGTGAGATGAGGACCTGAAAGGAGCAGTGCTCATGTGACTGTGTTTAGTGATTACATAACCTCACAATCTCACAGGGTGTTTAATTTGTAAACTCACCGGAGTCTCGACTCCCAGCCTGACTCATCTGAGAGGAGTTTTATTAGCTTTAGCACTGCTGGAACAACAAATCACAACACAAATGGCGAGACCGGGGCTAGTTGTCACACAGTGAATACTTCTCAGTGTATAGGTTTAAATATGAATTTCAATTTCTGTACAGATACAAACCTTAATTGAGTCTTAAACTGCTGTTTATTGATATATTTATAAATACATCTAAAGTATAAAAAAAACATCTACACATTATAGGCTATTTAAATGCTTTTCAGCAAAATGATTATAAAACAGCACAAAAAATGTTGCCAACTGATACATAAAAGCACTAGAAATAGTTAACTCTTTTAAAATGTTACATTTATATCAAACCATTGTTTCGGCCAATAGAAATTGCAATAAATCAATTGACCAACGCTTAAAAGATGTGACAACTTGCCCAAAACAGACATTTATTCTCTTGATCTAGGAACTCAATTAAACGTTTCTTTCCTCTTTTAAAACTGTAGTTTGTACTGTATTGCATCATTCACAGTGGATTCATCTAAATCCCCGCCGCCACTGTAAACGGAGGCAGAATCTGCCTGATTTGAGAGGATTTGTTGATTATATTTATATTATATTAAGCTAAAGCTTTGAGGAGCTCAATGTGTGCATTGAATGTTTAAATCTGAAACTCAGATTACAGAGTCTGCTTTACATAATAATCTCCATACAAACCCAGATAACAGCGATCAAAAAAGACTGAATATATGTCTGATCCCAGATGGCATTGGGAATTGTGTCAGGCAAATGGACTCAAATGATTATAGCCAAAACACACAGATGATGTCACTGTAGAGTAATTGAGCAACACACACACTGTGGAAGCCCTGAGGTCATGAACTCTGGATCTGTTGGTCCAATCAAATCACTCGCTTCACCCACTCGTAACACCAGAGAACATCAGCATTGACCATCCAGGGTTTATATGCTGATAATGGATGGAGAAGATGCCCTGAAAAAAATGAATGAATGATGTCGTCATCCTTCTTTGTTTATGCTTTGCATGGATGAAAGTGCTTTTGAAATGCAAATTCAATCTATTTTTATGTCACTTGCAAGCGCATACTGCTACAGCTTGCACTTTTAAATAAGCAAGCACGCATAACAAAACACGGTAACTTTACAATATGGTTTCATTAATTAACTAAATTAGTTAAAGGTAACTTTGTTGTTAAAAATGAACAAAATATAAATAAGTCCATACATCATTAATGATTCTTCCAAAATGTGTTTTTGTCTTATCCTGATTCACTATAGTAAGCCTATTATATTAGTGTTTATTTTGAAGAGATGTTTTCGCGGGAAATCGCGTGCTCGTCATATCCGTAAACAGAGAAAAGTTGCTCCGGCTGCTTTGACGCATGAATGTTGTGGGAGTGACAGAGGTTAGTTGTCACACGAGATCTTCCTTAACTTCTTTGACTCTTTTCAGTGAAGTACCGTGTCTATTAATAGGTAAAGTTACAGTAAAGTCTGGTCAGCTTGAGATCCTTTCAGTCTAAACTCTCTCTCTCTTAAGCCCAATAGTTAATGTTTTATGAGCAGTAGGATAATCATATTCATCCGCACAGTCACGCAGAGACGAAGCACAACCAAACCAATGTTCTTCCGCGAAAATGCAAACAGTTTGGTTTCTTTATCACCAGAGGGGTTACAATGTACCTTTAACGTGAACTATGAAAAATACTTCTTATTAAGAATGTATTAATCTTACTAAATATGAATTTCAACATTTACTAATATAGCCTATTACTAAAAATCAAAAGTGGTATGTTAACATGAATGGACCTGAGCTAACATGAACAAACAGTTGCATTTTTATTAACTAAGGTAAACGAATATTAATAAACACTGTTATAAATGTATTTATTATTATTAGTTAGTGCATTAATTAATGGGACATTTTGCAAACTGTTACCTAAAACACAGCAATGAATCAATCCAAAGTAAGAAAAGTAAAGGGTGGCACGAGTTCTCTTCATGAAGTATTTTTATTAAACAGACACAAATGTTACTAGACAAGATTAGTTGGCTGAGTGAATACATTAAATCACAGGCTAGTAAATCCCTGAAAAGAGTAGTCTTCATGTAAATAAACAGCACAACACAAACAGGTTACAATATCCTGTTTAACTAGTGATTATCAAGGTGAAAGATTGTTCACTTTACTGCCCTCTACTGCTGCAGAAAAACATATTCATGCTATAAAAACATGCACTCACAAAACTGCTCATAGTTCACCCCAAACTCATATAGAGGAAATACGAAATTATATTTTGCATGAATAAGAAATTAAGTCTATTTTAGAACCCTAAATATTTCCATGTTGCAAAAATATTCTTTTAAATTACTTAAATTGTAAAAGAAAATTTAAATTGTATGCTTTTTATGTGATGTTAGCATTTAATGTATTTTTTTATTACAATAAAACTGCAAAAAATATTGTATTGCCGTACTAAGACTCGCTATCCAGAATGATGAGAATTACCACAAAAGTTTAGATGCGTTAGTGTTAGGGGGAAAACTTGCCTAATTGTCATGGGAAAAATGTCTTAATGTTCCTAAAATAGGCTTCACTTTTTCTTAGCAAAATGAATTTCTTATTTTTAGGGTGAAATATGACACGTTTACATGAGCTTCACTCATCGAGACCTTCATGATGATTGACAATTATATTTTCATCAGAGAACTCTTGCATAGAGATCATAAAGCTCACTATCTAAAAACTATGGCATATATTTCAGTACTTCAAGGCATTTGAGATTTCAGTGGTTATGTTTTAGTTGCGAACGACAACCACAGGTTCTGGTTCCCCTTTGGCATCAGTTACTGAAGACACTACATGTATATATTGATGCATCAACATTACAAAATATATATATTCTCTAGATATCATGCATAGTCTGATTAGTTAGCAAAATAAAACAAATCATAAACTATGTAATAATAACAATAATGAATCTAAGGCACAAATGAAATGCTATTTCTGTGAACTTTATTCACAGAACTTTAAAAAGCAGTGAAGAGAGAGATTACTGTATTAGTTAACATGACACTATTATCTGACATATTAATATATATATATATATATATATATATATATGGGCACGATTGATATGACAACGCCACATATCCAGTCGTCATGGTGTCTGTCGTCCGGGATCTTCAGTCACTTCCTCCACACAGCTTCAGCAACAGTTTCTTGTAATCACCAGATGTGTCTCCCTGATAAAACAAACTTCTGTTTATACCAGTGTGATATATTCATAATATTCCATTTCTAGGTACAGGACGACAAATAAACTCTATAATTTGCTAATTAATTACACTTAAATATGATATGAATAATATATCCCTCCTTAAATTAATTAAACATTTTTGAAAGAAGTATTTTATGGCTACATTTGATAAAAAATTGTGAAATAATATTACTATGTAAAACAGCCGTTTTCTATGTGAATATATAGTAAAGTGTAATTTATTCCTGAATGTTCATCATCATTACTCCAGTCTTCAGTGTCACATGATCCTTCAGAAATCAGGATAATATGATGATCTGATGCTCAAGAAACAGTTATGATTATTATCAAATTGTGTTCATATTTTTGTGGAAACTGTTCAAAAGTTTAGAGTCAGTAAGATACTGATTTCTGAAGGATCATGTGACACTGAAGACTGGAGTAATGATGATGAACATTCAGCTTTGATCACAGGAATAAATTACACTTTACTATATATTCACATAGAAAACCGCTGATTATAAAAATGTTTCACAATATATGACTTTTTTTTTTTTTACTCAAATAAATGCAGCCTTCGTGCAGCAGAAGAGGCTTTTATTTAAAACAATACAAAATGATTCTAAACTCTTGATCTGTAGTTTATGTACGTCTTATGAATAAAGCATAAGGATAAATGCAGTGTGTGTGTGTGTGTGTGTGTGTGTGTGTGTGCGTGTGTGTGTGAGACTTACAGAGATGTGAGTGTAGAGTGACTTCCCGAACTGACGCAGATACTCCTGTCTGATATCCAACATGTCCACCTCAGCGCGGGTCACCATGATGCGGATCAGAGTCCTGTCTTTGGTGCCCGCACCCTAAACCAAAGAAAACATCATCATCATCATCATCGTCATCATCATCATCATCAACATCATCATCATCATCATCGTCATCCTCATGTATGCGGTGCCATTTTTTCTAACAGGGAAAGAGGAAGTGCATGTACAATATATAATGCTAAGAAAACTTAAAAATAACCCACAAATAGCCACTTATGACCATCAAACCTGCTTCCGAATGACCTCAGACATACATTATCATATATGCCTTTATATATATATATGTATATTTATCAGCATATTCTTTACCTGCATGGCCTTGTGGAGACGTTCAGCAAAATAGGCAGGAGTGTTTTTAATGCACTTCACTGAAACACAGATGGAACATGATCATGAACTTTATGAACTAAACATTACTCATATTCTACAGAGGAATACTTTAAATATTATTAGTAATAATAATACTACATTTAATCAGTTAGAGTATATCAATTTGATCATAAGCTGCCAATTTTACAATGTTTAGGAAGTTTTTAAATCAAACTTTAACACATGTACAGTATATGGCTCAAATCTGGCTAAAAACATGCAAATAAAACAGAATAATTTTTGAAAAGCAGCCACAGGTTATACATATTAATACAAATCACTACACTTTTCCCAGAGGATTTATCACAGTACATCAAGACAATTGTTTTGTATTACAAGGTTCCTGAAATGTTGTTTAAATATGCAAATTAGGCATAATCTAATTAATGATGCACTAATTTGCATAATTTCACAGAACACAAATCTGAACATTGGATAAAGCCAGGATCAAAATTCTCATTTCATTTTGTTGACGTATTAGAGTTCAAGTTTTTACAGAGGAGATCTTGGAAATCTCTAATTATCACTCCATAAATCAGTTATACATGTGAACAAACTCCTCTGTAAAACCCTTCAGGATATAGAAATGAATAAAACTGTAAAGTTTGGTGAATGTAAAGGCTCTGAAGTGGAGATTTCGGACTAAAACTCACCACCTTTAAAGGCAAGTATTGTAAGTATTGACGCAAGTATTGACGCAAATGGTCAAAGTGCAATAAAGCAAGCACTTAAACGACACAAAAGACCAAAATTGACCAGTGCATGAAAAACAATGTAGTGTCTTGCATACAGAGTCATATTTGCATATGTAAAACATGTAGGTATTTTACACATCATACTCTGCATCTTATTCAAAACAAATGACTCAGATGATCCTATTCCAGAGCTGTAATTGGCTGCTTCTTGATGCTGCCTGCTTCATCTAGATCAGCCATTGGCCGATATGCTTTTTGCTCAGGACCAATCAGAGTTCAGTACTCACCGACCGCCACCATGCCATCCTCCAAGTTTCCAGACATCTCCCTGCAGATACTCTTCTCGATCTCCCGGCCAGTCATCTGCTGGTACTCGTGAAACACTGCAAGACACCAGGAACAAACGTTACTGCATCACTACACCCACATTCTCAGTGAATAACGCCTTCATTTTCAGTCTGTTCCTCGAGCAAAGCATCATATGCACTATAATAGAAGACTTCTGACATCACAACTCAACTCAAACTTTATTTATAAAGCACTTACAAAACTACCAAGGCAAAAAAATAAGTAAATACAACTAGCCTAAATCATAACACCCAAAATTACAAAACCGTATTTAAATATGTCTTAATGTCAGCTTTAAAAACATGAATTTGAAGTCAAATGGATGATTGTTCTGATCCTGTAAATGTTGTTTGAGCTTGTAGACTGGTCAACTTTAGTGCTTCACCAAAAATAGCTTTGAAGTAATATGACAACGGATGCACCGATGTGAAAATATTGGCCGATACCTGTAATTCTTTATACTTGAAAGCCGATAACCGATATAAATTGGTAGATAACGTTGAATCCAAATTTACATAAAATTTTTGCGAGCCTGATTACAAAAACAAAAGTTTCACCATTAAAATCCATGTCTCAAACACACAATTATAATATGCTCATTTTAATTTTGGAGTTGCGCTGCACATGTTGCACTGAACTGTATGATTTCAATTATATTTCAAGCAATTCAAAACCACCATGCATTATTTATTGGCTTTAATATATCGGCAAATTTTTCTTATTGGGCCGATAGCGATAACATTAAAAATTAAAGCTGCAAAGCAGCATTTAGCGGTGTTCAAGCAGTTAAGGCCTTTAAGGCCGTTAAGCACAAAAGCATCAAAAGTCATTAAGTTTTATGTAGCAAGCATGATTTACCATGATATACTACATTTCAGTGTGATTTTTCATGATTTACCATGTTCCAGTATGATTTACCATGAATCTAACATGATTTTCCATAGTTTACCTTGATGTACCATGTTATAGGATGATTTACCATGATATAGCACATTCTAGAATGATTTACCAGGATTCTAGCATGATTTACCTTATTTACTATGATTTACCATGTTTCTGGCATTATTTACCATGATTTACCACGTTGATAGCAATTATGTGAAGCATCAGAACAATTGAAGTGATAAACTCTGACAAAATATGATTGTGTTATAATAGTAATTGTTTTATAAGTGATTTTATAGTGTCTATATGCATATGAATGCAAAAGCACATGTGAAAAGACTATTAGTAAGAAGAGTGGCCAGCAGAGGGCAGTAGAAGACCACTTATTGGCTCACTTTCATTTTAAACTACTTTGTTTCTCCAGTATAATAATTCTGCACTGAAGCAAACCATTTTTATCATGTTAACTCCATAATGCATGCTTACACACACACACACACACACACACACGTTTGGGATCTGTTATTGTGAAAAGCCATGTTCTAACACTGTTTACCATGATTTACCACATTGCTAGCATTGATGTGAAGTGTCAGTACAAATGAACTGATACACTCTGACAGAATATGAATGTGTTTTAATAGTGATTGTTATATAAGTGATTTTATAGTGTCTATATGCATATGAATGCAAAAGCACATGTGAAAAGACTATTAATGAGTAAAGTGGCCAGCAGAGGGCAGTAAAAGACCACTTATTGGCTTACTTTCATTTTAAACTACTTTGTTTCTCCAGTATGCTGCACTGAAGCAAACCATTTTTATCATGTTAACTCCATAATGCATTCTTACACACACACACACAGCATTTCACATATTTCTTTGCAATGTAATAATATATAACTAATTAAAGAAAATGCTTTAAGCATTTGTTTGCTTTAAGCCAATGCTGAAAGCTGATAAAAAGATTAAAAATGTCTAATGCTGCTGCTCCATCTAGTGGACAACAGTGCTATTACAGGCTACTTATACAATATGCCATGTTTTTCATATCATTTAATCTACACACACTCATTCTGTTGTAGATAGAGACATTTGGAACTTCAGGATCCAATGTGACTCAATTGTCACTTCAATAGATGATTTTTGACTAAATGTTTTTGTAAATGTTAAAATAGTGAATTTATAAAGTCTAAATATTAAGTATAGTTGAGTAGTGTGACAAAATGACTTTTTTTAAACAGCAGGGGGCAGTAAAATACCACTTATTGGCTTAATAGGCCATTATGTGCATATAATTTTCACCTTTTTAACTGTTATACAAGCATATTTTGTCCAATCTGTCCGAAAATTTTCATGATTATTTAGAGTCACGGCCCACATGTTCAGACTTGTTTTTAATAAGATCTGAGCATTCATTGAAGAGATATAGGCTTTCGGTCAAGACTACACATTGAAGTGACCCTATTATAGCCATCCAAATGAATAAATGATACCTTTTCTGATAATTATTGATCTAGAGAGTCCAGAGAATTGTACTGCACTGGTTTTAAACATTATGATGTGAAAATTATACGATCATAGATGGAAAAGACCATTTACAGCCAATACATGCAATTTACCATAGGAAATACATGGTTTTAAAGCTTTTTAACAGTAAAAGCGCCACCTATGGTCCGATCTCCATGAAACTTTGCATGCTTCTTCCCCATGGTATGGCACATATGCTCACCAATTTTTGTGAAGTTCTGAGTTTTTGTGTATGATTTATAGGCTTTTGAGTGTATTTTGTCCAGCCCCTATTTTAAATAACCCTTTTACAGTCACTCAAAATGCAAAAGTTCAACTTTTTTTTGATAATTATTGATCTAGAGAGTCCAGAGAATTGTCCTAGACTGGTCTGGTTTTGATCGGGCGAAAAACCAGGGACTAGTTCGCAAAAGTAGGTTTTAAACATATTTGTGAATATTTAATGAACGATTTGATTGGCAGCAATGGTTCTAGAGGCAAAGTTGTTCAGCATGAGGAGATCTATCAAATGATATGCATTTTGTGGGGATGTGTGCAACACCACGTGATTAAAGAGCCATAAAACTCGTTAGCGCCAACTAGTGGCCGATTTCTTTCAAAACTCTTACAGACCTCTTGGGCCATGAGTCGAACATGCCCATCGAGTTTCGTTCCGATCGGCCTCCGTTAACCTCGTCTCAGAGGGGCTCAAACTTCATTGGCCGATGGCGGCCATGTTTTTTGAGATACGCCAATATCCTTTTACACATACATGGTACCTTGGTCCAAGACACTGCATACCAAATTTCAAGTCAATCGGACTAACGGTCAGGTGGCCACACCCCCTTTTATGTTTTTTTAATGTTATAGCGCCACCTAGTGTCCGATCGTCGCGATTTTTTTACTGTGACCTCAGACTGAACTCATGCACATGTGTACCAAGTTTGGTGAACCTACCTCATTTACTTTTGGAGTTATAGCCATTTTAGAAAAATAGGCTCCTCCCACAACGTTCATTTTGCGCCCCCTAGCGACCGGAAATCGAAATTTCAACTTTTTTTCGATAATTATTGATATTCAGACTCCAGAGAACATTTCTGCACTGGTTTGGTTCCGATCGGGCGAAAAACCAGGGACTAGTTCGCAAAAATCGTTTTTTGACAAAATTCAAAATGGCGGAAAATCTATCATGGCGGAAATGAAATCGGAGATATACGTTTTTTAAGTCAAGAGTCCAGCTTTCCAATGATATAAGACACTTGACTCTACGACTTACGGTCTAGGAGTTATGAGCACTTTCGCGTTTTTGTTGCTATAGCGCCACCTATGGGCCAATCGGGCTCATACTCTCTCAACCTCTCCTCGATTTCTGTGCTACCCTATGCCAAAATTTCAAGTCTCTAGCACTTACGGTTTGGGCTGCACGATGCGTTTTAGGGGAAAATAATAATAATAATAATAATAATTAAAGCTGCAAAGCAGCATTTAGCGGTGTTCAAGCAGTTAAGGCCTTTAAGGCCGTTAAGCACAAAAGCATCAAAAGTCATTAAGTTTTATGTAGCAAGCATGATTTACCATGATATACTACATTTCAGTGTGATTTTTCATGATTTACCATGTTCCAGTATGATTTACCATGAATCTAACATGATTTTCCATAGTTTACCTTGATGTACCATGTTATAGGATGATTTACCATGATATAGCACATTGTATAATGATTTACCAGGATTCTAGCATGATTTACCTTATTTACTATGATTTACCATGTTTCTGGCATTATTTACCATGATTTACCACGTTGATAGCAATTATGTGAAGCATCAGAACAATTGAAGTGATAAACTCTGACAAAATATGATTGTGTTATAATAGTAATTGTTTTATAAGTGATTTTATAGTGTCTATATGCATATGAATGCAAAAGCACATGTGAAAAGACTATTAGTAAGAAGAGTGGCCAGCAGAGGGCAGTAGAAGACCACTTATTGGCTCACTTTCATTTTAAACTACTTTGTTTCTCCAGTATAATAATTCTGCACTGAAGCAAACCATTTTTATCATGTTAACTCCATAATGCATGCTTACACACACACACACACACACACACACACACGTTTGGGATCTGTTATTGTGAAAAGCCATGTTCTAACACTGTTTACCATGATTTACCACATTGCTAGCATTGATGTGAAGTGTCAGTACAAATGAACTGATACACTCTGACAGAATATGAATGTGTTTTAATAGTGATTGTTATATAAGTGATTTTATAGTGTCTATATGCATACGAATGCAAAAGCACATGTGAAAAGACTATTAATAAGTAAAGTGGCCAGCAGAGGGCAGTAAAAGACCACTTATTGGCTTACTTTCTTTTTAAACTACTTTGTTTCTCCAGTATGCTGCACTGAAGCAAACCATTTTTATCATGTTAACTCCATAATGCATTCTTACACACACACACACACACACACACACAGCATTTCACATATTTCTTTGCAATGTAATAATATATAACTAATTAAAGAAAATGCTTTAAGCATTTGTTTGCTTTAAGCCAATGCTGAAAGCTGATAAAAAGATTAAAAATGTCTAATGCTGCTGCTCCATCTAGTGGACAACAGTGCTATTACAGGCTACTTATACAATATGCCATGTTTTTCATATCATTTAATCTACACACACTCATTCTGTTGTAGATAGAGACATTTGGAACTTCAGGATCCAATGTGACTCAATTGTCACTTGAATAGATGATTTTTGACTAAATGTTTTTGTAAATGTTAAAATAGTGAATTTATAAAGTCTAAATATTAATTATAGTTGAGTAGTGTGACAAAATGACTTTTTTTAAACAGCAGGGGGCAGTAAAATACCACTTATTGGCTTAATAGGCCATTATGTGCATATAATTTTCACCTTTTTAACTGTTATACAGGCATATTTTGGGCAATCTGTCCGAAAATTTTCATGATTATTTAGAGTCACGGCCCACATGTTCAGACTTGTTTTTAATAAGATCTGAGCATTCATTGAAGAGATATAGGCTTTCGGTCAAGACTACACATTGAAGTGACCCTATTATAGCCATCCAAATGAATAAATGATACCTTTTCTGATAATTATTGATCTAGAGGGTCCAGAGAATTGTACTGCACTGGTTTTAAACATTATGATGTGAAAATTATACGATCATAGATGGAAAAGACCATTTACAGCCAATACATGCAATTTACCATAGGAAATACATGGTTTTAAAGCTTTTTAACAGTTAAAGCGCCACCTATGGTCCGATCTCCATGAAACTTTGCATGCTTCTTCCCCATGGTATGGCACATATGCTCACCAATTTTTGTGAAGTTCTGAGTTTTTGTGTATGATTTATAGGCTTTTGAGTGTATGTTGTCCAGCCCCTATTCTAAATAACCCTTTTACAGTCACTCAAAATGCAAAAGTTCAACTTTTTTTGATAATTATTGATCTAGAGAGTCCAGAGAATTGTCCTAGACTGGTCTGGTTTTGATCGGGCGAAAAACCAGGGACTAGTTCGCAAAAGTAGGTTTTTAACATATTCGTGAATATTTAATGAACGATTTGATTGACAGCAATGGTTCTAGAGGCAAAGTTGTTCAGCATGAGGAGATCTATCTAGTGATATGCATTTTGTGGGGATGTGTGCAACACCACGTGATTAAAGAGCCATAAAACTCGTTAGCGCCAACTAGTGGCCGATTTCTTTCAAAACTCTTACAGACCTCTTGGGCCATGAGTCGAACATGCCCATCGAGTTTCGTTCCGATCGGCCTCCGTTAACCTCGTCTCAGAGGTGCTCAAACTTCATTGGCCGATGGCGGCCATGTTTTTTGAGATACGCCAATATCCTTTTACACATACATGGTACCTTGGTCCAAGACACTGCATACCAAATTTCAAGTCAATCGGACTAACGGTCAGGTGGCCACACCCCCTTTTATGTTTTTTTAATGTTATAGCGCCACCTAGTGTTAGATCGACGCGATTTTTTTACTGTGACCTCAGACTGAACTCATACACATGTGTACCAAGTTTGGTGAACCTACCTCATTTACTTTTGGAGTTATAGCCATTTTAGAAAAATAGGCTCCTCCCACAACGTTCATTTTGCGCCCCCTAGCGACCGGAAATCGAAATTTCAACTTTTTTTTGATAATTATTGATATTCAGACTCCAGAGAACATTTCTGCACTGGTTTGGTTCCGATCGGGCGAAAAACCAGGGACTAGTTCGCAAAAATCGTTTTGTGACAAAATTCAAAATGGCGGAAAATCTATCATGGCGGAAATGAAATCGGAGATATACGTTTTTTAAGTCAAGAGTCCAGCTTTCCAATGATATAAGACACATGACTCTACGACTTACGGTCTAGGAGTTATGAGCACTTTCGCGTTTTTGTTGCTATAGCGCCACCTATGGGCCAATCGGGCTCATACTCTCTCAACCTCTCCTCGATTTCTGTGCTACCTTAATCCCAAATATCAAGTCTCTAGCACTTACGGTTTGGTCTGCACGACGCGTTTTAGGGCGGAATAATAATAATAATAATAATAATAATAAAAATCAGCACAATTACAATAGGTTTTCAGCACTTCGTGCTTGAACACCTAATAATAATAATAATAATTAAAGCTGCAAAGCAGCATTTAGCGGTGTTCAAGCAGTTAAGGCCTTTAAGGCCGTTAAGCACAAAAGCATCAAAAGTCATTAAGTTTTATGTAGCAAGCATGATTTACCATGATATACTACATTTCAGTGTGATTTTTCATGATTTACCATGTTCCAGTATGATTTACCATGAATCTAACATGATTTTCCATAGTTTACCTTGATGTACCATGTTATAGGATGATTTACCATGATATAGCACATTGTATAATGATTTACCAGGATTCTAGCATGATTTACCTTATTTACTATGATTTACCATGTTTCTGGCATTATTTACCATGATTTACCACGTTGATAGCAATTATGTGAAGCATCAGAACAATTGAAGTGATAAACTCTGACAAAATATGATTGTGTTATAATAGTAATTGTTTTATAAGTGATTTTATAGTGTCTATATGCATATGAATGCAAAAGCACATGTGAAAAGACTATTAGTAAGAAGAGTGGCCAGCAGAGGGCAGTAGAAGACCACTTATTGGCTCACTTTCATTTTAAACTACTTTGTTTCTCCAGTATAATAATTCTGCACTGAAGCAAACCATTTTTATCATGTTAACTCCATAATGCATGCTTACACACACACACACACACACGTTTGGGATCTGTTATTGTGAAAAGCCATGTTCTAACACTGTTTACCATGATTTACCACATTGCTAGCATTGATGTGAAGTGTCAGTACAAATGAACTGATACACTCTGACAGAATATGAATGTGTTTTAATAGTGATTGTTATATAAGTGATTTTATAGTGTCTATATGCATATGAATGCAAAAGCACATGTGAAAAGACTATTAATAAGTAAAGTGGCCAGCAGAGGGCAGTAAAAGACCACTTATTGGCTTACTTTCATTTTAAACTACTTTGTTTCTCCAGTATGCTGCACTGAAGCAAACCTTTTTTATCATGTCAACTCCATAATGCATTCTTACACACACACACACACACACACAGCATTTCACATATTTCTTTGCAATGTAATAATATATAACTAATTAAAGAAAATGCTTTAAGCATTTGTTTGCTTTAAGCCAATGCTGAAAGCTGATAAAAAGATTAAAAATGTCTAATGCTGCTGCTCCATCTAGTGGACAACAGTGCTATTACAGCCTACTTATACAATATGCCATGTTTTTCATATCATTTAATCTACACACACTCATTCTGTTGTAGATAGAGACATTTGGAACTTCAGGATCCAATGTGACTCAATTGTCACTTCAATAGATGATTTTTGACTAAATGTTTTTGTAAATGTTAAAATAGTGAAATTATAAAGTCTAAATATTAAGTATAGTTGAGTAGTGTGACAAAATGACTTTTTTTAAACAGCAGGGGGCAGTAAAATACCACTTATTGGCTTAATAGGCCATTATGTGCATATAATTTTCACCTTTTTAACTGTTATACAAGCATATTTTGTCCAATCTGTCCGAAAATTTTCATGATTATTTAGAGTCACGGCCCACATGTTCAGACTTGTTTTTAATACGATCTGAGCATTCATTGAAGAGATATAGGCTTTCGGGCACATTCGGTCAAGACTACACATTGAAGTGACCCTATTATAGCCATCCAAATGAATAAATGATACCTTTTCTGATAATTATTGATCTAGAGAGTCCAGAGAATTGTACTGCACTGGTTTTAAACATTATGATGTGAAAATTATACGATCATAGATGGAAAAGACCATTTACAGCCAATACATGCAATTTACCATAGGAAATACATGGTTTTAAAGCTTTTTAACAGTTAAAGCGCCACCTATGGTCCGATCTCCATGAAACTTTGCATGCTTCTTCCCCATGGTATGGCACATATGCTCACCAATTTTTGTGAAGTTCTGAGTTTTTGTGTATGATTTATAGGCTTTTGAGTGTATTTTGTCCAGCCCCTAGTCTAAATAACCCTTTTACAGTCACTCAAAATGCAAAAGTTCAACTTTTTTTCAATAATTATTGATCTAGAGAGTCCAGAGAATTGTCCTAGACTGGTCTGATTTTGATCGGGCGAAAAACCAGGGACTAGTTCGCAAAAGTAGGTTTTTAACATATTCGTGAATATTTAATGAACGATTTGATTGACAGCCATGGTTCTAGAGGCAAAGTTGTTCAGCATGAGGAGATCTATCAAATGATATGCATTTTGTGGGAATGTGTGCAACACCACGTGATTAAAGAGCCATAAAACTCGTTAGCGCCAACTAGTGGCCGATTTCTTTCAAAACTCTTACAGACCTCTTGGGCCACGAGTCGAACATGCCCATCGAGTTTCGTTCCGATCGGCCTCCGTTAACCTCGTCTCAGAGATGCTCAAACTTCATTGGCCGATGGCGGCCATGTTTTTTGAGATACGCCAATATCCTTTTACACATACATGGGGCCTTGGTCCAAGACACTGCATACCAAATTTCAAGTCAATCGGACTAACGGTCAGGTGGCCACACCCCCTTTTATGTTTTTTTAATGTTATAGCGCCACCTAGTGTCCGATCGTCGCGATTTTTTTACTGTGACCTCAAATTGCACTCATGCACATGTGTACCAAGTTTGGTGAACCTACCTCATTTACTTCTGGAGTTATAGCCATTTTAGAAAAATAGGCTCCTCCCATAACGTTTATTTTGCGCCCCCTAGCGACCGGAAATAGAAAATTCAACTTTTTTTTGATAATTATTGATATTCAGACTCCAGAGAACATTTCTGCACTGGTTTGGTTCCGATCGGGCGAAAAACCAGGGACTAGTTCGCAAAAATCGTTTTTTGACAAAATTCAAAATGGCGGAAAATCTATCATGGCGGAAATGAAATCGGAGATATACGTTTTTTAAGTCAAGAGTCCAGCTTTCCAATGATATAAGACACTTGACTCTACGACTTACGGTCTAGGAGTTATGAGCACTTTCGCGTTTTTGTTGCTATAGCGCCACCTATGGGCCAATCGGGCTCATACTCTCTCAACCTCTCCTCGATTTCTGTGCTACCCTATGCCAAAATTTCAAGTCTCTAGCACGTACGGTTTGGGCTGCACGATGCGTTTTAGGGGAAAATAATAATAATAATAATAATTAAAGCTGCAAGCAGCATTTAGCGGTGTTCAAGCATTTAAAGCCTTTAGGCACATAAGCATTTAAGACATTAAGTTTTATTACAGCCAAAACAGGCAATTTACCATAGGAAATACATGGTTTCAAAGCTTTTTGACAGTTATAGCGCCACCTATGGTCCAATCTCCATAAAATTTTCCATGTTTGTTAATGATGTTATGTCACATATGCTCACCAATTTTTGTAAAGTTCTGAGTTTTTATTTCAGATTTATAGGCTTTTGAGTGTATTTTGTCACGCCCCTTTTCTAAATGACCCTGTTACAACCAGCCAAATGCAAAAGTTAAACTTTTTTTCGATAATTATTGATCTAGAGAGTCCAGAGAATTGCCCTAGACTGGTTTGGTTCTGATCGGGCAAACATGTTGTTCAACATGAGGAGATATATCTAATGATATGCATTTTGTGGGGATGTATGCAACACCACGTGATTACAGAGCTGTAAAACTCGTTAGCGCCAACTAGTGGCCGATTTCTTTCAAAACTCTTACAGACCTCTTGGGCCACGAGTCGAACATGTCCATCGAGTTTCGTTCCGATCGGCCTCCGTTAACCTTGTTTCATAGGTGCTCAAACTTCATTGGCTGATGGCGGCCATGTTTTTTTAGATACGCCAATATCCTTTTACACATACATGGTACCTTGGTCCAAGATGCTGCATACAAAATTTCAAGTCAATCGGACTAACGGTCAGGTGGCCACACCCCCTTTTAAGTTTTTTTTACTGTTATAGCGCCACCATGTGGCCAATCGATGCAGTATTTTTACTGTGACCCCACACTGTCCTCATACACATGTCTGTTGAGTTTGGTGAAGATATCTCATTTACTTCTTGAGTTATAGCCATTTTAGTAAAATTGCCTAATTTCACAATGTTCATTTTGCGCCCCCTATCGACCTTGAATTGAAAATTCAATTTTTTTGAATTTTTGTCTAGAAATATGAGCAGCAAAATGATTATACACAATATACTTGCCATAAGCTGTAATTTACTTTTGTTTGTACAACATATACAAAATGAGTAGAGAAAGAAAAACTCAACATTTGCTGCATGCACACATTTTTTATTGCACTCTTTGACAACACTCGTTACTTTTGTCAGCTTTGCTGTAGATTATATTGCTGTTGTACACTAACAGATTCAAAGTCTGCTTTGATTGAAATATATTAAAATATTTCTTATTTAAAACAATCAAGCCACACAGTGTTGAACATGCAGAAGTTATTCAAAAATAAAAATGACAAAATAAAAATAAATAAAACCGAGCAATGGAGACTTGTAACAGATGAGACGCATCAAGGGCACGGTTACAGTTGAACAGCACCTTGCCAGTGGTGCAGCAAGTGGTCCTTCACAGTCCCTCAAACAAAGCGTCCAGGTCTGCAGCGTCTTCTCCCTCTATCTCAATGGCAGAATCTTCTGTTGCTTTGGGTGCCGCGTCTTCGACTGGTGTTGCTTTGGGTGGCGTGTCTTCCACTGGTACAGACAAACCTGAACTGCTGCTGGCAGTTTTGTCAGTAAAGGTGATTTGAGTGACAAACTGCCTCCTTGTTTGGATGGACATCTCGTCATATTTGATCAATCAAGTTAATCAAGTTCTCTCTGAATACTGGTATGTTATATGATGATGGTCTGTATACGACTGCCACAGTTGTGTTTAACTCTTGTACATTGCACATTAGATATTCAATGTTAGTACATAAACTTCTGGCATATATTCATGGAAGATTGAGACAAATCAAACAAACAGGAGATTACTCTGCATTTGGAAAAGTCTCTGTCATTGCAGTTGGAGATTTTTATCAGCTGCCTCCTGTGAAAGGAAAATCCCTTTACACCGAACTCTGACAAAATATGATTGTGTTATTATAGTAATTGTCATATAAGGGATTTTTTAGTGGCTAAATAAATGAATGCAAAAACACATGTGAAAAGACTATTAATAAGTATAATGTCCAGCAGAGGGCAGTAGAAGACCACTTATTGTCTCACTTTCATTTTGAACTACTTGGTTTCATCAGTATTATGCACTAAAGCAAACCAGTTTTTTTCATGTTAACTCAATTATGCATGCTTACATACACACACACACACACACACACACACACACTTTCAGGTCATGCTATTGTGAAAATCTCTTTTAGTGGTCTATAAGCATTTCACGTATTTCTTTGTGATGTAATAATATTAAACTTTATAATAAATCATTATTTCATATTATATGATTTATTATAAATATTATTTCCATCATAATACATAGCTTTAAGCATTTGTTTGTTAGCCAATGCTGAAAACTGCTTAAAAAGATTAAAAATGTCTAATGCTGTTGCTCCCTCTCGTGGACAACAGCGGTATTACAATACAGTTGAAATGAATGACAGGATTTTTTTATTTGTTTTACTTATATCTCGGGAACGAGAAAGCGAAAAAATCTGAAACTCAGACCTTAGATAGTGTTAGAGGAGCCCTGTTGAACAAGACCATCCCGGTGTTGCTGGGTTTTTGGAGCAGGGACTTGTGTCCGTTGAAATGTATATCTTTGTGGGCTTATATCTCGGGAATGCATGGGCCAAATCGCACCATACTCGAATCGAAACTAGATGAGCATGGGGCCTTTCCAACAAGCCCTCCCACAAGTTTTTAGGTGGTCTAGCTCGGGAGATACAGCCGTTCCAAATCGTGGTTCTCACAAATTAGCGATCCGCGGGGGGGTGCTCCCGAGTCCCGCGACGCTAGATTTCGATCAAGACCCCCGAGAGGACCTTACCATCAAAATTTGAGCGTGCAGTGACTTTCCGTTTTCGAGTTATGAGTGAATTTGTACTGAAGGGGCGTGGCCTAACGGTTTTACTTTCGTTTTTAAAAGTCGATGTGGATTTGAATGTAATACTATTCTCAATAAGCAAGTTCTCAATAGTAGATCTCCAATAGATGAATTTTGACAAAATGTGAGTGTAAATGTTAAAATAGTGATTTTATAAAGTCTAAATAAGCATTATAGTATAATATTAGTAAGTAGCATGACAAAATGTCTATTTTAAACAGCAGGGGTCAGTATAATACCACTTATTGGCTTAATATGCAGCTTTCAGGGACACCTGTTCAAAGCTACGTATTGAAATGTCACTATTATAGCCATGCAAATTAATAAGTTATACCTTTTCTGATAATTATTGATCTAGAGAGTCCAGAGAATTGTACTGCACTGGTTTGAACATTGATTTTAACATATGCTCATAGATGAAAAAAAAAAAAAAGACCACACACAGCCAATACAGGCAATTTACCATTGGAAATGCATGGTTTTAAAGCTTTTTAACAGTTATAGCGCCAGCTATGGTCCGATCTCCATGAAACTTTGCATGCTTCTTCCCCATGTTATGATACATATGCTCATCAATATTTGTGAAGTTCTGAGTTTTCCTTTAGGATGTATAGGCTTTTGAGTGTATTTTGACACCCCCCTTGTCTAAATGACCCTGTTACAGCCAGCCAAATGCAAAAGTTCAACTTTTTTTCGATAATTATTGATCTAGAGAGTCCAGAGAATTGTCCTAGACTGGTCTGATTTTGATCGGGCAAAAAACCAGGGACTAGTTCGCAAAAGTAGGTTTTTGACATATTCTTGAATATTTAATGAACGATTTGATTGACAGCAATGGTTCTAGAGGCAAAGTTGTTCAGCATGAGGAGATCTATCTAGTGATGTGCATTTTTTGTGGATGTGTGCAACACCACGTGATTACAGAGCCGTAAAACTCGTTAGCGCCAACTAGTGGCCGATTTCTTTCAAAACTCTTACAGACCTCTTGGGCCACGAGTCGAACATGTCCATCGAGTTTCGTTCCGATCGGCCTCCGTTAACCTTGTTTCATAGGTGCTCAAATTCATTGGCCGATGGCGGCCATGTTTTTTGAGATACGCCAATATCCTTTTACACATACATGGGACCTTGGTCCAAGACACTGCATACCAAATTTCAAGTCAATCGGACTAACGGTCAGGTGGCCACACCCCCTTTTATGTTTTTTTAATGTTATAGCGCCACCTAGTGTCCGATCGTCGCGATTTTTTTACTGTGACCTCAGACTGAACTCTTGCACATGTGTACCAAGTTTGGTGAACCTACCTCCTTTACTTTTGGAGTTATAGCCATTTTAGTAAAATAGGCTCCTCCCACAATGTTCATTTTGCACCCCCTAGCGACCGGAAATCGAAATTTCAACTTTTTTTCGATAATTATTGATAATCAGACTCCAGAGAACATTTCTGCACTGGTTTGGTTCCGATCGGGCGAAAAACCAGGGACTAGTTCGCAAAAGTAGTTTTTCGACTAAATTCAAAATGGCGGAAAATCCATCATGGCGGAAATGAAATCGGAGATATACGTTTTTTACGTCAGGCCCCCAGCTTTCCAATGATATAAGACACTTGAGTCTACGCCTTACGGTCTAGGAGTTATGAGCAGTTACGCGCAATTGATCGCTATAGCGCCACCTATGGGCCAATCGGGCTCATAATTTGATAACCTCTCCTCGATTTTTGTACTACCATCTGACAAAGTTTCAAGACTCCAGCCCTTACGGTTTGGGCTGCACGATGCGTTTTACGGCAGAAGAATAATAATAATAATAATAATAATAATAAAAATCAGTACAAATACAATAGGTTTTCAGCACTTCGTGCTTGAACACCTAATAATAATAATAATAATAATAAAAATCAGTACAATTACAATAGGTTTTCAGCACTTCGTGCTTGAACACCTAATAAAAATCAGTACAATTACAATAGGTTTTCAGCACTTCGTGCTTGAACACCTAATAAACGATGAATATATGATGGATCGTGCATCCCTAAATATGACTAAATGAGGGCAGAGTTTGTGCCAATTTTGGTCTCATGAAAAGCAAATAATGCAACTGGAAATAATTCAAAGCTGCAGATGATGATGTTTTCATAGTGTTCATGAATCTTTTTCTGGATGACTGGCTTTAAACACACTGTCCCAGTTCAGGAACCGATGTTAGCTCCAGTTAGGGATGCACCGAATCCAGATTTGTGGGGTTCGGCCGAATACCGAATCCACTGATTAAGATTCTGCCGAATCTAAAAAATCTAACACCCAGCAATGTGTAATTTCTTTGCATCTCCTTTCGAATACAACATTCAAATTACTAGACAAAAAATGATATCCTGAGAAAAGTGGATTGAGGGGTACAGCTCCATAGACCTCCATTCATTCTGCACTCGTCCTGTGAGCGCCCTCATGTGGAACAGAGTGGAACTACAACCAGTTCAGAACCCGGGAGTTTACCGAGAGTGGGAGTTCTCGACATATTAGACATTGTCTGGTTCGGTTCGGTGGGAAAAATGTGAAAGTTCGGCAGAAACCGAACCCCGTTAAAAAGCCAGATATTCGTCCGAATCCTGGATTGGGGTGTGTGGGGGGGGGTTTACCTTGCCTGAGATGAGGTTTACTGCGAGCGCACAGAATCGCGTTAAACTGAGACTCATCCGTGCCGACTTTATTCTCTCCTGCGGCGTGCAGTTTCTGCAACACAGAGAACATCCCACACGTGTTCAGCAGCCCAGAATACACAGGAACATTAAAACATGAATTTGGTTAAGCAAATCAAGTCTTTTTTCCAACCTGAGCGTCCTGTTTGGCCAGAGAAATATCCACCGTCTCTCTCTCGTCTCGATTACCCTGAAAACAAATAATGCAAACCATTTCACCCACACAGCTGTGATTTCACCTCCTGGTTTTGAAGGGAGATTTATATTTTGTGCTGATCTGCAGTAGTGTTATTATATTATATTATATACTTGAAAATTGTGACACTTTAGTTTATGGTCCACTTCTGACTATTAACTAGTTGCTTATTATCATGCATTTTACTAGGATATTGGCTTTTTATTAGTACTTATAAAGCACATTATTCTGCATGATCATATTCTACGTCCCTTAATCCCCCAATATCTAAACTTAACAACTACCTTACTAACTATTAACAAGCAGTAATTAGGAGTTTATTGAAGCAAATGTCGTAGTTAATAGTCAGAATTGGACCTTAAACTAAAGTGTTACTAAAATATATTAGATTAAAATCCTAAATTTAAAAACTTAAATGAAAATAAAAAATGTTGCCTTGGTAAATAAGTTTAAATAATACACAAATAAATATAAATTAAATATAATAAAAAAATTTAAATATAATTTAATAAAACTGTCAAAAGCACATATAAACATTATAATAACTTTAGCTAAAATGAAAATAAAAAATTAATATATAATTAAATATGACTAAAAATGCTATAATGGTATATAAATAATATGAAAAGAGTTGTTTAAATTTAAATGTGAACCACATTTAGAGAAATAGATATTGCTTTCTATTTTCCCTGCTTAAAAAAAAAAAAAACTACATTTTCACAAATATGGATGGATGGATGGATGATAGATAGATAGACAGATATATAGACAGATAGATAGATAGATAGACAGATATATAGATAGATAGATAGATAGATAGATATATAGACAGATAGATAGATAGATAGCTAGATATATAGATAGATAGATAGATAGACAGACAGATATATAGACAGATAGATAGATAGATAGATAGATAGATAGATAGATAGATAGATAGATAGATAGATAGATAGATAGATAGATAGATAGATAGATAGATAGATAGCTAGATATATAGATAGATAGATAGATAGACAGACAGATATATAGACAGATAGATAGATAGATAGATAGATAGATAGATAGATAGATAGATAGATAGATAGATAGATAGATAGATAGATAGATAGACAGATGTAGATGCACTAATATGCCTCTGTAAAATGAATGATATCCCATAGGCATTCAGACGATGTCCTGTACCTGCGAGAGAGAGATGAGCAGACGCCGGAAGTGTCCCGACGTGTCACTGCTGATGGCGTCCTCCAGAGATTTACCGTAATCTAAAGGACAAACACAGATCTGTAGGAGTTTCTCACAGACGCTGGGTCTTCAGGAGGACCGGGACAGCGACTCACCTGCCTTATACAGCCGCGTGATCTCCTTGATCTCAGCATTAGTCCGAGAGGACAGGATCTCGATCAGACACGCCTCGTCGGTTCCTGCGCCCTGAACACACGAGAACAAGCGTTATTATCACAGCACTGTCTGGAACAGAAGCATATTCTGAAATGTGCTGTGACTTATTTGAACCTTTCTGAACTCAGATCTGCACTAAAATGGTAGTAATACAATGAAAAAATTAAAGTGTAAAAAAGTTGTAAAGCAAATGTACTGATCTAAACATTTTTTATTCTATACAAAATAATTTGGACTCTCTACTTGATGGAATATCTAAGCCATATGTCTATCCAAGTTGTCTTCCAAATCTGCAAAGTTTTAAAGATCAAAGTCCATTAGTTATAAAAAAGAAAAAAAGAATTGATTCTTGAACTGCATGAAACAAGTCAGTAATTCCAGTCTCACTTCCTTTGTAACTAATTTGCATAATGCCAGTCTAATGTCTTGATTGGCTGACCAGCGTCTCTTAGCTCCACCCACAAACATATATATATATATTTTTTTTTTACTTGGTGCGCCACTTCCTTATAACCACAGCTGGGAAACAAGAAGTGTTTTTATTGGCTGAAATCCTAGTGCATCCTTATATTCACTGCCGGATAGTTTATCAGTGAGTTTTAAAACATGCAATCAACAGATTTCTTTCATTTTTTCCATGGTGAGTTTTCTGCTCTCTGCTCTGTAATTACCAGCCCGTGTTTCATTAATGACTTCTGTGTAACACAAGCACCAGTATGAGATCTGAGCTGTAACCAAGCGTTAGCATGCTAGACTGGGTAAGTGTGTTAGCATGTTTCCCTGCTATACTGGGATAAAGCGCTGTTAGCATTACGTGAAATCCTATGTAGGACGTTCCAGATCAGTCACTTAAAAAGCTGCATTTTAGTTAGAACGCTCACAAGGATCTGGAACAGAGACATTTAAAATCATCATGAAATCAATTCTTACTTTTAATGGAATATTGCAGTATATTATAAATGATTTATCAGTGAACATTATTAATGCTTTAAATCCACGTTGCTCGTAATCTTGAATCAGATTAACTTAACCTTGATGTGGGTGGGGCAACCTGTCACTCACATGAGATCAGCCAATAGGAAACCACAACCATCCAATCAATTCCCCATGAACACAATCAAGCCCCGCCCACATTTGTTCTTGTTCCAGAAGCCATTTAGTGTATATATATGCCACAATAGGAAAGAAAAAACTAACACAACTTCCGTTTCATGCCAACTTTAAATACCATAGCAAAATATCTAGTATCTCAATGGATTTGGACACATTTTCTTGGAAAATGAAGGGAGAAATTAAATCTCACCGCAATGGCCTGCTTCATCTCATAGGCATCGAGTTGTGCAGGAGACTTCAGCATGTTCAGCACCAAATCTTCAAAGTTTCCCGTCAGCTCTGACTTCAGGTCCTTCACCAGATCCTGGAAAACATCAAGAATGCAAAGTTACACACAAGAATCCACAATGGCAGCTCTTCCACATGAGTCTGATGCGCTGGTCCTCATATGTTCACCTTGCCGTAGGTGGTCTTGTACGCCGCCAACAACGGCACACGCTGCTTGATGGTTCGACTGCCAAGAAGCTCGACAATGGCGTTCTCATCGGTTCCTGTGAGCAAAACAGATTCAGTCACTATCAGAACTCTGCATTCAAAGATGTGACTGTATGCACACATTTTTGTGGATTCAAATGAATCAAACTCAATCAGTTTCTTCTCACCGAAGCCCTTCATGGCTTTCCGTAACACCTCCACATCTTTGAGAGGATCGGCTCCGGGGAAATCCTTCATGCTGCCACGATAACCCCTCTGAACACACACATCACAGGAAACAGGTCAAATCACTTACATTTAAGAATGTTACCATTTTTAAATAGTTTACATTCTTAAATCTGGAATGGCATATCTGTATATGCATAGTTTGATCTATTGTGTATTTTCTATATTTTTATTACTGTATTGTATATTAATGCCTATATTAATGTTATATTCCGTTTTATTGCTTTTATCCCCATGCATGTCTATTTTCTGCACTGGAAGCTCATGTCACCAACACAAATTCCTTGATTCTGAAAAGATTACTTTTTTAATGATTAAAAAATAATTTTCAAATATTTTCCCTTGTTATCATGTAGTGAAATAAATACACATACACACACTGTAACTATATACTGTATACACACACACACACACTACTACCGTTCAAAAGTTTGGGGTCAGGTTTTTCTTTGAAAGAAATTAATACTTTTATTCAGAAAGGATGCATTACATAGACAAAGTGACAGTAAAGACAATTTTAATATTACAAAAGATTTTTTATTTCAAATAAATGCTGTTCTTTTGAACTTTCTATCCATCAAATAATCCTGAAAAAAAAATGTATGATGGTTTGCACAAAAATATGAAGCAGCAAAACTGATTTCAACATTGATAATATGATATATAATATAACATTGATAGTTTCTTGAGCACCAAATCATCATATTATCCTGATTTCTGAAGGATCATGTGACACTGAAGACTGGAGTAATGATGCTGAACATTCAGCTTTGATCACAGGAATAAATTACAGCTTACAATATATTCACATAGAATTCACAAAAACTGCTATTTTTAATTGTAATAATATTTTACAATTTTAACTGTATTTTCAATAAAAAAAATAAAAAAAATGCAGCCTTGGTGAACAGAAGAGACTTTTCAAAAACATTTAAAAAAAAATCTTACCAACATCAAACTTTTGAACGGTATGCAAATGATTAAACATTTTATATTAATTTTCACACAAAATATGTAATATTATGGAAGTAAATGCATAGTGAAAGATAGTTCGCATTTACTTTTAACTAAAAACTGTAAAAAAAAAACTTCCTGTTCCTGTTTCAGTGGTGAGTTACTAACCATTAAGGGCAAGTATTTTTTTTTCAGTTTCCTGTTTTTTTGTTTTGTTTTTTGTCTTTCTTGTGGAAATTAGCCGTGAAACTAGGCACATTCAGAGAAATATATTTTTAATGTCAGGGTTTTTTACACTGTATGACCAATACATTTTCTTGACAATTTGATCCTGGATTTTCATTGTGACAAAGCAATTCTAGATGATGAAACATTTTAGGATTTCAGTTGGTAATTTCATGTTAACCGTGAAAATCTAACCCGAAAAAACGCGTACAAGCTTAAATTGGCGGATAAAGCGGGCAGTCTCTCACATTGACAGCAGGACCGGCCGGTGGCGTTGGTCCCGCAGGAACACCTCCTCCGTACCCGGGCATTGACGGGTTTGGCACCGGGGCACCTGGGTAACCTGGCATGGGCTGCTGTCCTGGCACTGGCACCCCGGGGTAACCCTGAGGCATTCCTCCTCCAGGCTATAGAAGATCATGCACGTGATTAGTTTCATGTCAGAGTCCAGCTTAAAGAAACAGTTCAACTAAAGTTCTGTGCTTCTGTAATGCATTTACAAATACACAATATAACTGATCATGTACAATAAAATAGGAAGAAATAAAGGGACACTTACAGCTCCAAAGCCAGGTTGGGCGCCCCATCCACCTGCTGACAACATAAATAACAACTGTGACGCAATGTCAATCACAGGACAACAACCACACAAAAGTCAAAACACAAAGAATCATGCAGCTGTAGGAATATGCAATAATATGCATAATGCATGAAATGCAGAACATACACACACATTTGAAATGTATTTTAAAATCATATTTTAGGATCATAATGAAACTAGTTCCACCTCCCCAAATATAATTTTTTCTTAAGATTTTAAGTGTGTGTGTGCGTGTGCGTGCGCGATGCCCTCTGGTGTTCAGATGGATGTGGAGTGTGTGTGCGCGTGTCCGTGTGCGTGGTGTGTGGGTGTGTGTGTGTGTGTGTGTGCGCCATGCCCTCTGGTGTTCAGATGGATGTGGTGTGTGTGTGTGTGTGTGTGTGTGTGTGCGCTTGTGGTGTGGTGTGTGTGTGATGCTCTCTGGTGTTCAGAGGGATATGTGGAGTGTAAGACGCCCTCTAGTGTTCAGATCAAGCACCATTTACTACTGATCAGCCGTGCTTCACTGACAAGCTGCACATAAAATAATTGCAGCCTTTGCCAAATCACGTGCATTTCATTGCGATTAATCGCGTACCCCTCATCTCTGCATAAACGAACGTCCCACAATGTTTCAGCATGCCGAGCTCATAGTAACCGGACTCACCTGCGGGGGGCATGTTGGGGTAGGTCCCGGGCTGGGCGGCAGGGTAACCTCCAGCCTGTGGTGGGAACCCTCCTCCTGGGGCAGCTGGGTATCCACCGGCCTGGGGGGGGTATCCACCGGCGGGCTGGCCGGGGTATCCACCGGCCTGGGGGGGGTAACCGGCTCCGGGGGGGTATCCGGCTCCGGGCTGAGGCTGATAGTATCCCGCCTGGGGAGGATAGGCTCCGGGTTGGGGGGGGTATCCAGCCGGGGCCTGTTGTTGATACTGGCCGGAGCCGGGGGGGTAGTTTCCACCTGCGGGAGGATATCCGGGGTAACTCATCTCTGACACCTGGAGAACATTTACATGGTTATTTTAAAATCACAGTCACATGCAAAAGCAGAACAGATTCAGTAACGTGGAGTCTTCACCAGAGGCGTTCTATGCCATTCAGAGGCCCGTTTCTGAAACAGTTTATTCATGGACCAAGCAGGAGAGAGAGTCGTTGAGAATGATTCGTTCAGAAACTGTGTTGCTTGGAGTCGCGCAATGAATATTTACAGTTTGGAAATATTTTAGTTGAAAAAATAGACAATATTGTGTTTAAAAGGTAAGTCACCTAATAGTCTATTAACTGTTACTGAAACTGAATTGTTGTATGAAAATCAATGAGTGTGTGTACATGCACGTTCTTAACCCAATTATGTTTAAGCCGACAATGCATGCCCTTTATTGGAGTAATAAACAGCTTAAACATAAACTGATCGTCACAGCTAGCCTAGAAATCTAGACTCCGCCTAGCGGCTCCAAAAATTATTTTGCAACAAAGAACGGCACTTGAGTCATTTTAAAAAAAGGAAGATACAAAAGACGTCGACTTCTTCATTGCTCTGGTTGGTTGTAGTGCTGTCCTATTGCGTGCAGAGGGAATTTGAAACAACCGTTTATCCCGCCCCTCGTATTGAGCTAGGGCTGCACGATTGTGACAAATCATAATTGTCGATTATTCCCTTGCAATTGTAATTGCGATTATTAATTACGATTATCATAATTTACACTGAATAATGTTTTGAATAGCTTTATGCCATTGTTTGAAGCGACTGCATGCCATTTTGTCATATCAAAATACAAGCTGAAAACACTTCCTGAAAAACTTTTTTTTTTGCTTTTCTATAGCATTAAGCCTCAAATGTCAAATGTATTGTTTTATTTATTTAAAGAAACCAAACCAAAAGTAAAAAAAAAACCTAAAGATAAGCTGTAGAAAACACATCTGTAAAAAACTGTAAAAAAAACCACATCTTAATCACACAGAATAATGTAAGTGACCTTTTTTTTGTAATTGCACCTTTAAACGATTACATAATTGTGGCATCTGTAATTGTAATCGTGATTACAAATTCGATTAATTGTGCAGCCCATATTGAGCCCAGTCAACGGAGAGTTCCCAGACCTAACATCGTGATGAAGGTTACGTCACAGCTAGATGTTTGCCCCATACCCTGATTTCACCCATCATGTACACGCAATAACGTGTGTTCTTTGGGCTTACTGAAGTGCGTATGTGTGAGAAGTGACAGGAATACCTCCTTACTGTGCATTTAAACACTCAGACAGAGCGAGCATATCGCTGTAGACTAGAGTACGAGGAAATATATCAAACTCAAGACTCTTTCTTGACCCAAGAAATTATAAAAATATGTTTCATCTCGTGCAGAAGTTCCACGGTCAAAATACTGCATCTATCACTGCACGAGAGGATAATATATAGGCCTAAAATGTGTACGTGTCCCGCTGACATGTTGGAAAACTTCTGTGTCATTCCGAAAAAATTTTTAGCTCAAAATACCCCACAGATATTTTTATATAGGAAGTCAAAGATGTCACTTTTTGAGGGTGAGCAAAAACACACTGTTTTGTGTCTGGCTCTTTAAAATGCAAATGAGCTGATGCTCCCGTCACAGGGGGCGGAGCTTCAAGTGTGTGTGTGTGTAGCTCCGATTACCTCGTGCAGACACACACTAAAATGTCAGAAATTGTTTTACCTTTTATGTTTAAACCGGAGTCAGAAAAACATGGAGAGACTCAAAAAGAGGTGACAAAATGAAGAAGCAACAGGACTGATGTGCTCGACTAAAACAATTCTTCCCCTTCTCAACATGGTTCATGCGTCCTTAAAAAACGTTCCCGGGGGCGGGGTTTATGTTAATTCTAGTGTTTGTGATGTCACTAACCCGGGAGGAAGCTTGTGTAGTTCCTACCAGCCGTTTGTTGTAGTCCTTAAAAAACGATTTCTTTAAAAGCAAAAAAATCTCCCTTTGCTTTGAGCGTTGTAACTTTGCAGATGTTGTTTATGCTCAAACAGCAACATTACACACTAACTACAGTTAGAATAGTGAAATCATAATCAACCACCCCTTTATTTGACATCATAACAGACATTACAGATGGAATACTCTGAGTCAGACACATGAGTTATTACGTGTTGACATCACTACTAGGAAAACTGGATTGATTACTATTAAAGTCTTGTAAACACGCTGTACTTGCATTGCCGGGCTTTTGGTTTGCATTTCACGAGTTCACACTTACGAATGATCAGAGAGTAAATGGTTATGCGTATTTGGCGTGCTGTCCGGGCGGAGGGCTCTCGGAGACTGGGCCCGAACCCAGAGTACTCGCCCCGTATCTCTGTTTAGGAAGATAACCAGGACAGTGTGAGGAGACGGGGTGGTGGAGGGATACTGACAACTGTGGAGGAATATGGGTGAGTCGACGGCGTATGTTTATAGGCTTTACTCGTGCTGATTGAGTGGACCTGTTGATCACTGATTGCTGACAGCTGGCTGGAATGATTGTTTGATCATTAGAACGTGATCCTCCCGAACCTTGTTAATAAAACATCAAATAAACCAGGACAACGGGTTATTTCAATAAACTGATTTTTGTGAGTTATCAGTGTATTGCATGTAAACGAGCTCATTATCATATTTGTAAATGTGTGGGGGGAAAATCCGGTAAAAGAGCACTTTTGCTCGTGTGATATTGCATATAATTAGGGCTGTTAAACGATTAATCACGATTAATCGCATCCAAAATAAAAATTTGTGTTTACATAATAAATGTGCGTGTACTGTGTATAATTATTTTGCATATATAAATACACACACGTGCATTTATATATTTAAGAAAAATTTGTTATTTATATATAAAATATTTATATATAACAAATTATATATAAATCTATATATAGAATATACATGCAAATATTTCTTAAATATATACAAGCATGTGTATGTATTTATATATATAAAATAATTATACACAGTACACACACACTTACTATGTAAACACAAACTTTTATTTTGGATGCGATTAATCGTTTAACAGCCCTAATATATACATATATATATATATATATATATTTATTTATTTATAATAACTTACATGGAAGCATTTTATTCATTTCAGTGGCTTTTTTGCCACAGGCCTATGTTAATTCCGTCCCTGGTGTGTGTGTGTGTGTGTTCATGATGGAGGGGGAAGGGCCGCTTTTGTTTAAGAGAAACAGATGAAGCAAAGCCTGCTACTGGTCTTCACCAACACAACCAGATCACGGTCATTCTGGTGAACATCAATCATCAGCAGCAACTCAAATGTGATAAATGATGTTGATAAAAAAAACATTAGAGGACAATAAACCTGGCAAAACATCAAATGATTGCAGTTCAGCGCTCTGCTGTATTTCAGTATATCAAAGTCATTTCATGTTATCTTAATTGCAATGTATAGTATTATCTGAGAAATAAATAAAGCCTGCTGGAGGCATGATGCACACGACTCAGTGGTTCAGGTACGTGTGTCTCGGTTCATTCTAGTGTCCAGAACATTCATCTTTCTTTCTTTAATTCATTCACTTTGGTTGACCTTAAAAAATCTTCGGTACTATAGATGGAGAGATGACTGACAAGATAAATGGATAGAGGATAGATGGAAGGGTAAGATAGATAGTATAAAGATATCTAAATAGATTTATATATCTTTATACTATCTATCTATCTATTTAGAACTTATTTTTTATCCCTATCCCTAATTGCTGTTTTTGTTTGTTTTACAAAGAAAGAGTTTTTAATGATTAATACACTGAATTACACTGAATATTTAAAAACGCTTATATATATATATCAATGGTCTACGTTCCTATGAATTTCTTTTTAATGACAATTCCCAGAGCCGGAGCCGCCCCGTCTGTTCAACATCTCCACCCACGACTCCTGGATCACCAGAAACCTTCCAAGAGTGAATATTGCATCATTGCAATGTGATCCCATTGAGCAAACAAGTGTGTGTGGAGCGGCAGGTTTAGCGGGTGTGTTCTGCTTATGTAGGCTATAGGTTGACCGAAGAATGAATGAGTTTAAATTACAAAGTTAGTTTTAGGTATTTCAAGTATTTCTGCATGAATTTGATCAAAGATAAAAGTAGATCTAAGAGGAAACTAAATTGTTATTTCCCTCTATAAAAGAGTGGATTACCCAATAAATATTCATGCATGACATTTAATATTTGGGTTTTCATCACTGTTTGTCTTTTTTCAGAAAAAAAATATGAATAAAATTAAAAATAAGAGCCAGGGAAGTTTCTGAAATTTGGTTGATTTAACACTGAATGACCCAGAGGTTTGATCATAAAACTAAGCATTTAAACATCATCTTAGTAAGACATATTATTGGCAGATGTAGAGTGACAACTAATATTTATATGCATTTTATGTCAGTCTCTGCTATACTCTTACACTCTCAGAAAAAAAGAGGTACAAAAGCTGTCCTTCGGGCGATAACTTTTTAAAAGGGATACACTTTTGTTCCTTTTAATATGCAAACTAAAGTGAACCTGGTACCACCCCAATGGACGCTTTTCAAACTTTTTAAAAATATTTTAGTATAAGAATCTCTTAGATTACAAGCATCAGAATTTCATCTTATGTTTTGTCCATCAGCATCTGCACCGAATTGCTTATTTTTACTCAGTTTGAGTCTCTGAATAAAATTGAGGTGGGTTTTCATCCACAGGCTCAATATTCTCACAATATCATACTATAAGCAATAAAAGATTGATGTCTAAAGGTTCAATAAACTTACATATAAAAAAAATCTTTCAAGTTATATATCAGGGTTAAAACACCTTCCTATAATTAAATATTTTAAGTAACAACTTTTACATTCATTTGCATTAACATTCATTTTAAGATTAAATTTAGAAATCTAGTAGTACAAATATTTCAGAACTGCATAACTACAAACACATTTGATAGGAATTTCAACTAATTCTTCAGGACACACTTTTTAAATCCCCTTATTTTTCATTTGTAAGGGCCAGAAAACACATAGGCCTACTGTTTAGTATTTGTTTAATATGGTTATTTTTCATCTGGTTATGGGACTTGGACATTTATGCACAGGTTAATTTAAGGGTTTACTAACTTTCTAGAGTGACTGCATGCTCGAGTAGTTCTGCGTAGTAATGCAGCTTTTCTCTTACACATCTCATGTCTGAACTTGTACTGATTAACTCTCAGTCCGCTAATCACACACTACACACACACACACACACACACGGTTTGACCATTCGGCATCGCTCTCTGCCTAAAGAAAAAAAATGGCAGCCAAATATTTCAGATTACACGACAACACACCCTCAAAAAACTGAAACAACACACATCTTAATCCACAAACACTTAAAACACTCGACCGAGTTTTCGATGACAAACATCTGACGGACATTTTAACGCGGATTAATGCGGAATGGTTACAATGTATCACGCGCGTTCTGTAAACACACGCACGTCACACTGAAAACAGAACAAACGCACAAACGTTCAACACATTGTTGTTTTACCGTAGAAAACGATTGTAAAGGTAAAACTTACTTGGATGTGTGATGTGATGCGAGGAATGGATCTCGTGAGTTTGGTCTGAATGAGGAAGTGAGGGAGGGCGTCAGTCAGTCACAGTGGGTGTGACTCGATCCTGTCCACATCCTCACACAATCAAAAACAGGCCTATCCCTGTTCTGGCGGATAGTACTACTATACGTGTTCTTCTTCTAAAGTAAATCCAAGAGGCGTGTGCCTAGAATAATAATAATAAATAAATAATAAATAATCATTTTGTTTGGGTTGTTACCAGGACGTTGCTATAAATATTATAAATGCATTTTTTTACTACTATTTTAAATAATTACGAGCCTACTATTTTACTATGCCTGTTTGTTTTTTGTTTTTAATTACTAAGGAATCTAATAGTTACTACTTTTAGTATCCAAATAGTGACAAGTAACACTTCCCGTATAAATGGCAAATATGTAATATCATGTAATATAATATAATTTGGTGTTGTCCAATCAATTAATCGCGATCGAACATAAACGTTTTTGTTTATATAATGTGTGTGTGTGTGTGTAAAATAAAAGTTTTTTGTTTATATAACGTGTGTGTGTGTGTGTGTGTGTGTGTGTGTGTGTGTGTGTGTGTGTGTGTGTGTGCATACATACAGTATATGGGTGTGTGTAGTACACATATGCATTAAATATATATATATATACACTACAGTATACACACACAGACACACACAGACACACACACACACACACACACACACACACACACACACACACACATATATTATACAAACAAAAACTTTTATGTAGATTGATTTGACAGCACTAGTAAATATAATATAATATAATATAATGTAATATATGTATAACCGATACAAAATGTCAGATATTCTGAAGGTTCTTACACTGAAGGACATCCATTACAAATGTATAATGAGTTTACAGTAGTATCTGTGGTATTTTGCTGGAAGCTATGGCTACCATACAGTTTTTGTAGGGATCTAGACATCTGAATGTAGTATAGCCTAATATCTGTTCAGCTTATGGAGAACTTTATTACAGTAGTTTTTAATGAGTGTAAAGGTGTGTCAGATTTAAAGCCTCTTGAATCCACAGGACAGTTTGGGACTAATGCAGACCTGAGTCTTGAACATCACTGTTGTCCAATATAAACAAATAAATAATCTGCATGAAAACGACAGAGGCTTCTCTTCCTCCTGTGACGACAGTCCTTTCACTCGAAACATGTTTAGAAATGAAAGGGTTTTGTCTTCAGAAGCGAACAGTGGAAAAACTGGTCATGTTGGTCAGGCGCGTCCTGAACGTCATTAACAGGGAATCAGGGAATCAGGGAAACACCATCTAATGTCAAGGCGTGCCCTGATCTCACAACTCTACCACACGAGAAAGCCATATTAATCTTAGATTCCATCTATTCCATGTTTCTTACCATATGAAATACTATGTATGTTAACATGTTAATGTGAATATGAAATACTATTTATGTTAATATGCTCATTTAAATATGAAACCGACAAAGCTGTGAAGGAAAAGGAAAGACACACCCACAGGAGTTTCACATTACACAGTCCAAGAGCTGTTCTGTGATCAGCCTGTAATGGACTCACATGAGCAGCAGAGGGCACTCTACACCCGACCACGTGATCTCGGTCATTTATAATAATCATTTAAGTTTAATTTAGATATATGTACATTCTGTCAAAAAGAGATTGAACATCTGATTCAGGAACATCTTTTTTTTTTTGTTGACATGGTTAAGTTCTGTATTTTTGCAAAACAAAGAGAAAATAAATTTTTTGTGTAATAATATGTTGATTGTAACCAAGTTTTATTTACACATATCGTTAGCCTCATAGCAAAATTACCTATAAGTATTTTTTTTATATATGAGTTAGGCAATTATGAGGCTAACGATATGTAGATTTCTCCATGTTTTGAGGCATTTAAATTTTTTATTTCAATCCTTAAAACTTCTAAAGAAGAGGAGTGCTTTAAAACTCTCTAAATTACTGACAACATACCTGGATTAACCCCTGCAATGTGTTTTAATTGGTGTTTTATATACATATATATATTTTTATTATTATTATTTTCTTGTCTTTCGATATGCCGCTTGGTCGTATTGTTGATGTTTTTAACAATGAGTTACAGGAATATATTCTAGTCCTGCAGAACTGGACGCATTAGAAAACATGAAACTTCAACGTCGCCCACAAATAAATGGATGAAATAATGTTCTTCAGTTCCTCTGAGTGTGCAGTCAGGGATCTACGGGTTAACAAGATCTCTGTGTCGGTGTACATTAGTGATACTGATGTCCTGCCTGTAGACTATCGCCCTGAAATGTGTTTTATTAAAAGCACCAGAGGAATATTTCACATGTGAATCTGTAAGGGTGGATTTACAGGGTTCAGGCTGCAAGACTGACGAATGAATAAAGAAATGTTATCAGTAAGATTTATTACACTGATACTTATACCAATTACGGAAATAAGCGTAGTTACAATAGCTTAATATGTGGGTGAGCGTTGACAATATTGTATTGCAATATGTAGCAGTTCAAAGTCAATACTAAAAACTAGTTAGCACATCATTTGTAATTGAAAGGGTTTAATGACAAGATATGGTTATGGTTACACTACATATATTAATCTCCCTAATAAACAGTTGCTATATTGCATTGAAGCAGACACACAAGACACGAACATATCTAGTATTCATGTTTTCAAACTGAGGTGTTAGCCCGTCCACTGCAGGATGTTTAGCTTGATTACATACGTTTACCACTTTATTCTCAGAGATTCTGTCTATCAGAAACGTACAGAGTTTTACCCTCATCTAAACAGCTCAAGAGTTCACCCTGAGCCAATCAGGGTACCTGAGGCAACCCTGAGGCATAAAGCTTCATAAAAGAAAAACATTCAAATGATGTAAATGATTAATGATAAAACATAAGCAAATGCTAAAACACAAGCAAGAAATATCATTTTTTCTTTTTCTAATTCATCAGCTGTGTTTAAATTGGTAAAGTGGAGCAGATTTTAGCACGAGGAGAATGCGGGTGAATCTGGTCTTTAGGGTTGCCGGGGGTCAGAGGTCACCGGGGGTCAGAGGTCACCACCGCACTTGACCACAGTAGCGTCCGAGACTCTTACACTTCTCACACAGATGCTGAGGATGTCTTTTGCTCGGGTCCGATGCGTCCAGGCCGTCGGGTTTCTCCAGAGGACGCTGCAAACACAGGAGATCTTATATCCTTCACTCATCCCTAGAGAAATAATATCTTCATCGTTCTTTAGTGTGTAATGTTGCGGTTTGAGCAAGTTCCTCCCGCAGTTCCCTTTATAAAGCTACACTTAATGCTGCGCTATGGGAACGCTTGTGCGTGAGCTGTGAACGTGTGTGTGCAACACTTCAATGGAAGTTTTAATAGCTTCGGGAAGTGACGTCATCAGAATGAGATATGGCAATAATTAGATGTGCCACCGCATCGGCAGGTCTTTTGTTTTTAGACCATACTGTCTGTGTGTGTGTGTGTGTGTGTGTGCGCTTGTTTTTGTGATACATGAGGACACAAATGTGTATAATGACATGCATATTACACTGGTATTACAACTTACACGTGATTTATGAGGACATTGCATGAGTCCTCATATTTCAAATAGCTTAAAAAACATAAAAATTCCTAAATTCACAGCATGTCTCCTGTGATGGGCAGGTTTAGGGACAGGGGCAGTGTGTGTGTGTGTGTGTAAGGGAACAGAATATATAGTTTGTACAGTATAAAAACCATTACGCCTAAGGAATGTCCTCATAAATCACAAAAACAAAGCTGTGTGTGTGTGTGTTACTCAAACTCTGGTAGGAGTTAGTTCGTTTTTTTGAAATCCTTTCTCTTTTTATCTTCACTCTGTCTTACAAGTGAGAGAAAAAAAGAAGAAAAAAAAGAGCGATACAAAACAAACGGTGTGTGCCTCTGAATATGTCTGAGTACGTCTAAACTGGACACACACCAACAGTGTTTTATTTGGGGAGAGAGCATGTGTTAGAGCAGGGAAAGTGCAGCATTATGAGTTGTTTTAAAATGCCACGTGTTCGTCTCGCCTGATACAACAATCACATTTGGGAACACACACTGTGTACCTTTTTTTAATAATGGTGTACCAATACACACTGTATAGGCTTTTTAAAAATTACAGAGTACATATCCATGCATTTATACAGGTTTTTTTTTTTTTTAATAGCAATAGTGCATGTTTAAGTTTGGGCTTAAAAAGCAGTTTTAAACAAAAAAGAAGCGTTGAATTAAGTTGTTTTTCAAATAAAGGTTTCTGAGTCAGTGATATTAGATTGTGTGTGTATTTTTATTGTACTTACCCTGTAACTACATGGAACAAGAGTATCTTTCCCCAATATTTAAGCAAAAGTTGCAATTGTTTTAGTTTTCAGTGCACTTTTGTTAAAAAGACTGTATAAATGCATAGATATGTACTCTTTTTAAAAGCCTATACAGTGTGTATTGGTACACCATTACTACAAAAAGGTACACAGTGTGTGTTCTTGCTAAATTGCTCCCAAATGTGATTGTTGTATCATTATAGTAGAATAATTACCCCTTCCTTCTATAATACTTACTTACAGTATAAATATTTTTTTATTCTCCTGGTTGTTACCCCTTTATTCCACAAACTTTACATGTTGTATTCTTACACTTACATGTAAGTACTTTATAATTACAGAAAGTTACACTGTAAAATCGCTATAATTACGCAGCGCTTTCCAGGCTGTAATCTAAAGCGTTACCAGATATTACAACCAGAAAACAAACTCTATCCTAATGGCTGAGATGCTGTCTTTCAGCTAAAGTGAGCGTCTGTTCACCTGTTTGTGAGCAAGGACGTTGATGTGGCAAGTCTGGCACTCCTGACCCATGTCCGCCCATGAGTTCCCACTCATCCATTTTCTGCCGCATTTGGGACACTGGTACTCCCCGAAACACCTCCTCTTACCTTTATACGGCATCTCTCCTTTAGGACAAAACAAGCTTTAGTTCATAGACTTACAAACCAGAATCGTGACTCGACAAAAAATAAATCACTCACTGAAAATATTTCAGTATATACTGAATATATACCATACACAATCAAAAGTTCAGGGTCAGTGAGAAATTAATACTTTTATTCATCAAGGAATGCGTTAAACTGATCAACAGTGACAGTAAAGACATTTATTATGTTACAAAAGATTCTATTTAAAATAAATGCTGTTTTTTTTTAACTTCCTATTCATCAAGAATCCTGAAAAATAAAATGTGTCACAATTTCCAGAAAAGCGCATTTTCAACATTGATAATAATCATAAATGTATCATCAGATCATCATATTATCCTGATTTCTGAAGGATCATGTGACACTGAAGACTGGAGTAATGATGCTGAACATTCAGGAATAAATTACACTTGACTATACACTCACCGGCCACTTTATTAGGTACCCCATGCTAGTAACGGGTTGGACCCCCTTTTGCCTTCAGAACTGCCTCAATTCTTCGTGGCATAGATTCAACAAGGTGCTGGAAGCATTCCTCAGGGAGTTTGGTCCATATTGACATGATGGCATCACACAGTTGCCGCAGATTTGTCGGCTGCACATCCATGATGCGAATCTCCCGTTCCACCACATCCCAAAGATGCTCTATTGGATTGAGATCTGGTGACTGTGGAGGCCATTTGAGTACAGCGAACTCATTGTCATGTTCAAGAAACCAGTCTGAGATGATTCCAGCTTTATGACATGGCGCATTATCCTGCTGAAAGTAGCCATCAGAAGTTGGGTACATTGTGGTCATAAAGGGATGGACATGGTCAGCAACAATACTCAGGTAGGCTGTGGCGTTGCAACGATGCTCAATTGGTACCAAGGGGCCCAAAGAGTGCCAAGAAAATATTCCCCACACCATGACACCACCACCACCAGCCTGAACCGTTGATACAAGGCAGGATGGATTCATGCTTTCATGTTGTAGACGCCAAATTCTGACCCTACCATCCGAATGTCGCAGCAGAAATCGAGACTCATCAGACCAGGCAACGTTTTTCCAATCTTCTATTGTCCAATTTCGATGAGCTTGTGCAAATTGTAGCCTCAGTTTCCTGTTCTTAGCTGAAAGGAGTGGCACCCGGTGTGGTCTTCTGCTGCTGTAGCCCATCTGCCTCAAAGTTCGACGTACTGTGCGTTCAGAGATGCTCTTCTGCCCACCTTGGTTGTAACGGGTGGTTATTTGAGTCACTGTTGCCCTTCTATCAGCTCGAACCAGTCTGGCCATTCTCCTCTGACCTCTGGCATCAACAAGGCATTTCCGCCCACAGAACTGCCGCTCACTGGATGTTTTTTCTTTTTCGGACCATTCTCTGTAAACCCTAGAGATGGTTGTGCGTGAAAATCCCAGTAGATTAGCAGTTTCTGAAATACTCAGACCAGCCCTTCTGGCACCAACAATCATGCCACGTTCAAAGTCACTCAAATCACCTTTCTTCCCCATACTGATGCTCGGTTTGAACTGCAGGAGATTGTCTTGACCATGTCTACATGCCTAAATGCACTGAGTTGCCGCCATGTGATTGGCTGCTTAGAAATTAAGTCTTAACGAGCAGTTGGACAGGTGTACCTAATAAAGTGGCCGGTGAGTGTATATTCACATAGAAAACAGCTGTTTCACATTATAATAATATTTCACTGTTTTTACTGTATTTTTGATAAAATAAATGCAGACTTGCCTTGATGAGAATAAAAGATGTCTTTGAAAAACATTTAAATTGTTTTAATTATTCCAAACTTTTGAATGATACTGTACATTGGTTGGTAAATATTAATAGTGTTGTATGTGTCATATGTTTTCAATACATAGCTTTACTACCAGGATGATTCGCCCTATTATGAGTTTGTTTACCACCGAAATAACTTTGAAGCTGTTATATCAAAGGTACAATTCCTGCATAGTGTGCCTTTAAATGTTGCCAGAAGAGGCACTATAGTGAATATCAGTGTAAACGGTCTTCTCTTTCACTTAAACATACGCAGGTCTGTAGATCATATTTGATTTAATCAGCACCAGATCCTCCTCCGTCACTGCAGCACCAGCTCTATATACACACACCTCCTGCGGCTCAATCTATAGGCGATTATCGATGCAGCTTTTTTTTTTCTATAGGCCTACAGATATTATTTTTTCTCACTCACTGTGTAACTTGATAGGCTACTTTTAAAGCAAATTATTTGTAATGATGCATTATGAATTTACTTCCATTTTATCTAAATACAAATGGAAGTGAATAAACGTTGCAATAGAGTTTGTAATTCGCTTTGCCTTTTCCGAGTTTGGTGAAAGCTTTTAAGGTTGTCCTGCTTTCCATGTCAGCGCTGTTTGATCTGACGTGTGGTTTATAACAGATTTTTTAACAGATAATTCTGCGGTGAATTCAAGCGCTTTCTCACTGGATCTCAGAGCGCCGCTGTATAATCACAGTGTCACGTGACTGAGATCAGTCCGCGAGTGAACCTGAGAACGAATAGCGCGGTTTAGTTTCACTTTCGTTTGCCGTCGGGTGTTTAAGTTTCGTATGTAACAGAAGTTGCAGCTCTTATCAATTGCACACCGTGAGGGTCACAAAATCTTGTCGCCCATGTCTGGAGCTCTACTTGCATAAAGTGTGGCTCTTGTCCAGGTCCTGTTTCCCTCAACTTCATAGAAGTTACACTAGATTTGATAGAATATAGTGTGTAGTGTGTAGTCCCAGCTGAGGACCCCAGTATGCCTGATCTAAAGCCGCTATCGCGATTCTTACTGTAATCAATCAAACTTGAATTCCAATATTGACTAGTAGGCTATATATTTTTAATATTACTATGTATTCATTAGATGCTACCAATTTATTGTAAGTGCTTTTCATTCGATATTAGTAGGCCTACTTATTTAATAGATAGGCTACTAGTAGTTTTTCGGTACTTATTAATTAGACACTAGTATCTTTTTTAAGTAGACACTTATGTTGTAGTAGTCTTATGTTAACGAGTCAGAACGGACACTGTAGAGTTCAATTAAAAATCTTACTAGTAAAAATAACATTTGGAGTAAATACTAGTATCTAATTAATAAGTAGGCTACTAGTATCTATAATGAATAAGTACTAGTATCTATTTAATAGATGTTAACAATCAAGACAATATCACATAACAGCAGGGGATCACATGACAGAAATGAAACTAGAGCATGAAACGAAACCAAAACAAGACATGACAAGTCAGAACTGAATAGTTGATATCATGACGGATCCCCATAGAAGTCAATGACAAAAAATGTAAAATAAAAAAAAATTAATACTATCTATTAATAAGTACTAGTAACTAATGAATAAGTACTATCCAATAAATAAGTACTAGTATCTAATAAATAATAGCCTACTAGTAGCCTAACAATTTAATAGTAGCATATCTAATGAGTAGCAGTATCTAAAAAAATAAGAATAGCATCTAATGAATAACTTCTAGTATATTAGGTACTAATATCTAAAGAATAAGCACTAGTACTTAATGGAATAGAAAGTACCAGCATGAAAATAGATACTAGTAGGTTTTAAGGATTAAATGTTAAAGGGCTTGCCATAATAACAGCAGACGTGCCAAACACTCGATACATTGTTGTTTTAATGTAGAAAATGATTGTAAAGGCTAAACTTACTTGGATGTGTGATGTGTGATGATGATGATGTGATGATGTGAGGAATGGACCAGGAGAGTTTGTTCTGAGGAAAGGAGGCGTCAGTGTTTATACACTCTTCTGTCCAAGAGGCGTGTGCCTTGAATGATGATGTTGTTTGGGTCGGTAGGACGTTGCTATAAATATAATAAATGCATTTTTGTTTTGTTTTACTACTTATATATAGTGTACTATTTTACTATGCCTATTTGTTTTTAGTTTTTACTTAATAATCTAGTTGTCACTACTTTTAGCATACCTATCCAAATAGTGACAAGTTACTTCTAGTCTAGTAAATTGCAAATATATAATATAATAATACAATATCATGAAATGTAATATAATTAGTGCTGTCAAATCTGGATCAATTTTTTTGTTTAGATGATATATGTGTGTTTATATATATGTATGTGTGTGTGTGAATTTATATATATATAATATAATGTAATTGTCACAGTGGTGTTTGGGTTAGTTTGTTTTCATGTGGACTTGTCTGCTTGTGTTCACGTGTCATCTTCATAATCAGTTCAGCTGTATCACCTGTGTTTAGTTAATCATCGTCATCAGTATCAATTGTGTTTAGTCAAATTTTTTTTTACAACTTTATTACAGTAGTTTTTAATGAGTGTAAAGGTGTGTCAGATTTAAAGCCTCTTGAATCCACAGGACAGTTTCGGTCTAATGCAGACCTGAGTCTTGAACATAACAGTTGTCCAATATAAACAAATAAATAATCTGCATGAAAACGACAGAGGCTTCTCTTCCTCCTGTGACGACAGTCCTTTCACTCGAAACATGTTTAGAAATGAAAGGGTTTTGTCTTCAGGAGCGAACAGAAACTGGTCATGTTGGTCAGGCGCGTCCTGATAGGAGAATGAATGAGGGAAACACCGTCATAAGAACATACTAAAACCATATTAATCTCAGATTCCATCTTAGAAATTATTTCATTGTTCCGTGTTTATATGTTAATGTAAATATGAAACCGACAAAGCTGTGAAGGAAAAGGAAAGACACACCCACAGGAGTTTCACATTACACAGTCCAAGAGCTGTTCTGTGATCAGCCTGTAATGGACTCACATGAGCAGCAGAGGGCACTCTACACCCGACCACGTGATCTAACACACGTACAGTCATTTATAAATCATTATCATTTAAGCTTTAATTTAGATGTATGTACATTCTGTCAAAAATATTGAATCTCAGGAACGTTTTTTTTTTAAAGTCTGTTAAGTGGTTGAAGATAAAAAAAAATGCAAAACCTGCCTTTAACTATCACAAGTTCTGTGTCTTTTTGCAAAAAGAAATACAATTGTGTAATAATACTGTATGTTGATTTTTAGCCAAGTTTTATTTACACATAGGTGTATTTCGTAAAGTCGCTCCGTATTTTGAGGCATTTAAATATTATTTGAAAATGTTATTTCAATCCTTAAAGGGGTGCTATGATTTCACTTTTTTTTTATTTTTTTTTTACTTTAGTTAGTGTGCAATGTTGCTGTTTGAGCATAAACAACATCTGCACATTTACAACGCTCAAAGTTAAAAGAAAAGGAAGATATTTGCTTTTACAGAAATCGTTTTTCAACAAACGACCGGTATGAACAATACGAGCTTCCTCCCGGGTTAGGCATCTTACAACAGTTCCCACACGAGCAATTTATGACAGAATATGCTAATTAAAGACTTGAATGATAGTTAACTCCACATCAGCGACATAAATTCATCAACTAACCATTCAGAAACGTCCTGTTGCTCTATGCTGTCACTTCTTTATGTATCATAATCATATTGAAGTTGTCACTTCTTCTTGAGTCTCTCCATCGTTGTCTGAAAATGAGTAGAACTGCATGTTTTTCTGCAAATAAAAAACAAATTGACCCACAACTGTGATATATAGGCCTATATATAGTAGTCAACAAAAATGGGTATTGTTCAAAATTCATGTATAACTGTTGAAAGTTTTTGAGCCACCTCAAATGTTGACAACTGTAAAAAAAATTTATAATATATATATATATATATATAATATAATATCACTATGAATAGTGTTAATGGTGCAAGTACCTGTTATTTGGTATCAGGCTGCTGAGATTCATTCACATGTGAAATATTCCTCTGGTGCTTTTAATAAAACACATTTCAGGGCGATAGTCTACAGGCAGGACATCACTAATGGACCAATGGAAACGGTCCATCACTCACTCCTGTTCTCCAGAACCCCTTTAATTCTATTGCTTTTTAAAAACAAATACTGAATATTCACACAATGACCAGATGAACGTGATGTTCATAAAGAGCTGCAGCACAAAACATCACAGAATCAACTCATGATATAGATGGGTTTCCGTTTCTCTAATTACCCATTATCCTCTGCGGCGCGCCGCCATGTTGTGTGTCAAAGCTGTCATCAAAGCCCGTCTGTCATGCTCATGTTTACCTGATGTTTACCGCCTTTTCATTTACCCAAGTATTTTTTACTCTTTTGTGTTGAGGTAATTTTTTGTACGTGTTTTAAATCTGTGTGTTATTCGTTAAATCAAATGTTTGATTTCTTATTTGATCGGTGAATAATGTACATGAACTGCTGCGCTTGTGACAGGACCTATTTTTTTACAGTCTAGTATGGACGGACGCATGCTGAAAGAACGAGCAGAAAGAGAGAGAGAGCCGGTCGCGCGCGCGCACTCCCTCTCTCTTCGGAGCTAGGCGAAAGTGACTTCACCGTCTCCAAACTAAGCGCTGTCTTGCTCTCATTCCCTCGTGGAAAAGTTAGTCCGGAGCCCTGCATTGACGGTTCACATCGCTGTAGCCAGGCGGCTGAGATCTACACAGCCCTTATTATACGGTACATTTAGACTCAGTGTCAAGACAACACCATCTGGGTAAAAAAACAACAACACAACGCTCCGAACTAATTTAGTGTAAGAGAGAGATGGAGAGCAGAAGCACGGAGCGATGTGCTCCAGGTGTAAGTTAGCCTCTGCCTCTGGCTCGACCAGCTGATGTGGCCACAGAGAAAGTGATGAAGGTGGACAATCGTCAGAGTGTTGTTTTGCCCAGCCAACACCTCTCAAGGGCTGTGTCGATAGTAGCCGCCTGGGTACAGCGATTTGACAGCCGATGAGAGCTAACGTTAGCGCATTTAGCTAGCCCATCTTGGAAATGATTAGATAAAGTGTCACATCTCCAGAGCACAAAACCTCTAAATGTTCACAAGAGCAGCACTGAACATTAACTCCAGCCAAACGGAGAATAATCGCATGATTTTCATGTTCAGAATAATGCCCAGTTTAATTATTATCATGCTCCGTAGTCCGTAACACAAACGCTTGACCCACTTGACACACAAGATGGCGCCGTAAGGAGTTGCGGGAGAAATGTGACGTCATCGGAAACCCATGTATACTTACTGTTATTTGAGCTGCCGAGTTCCCGCCAAAATGATGTCACTTCTTGTTGGGTGACGTCATCAAGGAAGTGGATTTTGTGAAATCAAAAACTAGCAGGATAGAAAGTGACGGGAAAACCCTATAAGTTATTAATTAAAATAATATTGCTGTGAATAAACGTTTTGTTAAGAAGAAAAAACGGGGTATTTTTTATTATTTTTTTTTTTTAATTCCACCCCAAATTCTAATTCGATATATTCCGATCAATGAAAACTACTAATATGATTTGCATTTCCACTAGATTAACACATATACAATATGGTTATGAAAACGTACTGCCGAACAAGATCGGCTTTCACATATTCAATGCATTAATACATCTATGAAATATCATTTAGATGCTGTATAAAGTGTGAGTTTCTGTCCAAAAAGCTTTTGATGTCGTCATTGTTGATGAATTGTTGATCATTAATGAACTTTTTATAGCTCTTATTTTTTACATGTCACTGAAGGACAAATAGTGTGATTTTAGGATTTACTAAAGTGCCTTAACTTTAGAGCCTAAAAAGTACTTTTTTTGTGTGTGTATTTGGGGAAAAATAGAGATCAGAAAACCATTAACAGTATTAATAGGTTTAAATAAACAATGTGACACTCGTTTTTATGTGAAATGTACTTTTTTTGTAACATTGTATACACTGTGGCCTCAAAAAAAAAAAAAGCAGCATTTGAGCACTTCATGTGTAATCAAACAAGCACAAACACACCTGTCAATCAAAAGATGTCCAGATATTTAAGAGCTGCTGTTTAAACGAGTTTGTTCACTTATAATCCGGAGTCAAGTTACTTTAAGACTGAGGTGCGTCTGTTTAAAGTGGATGAAATGGTTAAATGTTTAGTCCCAGAATCCTCAGTCAAGTTCCAGTTCACCTAAATGACATCATATTGATGCAGAAGTTGTTCTGAACTACATTTACATGAACGGCTGTAAGTCACTGTGAAACGTTAGGTGGCGTTAATAACCTGTGAAACACAGACATGTGCCTTGATCAAACTGCACAAATAAACCAATAAAACATCATTTCTTATTGCTCTTGGCTTTATTACTCCAAACTCAATACTGCAGCACACTGGCCATAATCCATAACCGAATGCCGTTTCAGTCCAGATGAAACACCAATGTTACCTGAGAATGACTTATTCACAGTGGATACCACTTTAAAGGAATAATGCACACAAAAATGATAATTATGACATTTACACACCCTAATATCATTTCAAACCTGTTTGATGTTTTTTTATTACCTGGAAAATTAAAAGGAGGATCTTTTTCTTGTTCAATGTGAAACTGCAGAAGATTAAAAGGCCAAAAATGATGCTTTTATGTGGTTTTGTGCCCTTTCTGGTCACTGTAAAGAGTCGTTTTATGAGTGAGGACTCCTGCAAATTCTCCTTTTTTGTGTTCCAGAGAAAAATCAAACAGCTTTGGATCAACATGAGAGTAAATAAAGACTATTCCTTTAACCCAAAAGGGTCTTGATTTCACATTATGGGGGTTTTGACCCCTTCTGAACATTTAGTAGTCTGGACAGTAGAAAATGACTCTAGTGAAATGATTCAGTGACTCAGTGAAATGATTCAGTGACTCAGTGAAATGATTCAGTGACTCTACTTGAGTTCTCCACAGTCGCTGATGCTGATTCTCTTGGCGGTTCTTCCCGATCGAGATCCCAGATCCTCCACCTTCCTCACCACCTCCAGCCCGTCTTTAATGCTGCCGAACACCACGTGCTTCCCGTCCAGCCTGGAAAACACACAACACACACACTCTCAGCATCGCACGCTCTCCTTCACACACACAGGAGACGGAAGAGGATCTTCTCATACCACTCGGTTTTGATTGTGCAGATGAAGAACTGGGATCCGTTTGTGTTTGGGCCAGCGTTGGCCATGGACAGAATACCTGAAAAACAAACAAAAACACACACACACACAGAAGAACTTCATGAGTCAAAACTAGTGGTTAACTGACACGTGTTTGATGATACAGATATCTAGACAGCTGCTGATTTAAATGCATGTTTGCATAAAAACACACACATTAAAATGTAATAAATATATATTTTATGTGTGTGTTTTTATGCAAACATGCATTTAAATCAGCAGCTGTCTAGAATATATATATATATATATATATATATATATATATATATATATATATATATATATATATATATATATATATATATATATAAGTTAGTAAATAGTTATTACATGTCAGGCAAAATATACAAACATTTAACAAAAAGGCAAAAACAATTAAATAAGTACAATAAAAGGAATGAAATAAATATCATAAAAACATTAACCCCGTGTACATTTAAAATATTAACATGTTATAAATAAAACATAAGTACTAAATAAAACGTCTATATCACTGCATCACACATGATTTTTTGCTTCCAATGCTTTAAAATAGTAGCAAGTAAAAATAAGAAAGTTATGACAATCTGCTCTTTTTCTGTCAGATTGAGATCAGTGTTTATTTATATTTTATTAAAGTATTTCTATATTTTGCTTTTATTTGTATATTTTCAGTTTTCATTTTAATTTTAGCTTGTGGTTTAGTAATATTATTATTTGATTGTCATTTTTATTCGTTTTAAAAATATATACATTTCCATTTAGCTTTTGATTGGAGTAATTCAAGAATTTTGACTTCAACTTAAGTTGTTTAATTTTTTACATCTAATATTTAATTTAATTTTAGTTAACTAAAACAATTTTTTATTATTATTTTAGTTTTAGTTACACCAACAGATTGATTTAAAGAGTTATTGCAGCGCCATCTAGAGGTGTTCACCTGTTCCTGCAGAGAGCCTGATCGCAGTGACACAAACAAACACAGGTGTGTTTTACCTGGTCCGGTGTGTTTCAATTTAAAGTTCTCGTCCGGAAATCTCGGACCATAGATGGATTTTCCTCCGGTTCCGTTGTGGTTGGTAAAATCTCCCCCCTGAGAGAAACGCACACTAGTGTAAATACATGTAAACACGTGTTTAAATATATGATCACATGCAAAAAGCATTCGAGGCTAAAAATGAGTACATCATCAGATGCAGAATTAATCATGCAGGATTAACGCTGTTCTTCTGTAAGGACAAGTTTTATTCAGTGGTTATTAAAGGGCTTTGTAAAAATCTCAATTTAAAGGGATAGTTGCACAAAAATGAAACTTTGTCATCGTTTACACACCCTTGTGTTTTTCCAAACCTATATGAGTTTCTTTCTTCTGCTGAACACAAAAGATGATATTTTGAAGAATATCGGTAACCAAATAGTTTACAACACCGATTGACTTCCATAGGATTTTTTTTTTCTCCTAGTATGAAGTCAGTGTGTGCCGTAATTTGGTTACAGATATTCTTCAAAGTATTTTCTTTTGTGTTCAGCAGAATAAATAGATTCATACAGCTTTGGAACAACACAAGGGCGTGTAAATGATGATGTTTGGGTGGACTATCGCTTTAAGCTTCAAGTGAAAGCCAAACCCAGAAGCGCCGGCAGGTTTGATCTGAATCAGCTCTTGAAGGCGTGTGTGATCTTGTTCTTCTTCAAGTAATGATGATGATGATGAGGATCGTGTACCTGACACATGAACTGTGGGATCACCCTGTGGAAGATGGAGCCCTTGTACCCAAACCCGTGTTCACCAGTGCAGAGAGCTCGGAAATTCTCTGTGAAACACACAAAAGATCAAACATGGCACCTGTTTGAGAGAAATAACGAATATAAGCTGTTTTCAAGGGTTTTACCTGCAGTTTTGGGCACAACATCCGCATTCAGCTAAAGTTCAGAAAGATAGAGAGTTAAAGGTCAATGAAGAACGAGAGTTGAAGGTCAACTAAAATAATCACATTGCAAAATAAATGCGCATAGTAACTAGCAACATGTGTTGAACATTTAAATATTTGATTCAAAAATGATTTAAAAGAAACATGTGAGGTATCCAAAACTTTTCAGGAATGTTATGTATAAAATTACGAAATTTGCAGGTTACTACTATGGCGAAGGCTACGCTAATGAATATTAATTACTTCGAGTCCGAGATGCCGTTACTTCATACACTTTGCGGAGCGTCCAGTCACGCATTCTAATTAATATCCAAAAAGAATCCTCGAAGAATTCGCTGATTCGCCAACTGTAGCGTCCAGCGTTCTATTCAGCCAATCAGACGAACTGACTAGACGGACGTCGGGCTGCGTCATTAATATTCATAAGCCAAGCCTTCCCCATAGTAGAGTTCGTAAGGTCTCTCTCGCTCGCTCACTTCGAAGGTGACTCGACCGAGCGGTTCGTTATCCGCCGCGATGTCGAAGAACACCACCGGGTTGTTGTTGGCTTGAGCTCCGGTGGCGTACATGCGCGCAGCGGTGAAGGCCAGCGAGCATAATTTAATCCTGTTACTGATGATTAACATGCTGATTCCGGTTACCAACTCCGCCGAGTTACAGACACAGGAAGGAAGAGCGGAAGAGTCGCACGGAAGCGTTTATAAGCGTGGCGTGCGCGCGCACGTCACGTCAATTTCTAAAACATAAATTTATTATAAAAAAATAAATACATGTGAATTAATTAACAATGTAGTATTAGTAAATAAAAGTTATTTAGTAAAATCAGACTGTAATTTTACTAAAGGGCCTTTAGTAAAATCAAATCAAAAGATAAAATATTGAATCACTAATACAATTAATATATTTTAACTTCAAAACAGTTTAAGTTTATGCTTATGGTACTATCATCAGCCAAGTTCATATTGTCACAGGAAGGGTCACACGGAAGCGTTTAAAAGCGTGGCGTGCGCGCGCACGTCACATGGTGATTTCTGAAACATAATAATAAATAAATGTGAATAACATGTTAATTAATATACTATGTTATTAATATAATTATTAGTACATATACGTTCCTTAATAAAATCAAAGACTATAGAATATATGGCTGGTCAAATCAAAAGTTAAAAATCACTTTTAAACATTTTTTTTTTTAACTTAGTTTAAGATTATGCTTTTGGTTCTATCGTTAGCCAAGATAATATTGTCATCAATGCACAATGACATAAAGGTCAAAGGTGACTATAACATCATACCCTGAACGATTAAAAATGTCTTTTAAAGATCTACTTTAAGCGATAACTGATTATGTTCAGTCTTGCAGTCTCGTTTTCCATACAGATTTCAAATGATTATCCTCGAAAGCAGTTCATGAACTCACAAAATCAATAATTCAGCTTACTAGCACAATAAAACATTGAGTCAAAATATTACAGATGAGTTTATTGAGCTTTGGGCTGTTTGAGGACAGACTGTGAGGTTGAAGAAAGAAATATTTTTCTGCAGCTCACGCCATTAACTACAATCAGAGCAAAGAAATCACAACGAAAGACTATTTCTGTGAAAAGTCGCCGTAAACATTAATCTTCATGGGGAAAACCTGATGTTTAATGTTTAAATGTAATGATTTACAGATAAAAACGGTTTAGAATCAGATATTAAAATCATCCGTCTCTTTCATAAAAAATGGAAGACTTATGTCGCATATTCAAATTCATTAAAAAAATGACTTGCATGTGTATAATTTTTTTTGCTATGTGATGCAATCATCAGAACAAGACAAATAATAAAAAATAATTTACCTAAACAAAAAAGAATAAAATATTCAACATTTTAAACCAATGTCAAATGGCTGTTATAGCTTTTACATACAGCTGCCCTTTCTACAAACGTGTATAGATTTATTTCACATAAGGCTGTTATATTTGCTTGTACATATTAACAATATTTCTCATATTAACATAAACTGGGCTTCCGACAGCTTTACACACCATTGGTTTTCTTCAATTAAAGTGTATTTGAACCAAACGTCATTTTGCTAGTTAATATGTCAGGGTGTTTGTGGCGATTAAAAGGTGGTTTCTTTCTGGTCCAATATGGTATCTCAATCATTACATATACATACATTATATATGTATATACACCACTGTTTAAAAGTGCGAGGTCAGTAAAAATAGTTTTGAAAGAAATTAATATTTTTATTCTGCAAGGATGCATTAAATTGATCAAAAGTGGCTCAATCAATCTAAAGTTTAAATATGAAATAATATTAATATTATATGTTTAATATTTCCCAAAAATATGAAGGAACACAGTTTCAGTGATTTTTGAAGGATCATGTGACACTGAAGACTGGAGAAAAATTCAGCTTTGATCACAGGAATAAATTATATTTCACAACATATTCATATAGAAAACAGCTATTTTGAACTGTAATAATATTTGACTATTTTAGATCAAATAAATGCAGCTTAAGAGACTTCTTAAACATTAAAGTCTCACCGACCTCAAACGTTTGAACAGTAGTGTACAGTATATTTCAATGCCAATCTATAAACTAGAATGCATTATAGTACAGTATTGCATTCTGAACGATATATTTTTTTCACAGGATAGGGGAAGACTCATTAATATTCATTAGGGAACTCATCCCTGATTGGTCTGATGACCTACCCCCTAACCCCGCCCCTAAACCTACCCGTCACTGGGGGTCTGATGACCTACCCCTAACCCCGCCCCTAAACCTACCAGTCACTGGGGTTAAGACCAATCAGGGATGAGTTCCCTAATGAATATTAATGAGTCTTCCCCTACCATCCTGTGAAAAAAAATATCGCTGCCAGGCTAGGAGAGTGATGCTATACGACAATTCACCATGACGTCACAACAGTAACAGTCGTTCTTCCGGGTGGCAAAAGCCGAAGCGTTCCTATGGCAACGCTAGTAAATTGCTTGGAAGGGAGACCCACCGTCGACAGTAAAAATGTAATCAAAATAAAAAATGTAATTAAATATAATGCGTTTTTTTTATCATAATAACAACTGTGTTTAATGATACAAGTAAAAAATATAATAAATATGCAATATAGTAGACCTACACATAATTAGCTAAATACTCTCTAGCTCTTTTTTTCTAAGCAAAATAACTCCAAACACAACACGTTTTCATCATCGTTTCAACTTTTATCAACAACAATGTTTTAACTAGGCCCTATGTAACTGTTACAGTAGCCGGCTGGATCTCTTCAGTTAGTCAGTAGAAGCCGCTCGCGTTCTGCCACCCGGAAGCATCTTTTGCCTATAGGGATGTTCGCCGGAGTCAAATGTGACGTCACGATATGGGCGTGGCCGCGAACTGGTTGGCAGAAAGAACCAAACTCAATGCAGATGGCATGTGAAGAGAATGAAGATGAACTTCTCTAGTCGTGCATTGTGTACGTAATTAGATTTTTTGATCCAGCCACTTTTTATTTTACCCTTTTGTCTTATACAAATACAAATTAATAAAGGCTGGTTTGGTTTCTAAAGTACTTCTTCCAGCCTCCATGTATTAATGTTCATGGGTAGCCTGAATGGGCTCTGTTCAGACCTTAACATTAGGTATTTTACTGTAAGGTGTCAACAAGATTCAACAAGACATTTTCACCTGGCTATACCCAATGTTTAGATCTTTTGGGGTATTTATGCAAACTAGTACATACGTAATTAGATTATGCACCGTTTGTCTATGTTAACAACAAATGTTAATAATGTTAATAACTGTTAACAACAAATGTTAATGATGTTAATAACAAACAATTTAAAAAAAACTTGTAATACATTTTATGTTTGTCTTGATGTAATCAACTCAGTATCATGGGTTTAAATGTGTACCCTATTCTAGACGCCTAATTGCAGAAATCCACAGCTATCTTCTTGATTCAAGCTGTTTAGGTACGCGGTAGAAGGTTACTCTTATCGAACCTGTTAACACAGCCGATCACAAAGCACGATACAACCATTTGTCTTCTGTGTTTGCGCTGCGCAGCAAGCCATTACTTTTCTTTTTGCCAACCAGAGCGCATGTAACCGCGTCGTGACGTCACGGCGAAGATCCCTATTGTTTACAAACATTCTGAAATGCCCTAATAAAAGCTAGTTAGCACATCATTTGTAATTGAAAGGGTTTAATGACAATCTATGGTTATGGTTACACTTAAAATAATTACAAAATAGATGTATGAGATGATAATAATGTATACCATTAATTGCACCGGAAGAGAGACAGAGAAAGTGTTACAATCTTCTTTTATCCCTTCCGTGACCATGTGACTGAAACCCAAATGTGAGACGTTCAAACTGACCAATCAGATCATTACAATCTCGTGTGACAGTTCGTAGACCGCTGATGTACACGCGTTTTGTCCTACAGGCCTGATCACTATCAGCACCTCTTCACAAATGATCCTTGCCGTGAGAGAGAGGGTTGAAACAGTAAAAGCAAATGTCTGTTCATTTTCAAATATCTTGGATTATTTTAAATCCTACAATTCATAGCAACCTGATATCAAATAAAAGGTACATGCACCATTAACACTATTCAGAGTGATATTATATATATCACAGCACATAAATGAGAATTGAGGGCCAGTTTGTTTGTTTTTTTCAGAGTTTTGTGTTTGAGTTTTGTGGTTGATGTAAGGAGGAGATCCAGTCCGATGATCAAGTCAAATTTTATTTCATAACAGCAGACAATCAAATAATAAATGAAGAGTCAAATTAATTCACCCATAATCAGGATTAAAAGTTTAGTAAAGAAACATAAAAGCGAACAGTTAAAATAACTTCTAATATTTCTAAGTAAAATATAATTAAAACACCCTGAGTATTATATTCTTAGCCTAAAGATGATTAAAGTTGGTTGAGAAACTGGGTTGTGAAAGAGCAAGATCTGAGTCCAAGGTATAGACTGACCAGATATTAATCTCTCTAATAAACAGTTGCTTATTGGCTTATAGTACGTGTGCTATATTGCATCGAAGCAGACACACAACACACAAACATATCTAGTTTTCATGTTTTCTCACTCTGAGCTGTTAGCCCGTACACTGCAGGATGTTTAGATTACAGTCGTTTACCACTTTATCCGGAGACATTGTGTTCTGTCTATCAGAGACTTACAGACTTTTGCCCTCATCTAAACAGCAAGTTCACCCTATAAGCTACATTTTGAGGCATAAAGCTTCATAAAAGAAAAGCATTAAACATACATTTCAAATGATTAATGATAAAACATAAGCAAATGATAAAACATAAGCAAGAAATATCATTTTTTCTTTTTCTAATTCATCAGCTGTGTTTTGATTGAAAAAGTGGAGCAGATTTTAGCACGAGGAGAATGCGTGTGAATCTGGTCTTTAGGATGCCGGGGGTCAGAGGTCACCACAGTAGAATCCGAGCTCCTGACACTTCTCACAGAGATGCTGAGGATGTGGTTTGTTCGGGTCCCTTCTGTCCAGGCTGTGGGGTTTATCCAGAGGACGCTGCAAACACAGAGGGAAGATTTTAAATCCTTCGCTCATCCCTAGAGAAATATTTCTATTAAAGGGCTCCTATTCTGCTTTTTTCTATCTTTATCTTTCTTTAGTGTGTAATGTTGCTGTTTATTTAACGTCTTGTTTTCAAGTTAAATAAACATCTTTAAAACAAGAAGCATTTACTTAAAAGTCGGATTGCATAAGGTGAATCAGGTTTTTTTTAACCTTATTTTTTTAAGGAGAAACTTCAATGAGGTTGTTAGGTTTACACTTTAAATAATTCAGCAATATATCATTTGATTTTGCTAAAGTATCTTGTTTCAAGGATGTTTAGATATTACAACCAGAAAACAAACTCCTGATGGCAGAAATGCTGTTTTTCAGCCTAAAGTGAGCGTCTGTTCACCTGTGTGTGAGCAAGGACATTGATGTGGCAAGTCTGGCACTCCTGACCCATGTTCGGCCATGAGTTCCCACTCATCCATGTCCTGTTGCATTCGGGACACTGGTACTCCCCGAAACACCTCTTATTATCCTGAACCGACATCAGACCTCTTTAAGACGATCCTGGTAACAAAACAATCTTTATTTCATCCGTATTACAAACGAGTAAGTTGCAAGTTGCGATGTTGCAGTTCTTAATGTAAACGTTACGTTACGCTGTTACAGTGTTACAGTTGTTGCATTAGAATATTTGATGTTATCACACATTCTGAACTGTGGAATACAATTAAAGATGTATCATGTTGCAGTTTAAATGTTGCCAGAAGAGGCACTATAGTGAATATCAGTGTAAACTGTCTTCTCTTTCACACACACGCAGGTCTGTTTCAGATTTAAAGGACTGATGTGTTTGAATGAAGCTTCATAATTGAATCTGCGCACAAGCATCTGTGTTTGACACACTCACATGTCTTTAATCTCTTTGCTGTGGTTATTATGAGTGTTTAGTCATGATGAATCTGCGGTTGGCTCAGGATCATTGAGATGCTTTAAACATCTTTCTGAAATCATTCAAGCTGCATTTCTAATAATTCCAGAGTCAGTGTTGTATTTGAGGAGTTACTTGTGTTGGATTCGAGCTCTGTGGATAATATGTGATTTAATCAGATCCTCTTACGTCACTGCAGCACCAGCGGGGCAGTTTATGTAGAGCTTTATTAAAGTTGTTTTTAATGAATGTAAAGGTTTTTGTGTCAGTAAAGCAACAGAGAAAAGCCTCTTGAATTCACAGGACAGTTTCTGACTAATGTAGCTAATGAATAAGTGCTAGTAGCCAACTTAATGGAATATAAAATCTAAAAAATAAGTACTAGTAGCATGAAAATAGAGACTAGTGGGTTTTAAGGATTAAATGTTAACCCGGCTTGCCATGTGCGGTGAATTCAAGCGCTTTCTCACTGGATCTCCCAGCGCTGTAATAACAGTGTCACGTGATTGAGATCAGTCCGCGAGTGAAGCTGTTCTGAGATCAGACGAATAGCGCGGTTTCGTTTCGTTTGCCTTTGGGTGTTTAAGTTTCGTATGTAACAGAAGTTGCAGCTCTTATCAGTTGCACACCATGAGGGTCACACAGTTTTGTCGCACATTTGGTCGCAGTCTGGAGCTCTACTTGCATAAAGTGTGGCTCTTGTCCAGGTCCATTTCCCCTCAACTTCATAGAAGCCAAAGTTACGCTGGATTTTACTGTCTATGATTGTAATGCCAAGGGTTCCGGTGTGGAGAAGTGTGTAGTCCCAGCTGAAGACCCCGCCTGATCTAAAGCTGTTCTCGCGATTCTTACTGTAATCAATCAAACTTTAATTCCAATATTGACTAGTAGCCTATAGCCTATATATTTTAAATATTAGAAAGTATTCATTAGATGCTAGTAGCTACTTAGCCTATTTATTGTAATTGCTTTTCATTCGATACTAGCCTACCTATTTAATAGATAGGCTACTAGTAGTTTTTCGTTAGGTAGGCTACTGCTTATTTATTAGATCACTAGTATCTATAGTATCTTTTTTAATTGTAACTACTAGTCACATTTCTTATCTTACTAGTCACAACTGCTTTTTTACTCGTGTTATGTTATGTTATCACTAACGGCCACTGTAGAGTTCAATTTAAAATCCTACTAGTCAAATAAAAAATCTTAGTAACATTTGGAATAAATAGCTACTAGTATAATAAATAGGTAGCCTACTAGTATTGAATAAGTATCTATTTAATAGGTAGGCTACTAGTATCTTAATAGGAACTAGTATCTAAAAAATAAGTAGCCTATGCCTACTATAGCCTACCAGCCCGATCTCATGAAAGTGCGTATCAATACCACTAATGTTATTTCTCGCGCCATTTATACGCCGAAAATGGTTTTTGCGTGTATATACGCAGTTTTCGCGTGCATATGATACGCACTTTATGGCGTGTAATACGCACGCACCCCCTCCCCCCTCCCCCTAATCCTACCCAAGGGGTTTTCAGTGCGTAGCATATGCACGCAAAAACCATTTTTGGCGTATAAATGGCACGAGAAATGACATTCGTGGTATTGATACGCACTTTCATGAGACTGCGTTGACTATACCTAATGAATAACTAGTATCTAATAAATACATACTAGTCACAATACATACTAGTTTAACTAAGTCCACTGAAGGCAAGGTTGCAGAACCCGGGTGCAGTTTAATAGTAGACAAAACAAGATCAAATATAAAACAAAAGCACAGCGTGGCATGAAACTCAAGACTTAAACATGGACATAAACTTCCCATTACAGGCAACAATACTTGACAAACGTGTTGTAACTAATGACTATAAGGGACATCTGTGAACAATCAAGACAATAAACCAGGATCACACTAACAGAGGATCACATGACAGAAATGAAACTAACTAGAGCATGAAACGAAACCAAAACAAGACATGACAACAAGTCAGAACTGAAGAGTTGCTATCAAGACAGATCCCCATAGAAGTCAACGGCAAAAAATGTAAATGTGTTACTAGTAACAAAAGAATTCACCAGTCACTATTGAAATAAGTACTAGATAGCCTATCTAATGAATAACTACTAGTATCTATTAATAAGTACTAGTAACTAATTAATAAGTACTAGTATCCAATAAATAAGTAGCCTACTAGTATCTAATAAATAAGTACTAGCCTATCTAATGAGTAGCAGTATCTAAAAAAATAATAACTAGCATGTAATGAATAACTTCTAGTATCTTTTAAAAAGGTATCTAAAGAATAAGCACTACTTAATGGAATAGATAGCCTACTAGTATCTAAAAAACAAGTACTATGAAAATAGATACTAGTAGGTTTTAAGGATTAAATGTTAAAACGGCTTGCCATAATAACAGAGCAAACGTGCCAAACACTCGATACATTTGTTGTTTTAATGTAGAAAACGATTGTAAAGGTAAAACTTACTTGGATGTGTGATGAGATGTGATGTGATGATGTGAGGAATGGATCCAGAGAGTTTGTTCTGAGGAAACGAGGCGTCAGTCTGTATTTATACGGTCTTCTTCTGTCCAAGAGGCGTGTGCCTTGAATGATGATGTTGTTTGGGTTGTTACCAGGACGTTGCTATAAATATTATACATTTATTTTTGTTTTGTTTTACTACAATATAGTTTACTATTTTACTATGCCTATTTGTTTTTAGTTTTTATATATATATATTTTATATGCATACAATTAGGTGTGTGTCCCACACACACACACACACACACACACACACACACACACACACACACACACACACACACACACACACGTATATATATATATATATATATATATATATATATATATATATATATATATATATGTACTGTATATTTATCCATTACAAATGTATAATGATTTTACAGTAGTATCTATGGTATTTTGCTGGAAGCTTTGGTCACCATGGTACAGTTTTTGAAGGGATGCCACACATCTGAATGAATACTAGCCTAATATCTGTTCAGTTTATGGAGAACTTTATTAAAGTTGTTTTTAATGAGTGTAAAGATTTTTGTGTCAGATGTAAAGCAACAGAGAACAACCTCTTGATTTTCACAGGACAGTTTCTGACTAATGCAGACCTGAGTCTTGAACATCACAGTTGTCCAATATAAACAAATAAATCATTTGCATGAAAACAACAGCGGCTTCTCTTACTTCAGTCTTTTCACTCGAAACATGTTTAGAAATGAAAGGGTTTGTCTTCAGAAGCGAACAGAAACTGGTCATGTTGGCGGCAGGAGCGTCCTGACAGGAGAATAAATATCATCAACTTACAAATAAAAGAGGAAATCAGGCTTGCTTCCTCACACAACTCTGCCATACTAAAACCATATTAATCTCAGATTCCATCTTAGAAATCATTTAATTCTTCCATGTTTTTTTAATATGAAATACTATTTATGTTAATATGTTAATTTAAATAAGAAACAGACAAAGCTGTGAAGGAAAAGCAAAGTCACACACTCACTAGAGTTTCACATTTCACAGTGTTTTCTGTCATCAGCCTGTAATGGAGTCACATGACCAGCAGAGGGCAGATCTACACCTGATCACGTGATCTCAACACTTACAGAGTCATTTATAAACATAATTTAAGGTTTAATTTAGATATATGTACATTCTGTCAAAAAGATATTGAACATCTGATTCAGGGACATCTTTTTTTTGTTTTTTTGTTAAGTCCTTTTGGGACAGATTGTATGAGTTGTTGAAGATAAAAAATGCAAAACCTGCCTTTGACTATCACATGGTTAAGTTTGGTGTCTTTTTGCAAAAGAAAGAGATATAATTTTTGTGTTATAATATGTTGATTGTAGCCAGGTTTTATTTACACGTAGATTTCTAAAAGTTTCTCCATGATTTGAGGCATTTAAAAATTATTGAATTTTTTTTTATTAAAATTAAAATTTCTTTAAAAAGAGGAGTGCCTTAAAACTCTCTTAATTACTGACAACATACATACATTTTATTATTGTTCTTGTCTTTCGATATGCGCTTGGTCTTATTGTTGATGTGTTTAACAATTCAAATGCATTCTTCTAACTTCTACCGTCGCCCACAAATAAATGGATGATATAGCCTAATGTTCTTGAATTCCTCCTCTGAGTGGCCAGTCAGGGATCTACGGGTTAACAAGATCTCTGTGTCGGTGTACATTAGTGATACTGATGTCCTGCCTGTAGACTATTGCCCTGAAATGTGTTTTATTAAAAGCACAGAGGAATATTTCACATGTGAATCTGTAAGGGTGGATTTACAGGGTTCAGGCTGCAAGAATGACGAATGACTAAAGAAATGTTATCAGTAAGATGGTTGAAAACTGTACATTTCTTGTCTATTACCACCCACTGCTACTTATACCAATGACGGAAATAAGCGTATTTACTGAAGACAAAAAATTCATCTTTTAATATAATTTAATCATTTAATATTATGTATCTGTATTATTATTCTTTATTAGTATTCATAATTAGTTGTATTATCTTATGAAGTTTAAAATGCATGAGTTAGACTATATCAATGATGATGATACATCAAATGTGTACAGTTGGCATGTTCTTTACAAGGAAAGGAATGTTTTTCAACTGATGCAAATTAACCACGAATGTATACACCCAAGGATAGTTTCTTAATATGGAAAGTGGATTGTACCATGTGTAAACATGAGGTATACGTTCCATTTTTAAACATAAGTACCATGGAAGTTGAAAGTCACTCAGTGGTGTATATAAGCTCAATCCTTACTGTACCGACTCAGAAACATAAAGGCATGAGGGGGTGAGAGGATAGAGAAATGGGGAACAGAGAAATCTGGAATGAACACCACCTCACATGTAGCCTTATTCTTCTATGCTTGTTTCTCTCCTATGCTGACCATAGACAGTATAAGAAGTGGACAGAGCCATCTCATTGGAACTCAGTTGAGACAGTTGAAGCCCATTTTTAGCGATTTTTTAGCACTTCCGTTCCTGACGCGCAGACTCAAACCGACTCAAACTAAGCTTGATGACGTGAGCACCCTGTCTGACAGATGTAAATATTCTAGTAGATGTGCGTGAAAACTGCCAACGTTGATCTTGCAGAGACGGCGAGCTTGAGCAAAGAGTTCTTTGGCGTGAGTGAGCAGGAGTAAGTCATTTGTATAGTATTTATTTTAAAATTTAACGCCAGTACGCCATATTAAGTTAATGCATTGATTGCCTGCGAGCTTCTCCTCCTGTCTGTACGGTAATTTCTCTACTGTGCGACAGAGCGTCGAGTGGTTATGACGCAATCGTTAGCCTATTTTTACAAAAACGGTTTCTACGGGGCCATAATGTAACATAGAAGGTAATGGAGCCCTTTATACATTGTCGTGTGTCTTTAGAAATAAATAATGGACAAATGGAGTCTTTAAACGCCTCAGATGTAAAGTTATTAGCTGTCAAAGTGACGCCAAAATGAATGGGAGTCAATGGGAATGCTAACGCAAGTGAAGTTCTGCTACAAGATGGCGGCACGCGTCCGGCTTCAACTTCCGGTCGATGGATTACCCCCTTGGATGCTGACATATAAAATAATAAATAGAGATCCCTTGGCAAAATATCTGGTGTAGTGGGGGAAACATGATTTTCAAATCTACAGTTAAAATAGCTTAATATGTGGGAGAGCGTTGCTATAGAGAGTAACAATATTGTATTGCAATATGTAGCAGTTCAAAGTCAATACTAAAAGCTAGTTAGCACATCATTTGTAATTGAAAGGGTTTAATGACGATATATGGTTATGGTTACACTTAAAATAATTACAAAATAGATGTATGAGATGATAATAATATATACCATTAATTGCACCGGAAGAGAGACAGAGAAAGTGTTACAATCTTCTTTTATCCCTTCCGTGACCATGTGACTGAAACCCAAATGTGAGACGTTCAAACTGACCAATCAGATCATTACAATCTCGTGTGACAGTTCGTAGACCGCTGATGTACACGCGTTTTGTCCTACAGGCCTGATCACTATCAGCACCTCTTCACAAATGATCCTTGCGGTGAGAGAGAGGGTTGAAACAGTAAAAGCAAATGTCTGTTCATTTTCAAATATCTTGGATTATTTTAAATCCTACAATTCATAGCAACCTGATATCAAATAAAAGGTACATGCACCATTAACACTATTCAGAGTGATATTATATATATCACAGCACATAAATGAGAATTGAGGGCCAGTTTGTTTGTTTTTTTCAGAGTTTTGTGTTTGAGTTTTGTGGTTGATGTAAGGAGGAGATCCAGTCCGATGATCAAGTCAAATTTTATTTCATAACAGCAGACAATCAAATAATAAATGAAGAGTCAAATTAATTCACCCATAATCAGGATTAAAAGTTTAGTAAAGAAACATAAAAGCGAACAGTTAAAATAACTTCTAATATTTCTAAGTAAAATATAATTAAAACACCCTGAGTATTATATTCTTAGCCTAAAGATGATTAAAGTTGGTTGAGAAACTGGGTTGTGAAAGAGCAAGATCTGAGTCCAAGGTATAGACTGACCAGATATTAATCTCTCTAATAAACAGTTGCTTATTGGCTTATAGTACGTGTGCTATATTGCATCGAAGCAGACACACAACACACAAACATATCTAGTTTTCATGTTTTCTCACTCTGAGCTGTTAGCCCGTACACTGCAGGATGTTTAGATTACAGTCGTTTACCACTTTATCCGGAGACATTGTGTTCTGTCTATCAGAGACTTACAGACTTTTGCCCTCATCTAAACAGCAAGTTCACCCTATAAGCTACATTTTGAGGCATAAAGCTTCATAAAAGAAAAGCATTAAACATACATTTCAAATGATTAATGATAAAACATAAGCAAATGATAAAACATAAGCAAGAAATATATTTTTTTCTTTTTCTAATTCATCAGTGGTGTTTTAATTGTGGTGCTTTAGTTTAACAACCCCAGATTTATTGTTAAAAATATATATTTTCTGTGGCAATCAACATATTGCATAAATGCTGCTGACACCATTTCAGTTGCATTTACCCAGAGTTCTGCTTTAAATCAGGAATCAGTGAATATTGTCCAGCTAAAGTGGAGCCGATTTTAGCACCGGTTACGAGGTGAATGCAGGTGAATCTGGTCTTTAGGATGCCGGGGGTCAGAGGTCACCACAGTAGTGTCCGTCCTGACCGTTGGGTTTCTATTGAGGACGCTGCAAACACAGAGGAAAGATTTTAAATCCTGCTGCTCATCCCTAGATTCTGCTTTTATCTATGATCATCTTTCTTTAGTGTGTAATGTTGCTGTTTGAGCATGAAAAGGTTTCAGGAGTTCTTCTCTATATCAGTGTCAGTGTTTCTGAACTCCTGAAACGCCTCCATTGTAGTCTTGAGTTTCTTCCGGGAACACGTCACAATATTCCTCATTATAATAATTAATACGCAGAATAAAGGGGCGGGGCCTGGGTGAGTTAGTTAGTAGTGTGTTAAACTGGCGGTTATGGGAAGGGGCGGGACATTTCCCCAAACACACTCGACCAATCACAACACACTGCTCCAGCCGACCAATCAGAGCACAGTGTGCTTTTCAGAAGGAGGGGCTTCATAGAGACAGGAAGTAAACAGAGCGTTACTGACAGACTGGGAAGAGAGGAGCCGCAACAATGGAGAATATGAGGAAAATAATCAACATTACAGCAGGAAAACATGTTCTAGTAGACTAGAAACCAAAACTTTGTAAAAGGGCTTAACTGTTTAAAATATTTCCTGATTTTAAAAAGCCAAAAAACAGTCATGATGTCTACACACTGTAAAAAATATTTTAACAATTTAGTTATTTCAACTTATTCTTTTAACTAGATTGTCCAGACAACAAGAAATTTTAAGTTTTCTTATCCTCAACTTATCGAAATAAGTTAGTTAAACTTAAAAAAAAACATGCAAAAAGATAACTCAAAATAATGAAAAAAAATAAGTTTTTTTACAGTGCATAAAAGCATGAATCTTAATAGCAACATTTACAATACAGAAGAACATCTGTTGAACATTACAAAGGAAAAGGGACGTCAGGAGCGTTGAGGAGAGCAGATCCGACTCAATGCTCTTCATCGAGTGTTTTCTACCCGGTTCATAACTTCATAACCTGCCAAACACACTGCAAACTCCCTCATGAAAGCTTTATCTGGAGCCAAAAGACCTCTATTACATCAGTGTCTCCAGTTTCTGAAGTCCTGATTTATAACAAACAGATGCTCGCCAACGTTTTACGGTTTTAATTCTGTTTAGATGCATTTAGATGTTCTTTAGCGGCTCATTTTATATTGATGCTTCAATAAAGAAACTTCAGAAAGCTTACAATAGTAGGATAGACGTTGCTGTGGCAATTCCTGCACAGCTGACCCACGTTCGGCCTTGAGTGCCCACTTGTCCATTTTCTCCTGCAGTTGCGACACTCGTAATCTCCGAGCTTCCCCTGATACGGCATCAGACCCTCTCCTTTAGGACAAGCCTGCAACAAAACAATCTTTAGTTCATCAGTAGACTTAGACACGAGAATCGTGACACGACTACAAATAAAGGACTGAATCACACACTGAAAATATTTCAGTACCAGATATACACTATCAAAAGTTCAGGGTCAGTCAGAAATGAATATTCAGCTTTGATCACAGGAAGAAATTACACTTCACTATATTTACATAGAAAACAGCTATTTTACATTATAATAATATTTCACTGTTTTTACTGTATTTTTGATCAAATAAATGCAGCCATGCCTTGGTGAGAAGAATAAAAGATTTTAAAAAATCGTAATTATTCCAAACTTTTGAATGGTATAGTGTACATGAATGTATAGTTTTGTAAAAATGTGTCAATAATGTTTCATTTGGTGTGCCATCACCATGAGTGGTGCAGTGGATAAGACACATGCCTGTGGTGTGAGAGACCCGGGTTCGAATCCACTGTGAGACACCAATGTGTCCCTGAGCAAGACACTTAACCCCTAGTTGCTCCAGAGGCGTGCGACCTCTGACATATATAGCAATTGTAAGTCGCTTTGGATAAAAGCGTCAGCTAAATGTAATGTTTTTTTGGAACCCCAATATGAAATACTATTTATGTTAATATGTTAATGCACATATGAAACACTATTTATGTTAATATGTAATGTATATATGAAACAGACAGACAAAGCTGTAAAGGAAAAGCAAAAACACACACTCAAAAGAGTTTCACAGTTCAAGAGCTGGTCTGTCATCAGCCTGTAATGGAGTCACATGACCAGCAGAGGGCACTCTACACCCGATCACGTGATCTCAACACACTTATAGAGTCGTTATCAAGGTTTAATTTGGATAGTAATGTATGTACATTTTGTCTAAAAGATAATGATTTATTATTATTATTTAAATTTTTTTTTTACAATAGTACTATTGTTAAGTCCTTTTGGTGTCTTTTTTGCAAAGACAAGAGATTTAATTTTTGTGTAATAATATGTTGATTGTAGACAAGTTTTATTTACACATATGTTGATTTCTTAAAGCTTCTCCATGCTTTGAGGCATTGTTTTATTTATTTCAATCCTTAAAACTTCTAGAAAAAAACAGAATGCCTTAAACTCTCTAAATTACGGGCAACATGGATTAACTCCTGAAATGTGTTTTAACTTATTTTAATTTATATTCCAAATTTTTGATTGTAAGGAATAATGTTCTCCAAAAGTCCCAATCTTTGGGTATTGCAGTTGTTTGGCTGGTGGGTATGAACCGGTTTTTGGCAGTTAAGTCTTTATTATAGCCTACTGTACATTCAAAACAATAAATGTAATATTAAACATGTTTCTTTTTCCTTGGGTTCATGCAAATCAATTAGCTAGATAAACCAACAAAGTCAGTTACGAAAAATCAATCTTCTATAGCCTTAGTTTAGCCTTCATTACCATATGAGCTCTGATTGGATGGTTGAGAGTATACTCATGTTTATGTAATAATCTGTTTAAAAGAAGATATCTCTAAATATTTTCTTGCTAGTTCCTTATGAAGTTGAAGCTATCTGCAAATTAATATATACTAGTAGCTATTCTGTTTTGATGTCATCTATTAATTTATGAATATGGCAAGCCGTTTTAACATTTAATCCTTAAAAGCAACAAGTATCTATTTTCATGCTACTAGTGCTTATTTTTTGGAGTATCTATTCCATTAAGTACTAGTGCTTATTAGATTTAGTGCCTATTAAATTTATTAGATACTAGTTATTCATTAGGTACTAGTACTTATTTTTTAGATACTACCTATTCATTAGACACTAGTATTTATTCCAAATATTACTAGTAAGATTTTTAATTGAACAGAGCAAACGTGCCAAACACTCGATACATTTGTTGTTTTAATGTAGAAAACGATTGTAAAGGTAAAACTTACTTGGATGTGTGATGAGATGTGATGTGATGATGTGAGGAATGGATCCAGAGAGTTTGTTCTGAGGAAACGAGGCGTCAGTCTGTATTTATACGGTCTTCTTCTGTCCAAGAGGCGTGTGTGCATTCCTTGAATAATTGAATAACTTGAATCTCTTGAATGATGATGTTGTTTGGGTTGTTACCAGGAAGTTGCTATAAATATTATAAATGCATTTTTGTTCAGTTTTACTATAGTTTACTATTTTACTATGCCTATTTGTTTTTATTTACTAAGTAACCTAATAGTTACTACTTTTGGTGTTTTATTAGGATAGGACAGTAGTAGGGCTGGTCCGAATACCATTTTTTGAGCTTCGAAGCTTCGGTAGTAATGGACATCGAATATTCGAAGCTTCGGAATCTTTTTTTTTTTTTGTGGTGGCGCGGCAAAATCGCAAAGTCTCCTATATTTCGCAGTAGATTCATTTAGATTGATAATAACGCGTAAAAAGGATAATACATTTTGTTTATATTATTCTATTTTCCACAATGTCAAAGCAACGCAGCTTAACCCAAAATACAAGCTCAGGCATGCACTTCTGTCCATACAAACTCCGCTGTTCTGCGCTCTAGCCAGAGAACACTCCCGTTGCAGAAACACTTTTAGTAGTCCAAGAAGAAGCAAATATATTTATTAAGTAGCTATAACAAAGTTATATGTTAAGCAGCCTATTATATTTCACCAGATTTTATAGTGTAAAACATATTCAAGCGCGAATGAGAACCGTTTCGGGGGGGTGAAATGCCAGGTGTGAAAACCAAAAAAAACAACAACAAAAAAACGAATATTCGAATGTCACATTTTCAAAGCGAATACCAACCCACCAAATGAATATTCGAATATTCGGGTCCAGCCCTAGACAGGAAGTGAGGTGGGAGAGAGAGAGGGGAGACGGGATCGGGAAAGGTCCACGAGCCGGGACTCGAACTCGGGTCGCCCGAAGCACAACGGCGCTACATGTATAATATAATTAGTAGGGCTGTCAACTTTAGTTGTTTAGTCGACTAATCGGTCGATGCCGTCTTGGTCGACTGACATTCTTATTGGTCGACCATTTTTTTTTATTTTTACCAATAGAAATAATTTTTCAATGATTTACTCCTTGATATTTATTCCTTTATAAGCAGTTATATATTACTGTATTCTAAATATAATTAGCCTATGGTTTATCCCCAACTTTAAATGCTTTAATTTAGGCTATTTTGTAACAGCGCCACAGTTTAGCGCACACACATAGAACACTCGGTTCGCACCTGTGGCTGCGCTGCTGCTTCGTGCTCAGTAAGGGAGGTAGTTTAGCTGTATTCATTCAGTTAGAACGCTACTTGTTTCGGTATTTATGCTTTTATACACTATATGTTTTTATCTCGATGCGGCGTGGACGCACTTGGAAAAAAAAGAGCGCGTCGCACCGCGACCGCGTTGCTTCCATCATGAGCGCGCACACCGCGCGCCTACATTTGAAATCGAACTTGAGCGCGCAAAAGACGTGAGCAGTCCCTTTAACGGCTTTATCATGCTGACACAATAGATTGTGTTTTCTTGATATGTTTTTGTTTTTATTTGTACACTTGACGCATTTGAAAATAGCCTAAATAATGTAACAAAACGAAAATAAACCTATATATGGTCCTATAATGGCTATTATTATTAGGATTGTTTTTTAGGCTCTTTGGGTTTTTTGTGTGTGTTTGTTTTAAAACGCCTAGATCGGCTGGACAAAAGTTAACCCATAGCTTTGAAAGTAAAGAAGAATATACAGCCTGTATAAACGAGAGCTTTTGTTAGGATTTTTCATTGTGGCAGATAGCAGTTATATTTTTTTGTAGCGTGTGGTGTGGTCAGGCGCGTCAGGTGTTACTATAGACCTAGGCCAGTGCTCCTCACTTTTTGCAGTAAAAAAAAAATCACTTAATTTTCAAAGAATTGTATAGTTTTATGTATTTTTGATGTTTTTTCGTTGTTGTTTTATAAATGCTCTATGACAATTGTTAAAAAATGTTCAATCAAAACATCGCGTCTTTTTTTTCAACTAATCGTTGCGCAGGACAAGACTTTGGTCGACTAAGGATTTATTTGGTTGACTACAGCCCTAATAATTAGTGCTGTCAAATCAATTAATCGCATCTAACATAAAAGTGTTTATATAATATATGTTTGTATATATAAATGTCTGTGTGTGTGTATGAGATTATATATATATATATATACAGGTGCTGGTCATATAATTAGAATATCATTAAAAAGTTGATTTATTTCAAGAATTCAAATTAACAGATGAAACTAATATATTATATAGACTCATTACATGCAAAGTGAGATATTTCAAGCCTTTATTTGTTATAATTTTAAAGATTATGGCTTACAGCTTATGAAACCCACAAAATCAAAATCCCAGAAAATTAGAATATTACATGTAATTACACAGTAATCCCATGGTCATTGAACCAGGTTTTGGTTCTGTTGGCAGTGTCGGCAGGTGCAAATCCTGCTGGAAAATGTCCTGGTAGACGGCTGCGTTGACTCTGGATTTAATAAAGCACAGTGGACCAATGTCCTCTTTTCTGATGAGAGCTAATTTTGCATCTCATTTGGAAACCAAGGTCCCAGAGTCTGGAGGAAGAATGGAGAGGGACACAATCCACGTGGCTTGAAGTCCAGTGTGAAGTTTCCACAGTCAGTGATGGTTTGGGGTGCCATGTCACCGGCGGGAGTTGGTCCACTGTGCTTTATTAAATCCAGAGTCAACGCAGCCGTCTACCAGGACATTTTCCAGCAGGATTTGCACCTGCCGACACTGCCAACAGAACCAAAACCTGGTTCAATGACCATGGGATGACTGTGTAATTACATGTAATATTCTAATTTTCTGGGATTTTGATTTTGTGGGTTTCATAAGCTGTAAGCCATAATCATCAAAATTATAACAAATAAAGGCTTGAAATATCTCACTTTGCATGTAATGAGTCTATATAATATATTAGTTTCATCTGTTGAGTTGAATTCTTGAAATAAACTTTTTAATGATATTCTAATTTTATGACCAGCACCTGTATATGCATACACATTAGGTGTGTGTGTGTGTGTACATCATATACATTAATATATATATTAAACAAAAACTTTACTGAAAAAAACTAACTTTTATGTTCGATGTGATAAATCGGAAATAATTGATTTGACAGCACTAATTAATATAAATGAATATAAAATAAAAAAAAGTCAGATATTCTGAAGGCTTCTTACATGCACTGAAGGACAGCATTACAAATGTATTATGATTTTACAGTAGTATCTATGGTATTTTGCTGGAAGCTTTGGTACAGTTTTTGAAGGGATGCCACACATCTGAATGTATACTAGCCTAATATCTGTTCAGTTTATGGAGAACTTTATTAAAGTTGTTTTTAATGAGTGTAAAGGTGTGTGTGTCAGATGTAAAGCAACAGAGAAAAGCCTCTTGAATTCACAGGACAGTCTCGGACTAATGCAGACCTGAGTCACTGAGTTTTCCAATATAAACAAATAACTTGCATGAAAACAACAGAGGCTTCTCTTCATCATGTGTGACGACAGTCCTTTCACTCGAATAGAAACTTATTTAGTATAGAAACTTATTCAGAAATGAAAGGGTTTGTCTTCAGAACGTCATCATCTTACAGATAAGAGAGGAAAACACCATCTATAAGAAATGTCAAGGCTTGCCCTGATCTCACAACTCTATCATACTAAAACCATATTAATCTCAGATTCCATCTCTTCAATGTTTCTTACAATATGAAATACTATTTATGTTATTATGTAATGTAAATATGATGTGAAGGAAAAGACACACACACACCCACAGGAGTTTCACATTTCACACAGTTCAAGAGCTCTTCTTTAATCAGCCTGTAATTGTCATGAAACTGAAGGATTCACACAGGGAAAGTAATCAACAGGTTTATTTGCAGAAGTGTGTGATCGCAACGATGGAAGTGCTTTTATCCCAAAGCTATCACGATAATGAACTATGAACTGAAAACACATCCCCAAATCATCACTACAACACATTCTTGACATACAAGACAATTTAAGTGAAATAACACTATGAGCACTTTATTTAATAATGGGCATTTTGCAATATGAACTTAACTATTCTTAGCTGTATACGTTGGAAAGTCTAAAATTTCATTGTTTGTTGTACAATGACAATAAAGAAATCTATCTATCTAAGTGAGTAAGTGATAGTGTTCTGGATGAGTAACGGTCTTATATCTGTTGCTGGTTCTGAAATGTAATGAGGAGCTGGTGACCGTGACAGTAATGGACTCAAATGAGCAGAACTATTGTTACGTCCTTTTGGTGTCTTTTTGCAAAACAAAGAGATTGAATTTTTGTGTAATAATATGTTGATTGTAGACAAGTTGTATTTACACAAATCTCGATTTCTTAAAGTTTCTCCATGTTTTGAGGCATTTAAAAATGATTGTATTTCAATCCTTAAAACTTCTAAAAAAAGAGGAGTGCCTTAAACTTTCTAAATTCCTGGCAACATACATAACCCATGAAATGTGTTTTAATTTGTGTTTTGGTTTTATTTTATGTTTTACTTTACTGAAAAAAAATAACTTTTATGTTCGATGCGATAATCGTGAATAATCGATTTGACAGCACTAAATTAATATAAATGAATATAATATAATGTAATGCAAAATGTCAGATATTCTGAAGGCTTACTACACTGAAGGACATCCATTACAAATGTATTATGATTTTACAGTAGTATCTGTGGTATTTTGCTGGAAGCTTTGGTCACCATGGTACAGTTTTTGAAGGGATGCCACACATCTGAATGAATACTAGCCTAATATCTGTTCAGTTTATGGAGAACTTTATTAAAGTTGTTTTTAATGAGTGTAAAGGTGTGTGTGTCAGATGTAAAGCAACAGAGAAAAGCCTCTTGATTTCCACAGACCTTCACATTGACTCTGAACGCTTGTGATATATATAATAATTTATGGAATAATTTGCATGAAAACAACAGCGGCTTCTCTTCCTCCTGTGTGACGACAGTCTTTCACTCGTATAGAAACTTGTTTAGAAATGAAAGGGTTTGTCTTCAGAAGCGAATAGAAACTGGTCATGTTCAGTTTCAGTTCAGTTTAGTTTATTTATAGAGCACATTTAAAAATGGCCACTGGCCGACCAAAGTGCTGTACACATATAAAATAAGGCGAATAGAAATGAATAATAAACAGTTTAGTACAGAACAATCATTGTAAGCTAAAAGCAACAGTAAATGAATAAGTTTTGTGACATGACTTGAACTCTGACAAAGAGGAAGTCGATCTGATATAAAGTGGGAGCTTGTTCCACAGCCACTTCAAATGCTCGGTCTCTCCTTGTTTTTAGCCGGGTTTGAGGTATCTGAAGAAGAAGTTTCGTTTCAGATCTAAGGCTTCTAGTGGGAGGATAAAAATGAAGTAAGTCAGATAGATAAGAAGGTGCTAAATCATTTAAAGATTTATACACCAGTATTAAAATTTTATATTAAATTCTAAAATGTATCGGTAGCCAATGAAGGGATCTCAATAGGGTGGTCAAATGTCCTCTTTCCCTTTAGGAATCTCTCCGCAGCGTTTTGAACAGTCTGTAAGCGGGCCGTTTGGGACTTTGATACACCTATATAAAGGGGGTTGCTATAGTCTAGGCACGAGGTAATAAGAGCATGAATCGCAGTCTCCAACAAGCGTTTAGGGAGATAAGATTTGATTTTCGCTATAGAGCGAAGATAGAAAAAGCTAGATCTAATGACAACACTAATTTGCTTATCGAATTTGAGGGAACTATCTAATATCACACCTGAATTCCATACCTGAGGAGCAATAGATGGATCTAAAGAACCAAGGTCAAGATCATGTCTTTGCCTGGTTTCTGAGGGGTTAAAAACAATAACTTCTGTTTTGTCTGAGTTCAAAAATAGGAAATTATCGGCAAGCCAAGCTTTTACCTCCTCAAGAAAGACGCTGTCAGGCTGTCTCCAGAGCACTCTTATTTTTCTTAGACAAAGGCATATAAATCTGCATGTCATCAGCATACAGTGAAATGAGACATTGTGTTTCCTAAAAAGAGAACCCAGAGGAAGAAGATAAAGAGAAAATAAGACAGGAGCTAAAAGACAGAACCCTGAGGCACCGCAAGATAGATCTCGGAGTGAAGAGGAGAAACGTCCCATTTTTACAGAAAAACGTCTATTAGTTAAAAAAGATTTGAACCAGCTTAAAACCTCGCCACCTAGGCCAACGAAAGACTCTAGCCGAGAAACGAGAATCGTATGGTCAACAACAGTATCAAAAGCAGAAGACAAATCTAACATTCCTAAGATGACGGAATCTGTATCCATAAATATCATTGTGCAGAAGATGACTAGCTTCTTTGATTTGGATAGTTTATGGATCGTTAGATAGAGCTCACAGCGGGTGATCGGTCAGAATCACACAAGATGTCTTCATTGAAATTATTTATTGCATTTACAGCTGCATGATTGAATGTACATTGACGTGTATGTGTGTGTGTGTGTGTGTGTGGTTCTGAAACAAACAGAAGAAATAAACAAACATAATTAGTTAAATGCAAATGAATGATTATCATGCAACAACTTCTATTTGTATCAACTGTATCCTATACTAATAATATAGCAGGAATAAAATACAGTAATATTTTAACATAACCGAAACGGGGATTAACAGAATGAAAAAGGCTGTTCTGTGGGTCTAAATAGCTACAACTACAAACAATGAGAAAAAATAAGCCATTAGCCATACAATAGCTCCCTCTGCTGGTCGTATAAATAACCGATCCAAAAGTATCACGTGATAACCAGTGCGCATACGGGAGGTTCGTGCCCTATAATAAATTAACTAGACTGAAAGCAAATATCACCGCGATAATTTACAAACTATACGCAGTAAGTGCTTAACTAACATTCTACAATGTGAAACCAAAGAATAATGCCCGAGTGGCAGTCTATACATCGATAGAAAACATCACCTCACGAGGCCTAGCCGTACAGGAAAACCCGGCGCTTACATTTAACAACACTAAACAGACTAAACACTGCCAATCTAGCTTTAACAATGACAACAACAATACTGATTCTTACTTGTAAGGACGCACACCGAATAAAGCAGTTGTATTGAAGGCAAGTTGAGCTCGTGCGGCTAATATGCGCTACTGGCAAAGTCTCTGACAGAATGCTATTCGCGCGCAGCGATCCTGAATCAACTTGTGATTGGCTAAAAGTTCAGGTGAAGCGAGGCATCTTCCAGTAGAAGAGAGAGAGTCACGGTGAAGTGTCTGATGCTTAACAGCCACAAGGGGGCCTTTTTTACAATCATTGAGAACTTTTGTAAGAAACTTTTGTTTCTGCAGAGATTTAAACCCCGATTGAAACTTTTCAAAGATATGATTGTCATTTAAGAAAGTCTGAAGCTGTAAAAATATAATTTTTTCTAATAGGCTACCTTGGAAATAAACGGCACAATGGATATAGGACGGAAGTTTGATCAAATAAAGGCATCAAGTGAGGGTCTACAGGTCTCAATTCTACAGGTGTAATTGAGGCAATTTTCAAACTCGACGGTATAGCTCCTTCAAGCAAAGATTTATTAAATAACGACACCAACCCAGGGCCGACAGCATCAAATAATTGTCGCAGATAGCGAGGAAGTAAAGTGTCATACATACAAAAGGAAGGTTTAAGTTTAAACATTATTTCCTTTACAGAATGTAGAGAGACATGACTGAAAGAGGTCCAGAGGTGAACTCATCTCTGTTGGTATTTCCTGATCGGAGACTTGGTCATGTTGGTGTCAGGAGCGTCCTGACAGGAGAACGAACGTCATCAACTTACAGATAAGAGAGGAAAACACCATTTATAAGAAATGTTAAAAAGCTTTAAAAGGCTTTCCCTCATCCTCACAACTCTACCATACTAAAAGCATATTAATCTCAGATTCCATCTCCTCCATGTTTCTTACAATATGAAATACTATTGATGTTAATATGTTCATTTAAATATGAAACAGACAAATCTCTGTGAAGGAAACGCAAAGACACACACCCACAGGAGGTTCACATTTCACTCAGTGTTTTCTGTCATCAGCCTGTAATGGACTCACATGACCAGCAGAGGGCAGAATCTACACTTGATCACGTGATCTCAACACACTTATAGAGTCATTTACAATCATTATCATTTAAGCTTTAATTTGGATAGAAACGTACATTCTGTCAAATAGATATTGAATCTCGGCAACGTTTTTTGTTGTTGTTGTTGTTGTTAAGTCCTTTTTTTTTGGGACAGATTGTATGAGAGGTTTAAGATAGAAAACAATACCTGCCTTTGACAAGCACCGTTTCCAGGCCTTTTCATTCACGTCCTGTTGCTCGACATGTTCTCACTTCTTCTTGAGTCTCTCCATCATTGTCCGACTCCAGTTTAAACATAAAGAACAGTTTCTGTCATTATTTAGTGCCTGTCTGCGTGAGGTAATCGGAGCTGCTAACACACACACACACACCCACCCACACACCCACACACACCCACACCCACCCACACACACACACACACACACACTAACGAGCTCTTGAAGAAGCCCCGCCTCCTGTTCCGGAGGCAGCAGCTCATTTACATTTAAAGGGACAGACACGAAACGACGCATTATCTGTGCGGTATTTTGAACTAAAACTAGGCTACACAGACTGGGGACAACAGAGACTTATTTTACATATAAAAGGGGCATTATACCACCCCTTTAAAACTTCTAAAATAGAGGAGTACCTTAAAACTCTCTAAATTACTGGCAACATACATGGGTTAACCCCCAAATGTATTCTAATTTGTGATTTGTTTTTATTTTTATTTATTTATATATTTTTTTCTTGTTTTTTCCAATATGCTGCTTGGTCTCATTGTTGATGTGTTACAATTATATGATAATGCCTGTTTGTTATTTGAAAAGATTTAATAATGTCAATAATAAGATTAATAATAGCTTAATAATCGTTATCATTTGATAATTCCAAAAGTCTGTAACATCCCTCAAAATCACATTCTAAACAACCTAAATCAGTTTAAATTGTGCAGTATTGAAGAATATCCAGAGCATGAAAACCTGTTACAGTAGGGCTATACCTGTTGATTTTGGTTCTGTTAAATAAAAGATTTAATAGTTACTTTACTCATTGCGAACTAGGTCACAATAAAGTGTATTTACTTTGACCTGTCATGTAATGTTAAAGGTTTGACCCATTTCAGATGCAGACTTTTTTTTTTTTTTTTACATTACATATTAAAATTGTTCAATCAAAAAATTTAGCTTGGGAAAATTCAGTAGATATTCAGTAGGTAATAATTGACGCTCCTTGGAATCCTCGAAATTGTGAAGTGCGTGTATTTAAATATTAATTATGATCTATTGACGTTTCATGGAAACCTTCCAATGCCAACTCCACAGCTTATGAATATTCATCATCATAATCATCATGATGATCACCCAACCCTCCAGCACAGGATTGGTAATTGCGGTAACTTTCCTCCTCAGAGCTCGAGCTGCTGAACTGTCCCGTCTGTCATTCCGCAACAATGGACTCAAATAAATATGTGAATAACATGTTAATTAATATACTATGTTATTAATATAAGTATTAGTACATATACGTTAATTAGTCAAATAAAAAACGATAGAATATATGGCTGGTTAAATCAAAAGTTAAAATATTGAATCACTATTAAACTTTTTTTATTTTACTTAAACAGTTTAAGATTATGCTTTTGGTTCTATCGTTAGCCAAGATAATATTGTCATCAATGCACAATGACATAAAGGTCAAAGGTGACTAAAACATCATACCCTGAACGATTAAAAATGTCTTTTAAAGATCTACTTTAAGCGATAACTGATTATGTTCAGTCTTTCAGTCTCGTTTTCCATACAGATTTCAAATGATTATCCTCGAAAGCAGTTCATGAACTCACAAAATCAATAATTCAGCTTACTAGCACAATAAAACATTGAGTCAAAATATTACAGATGAGTTTATTGAGCTTTGGGCTGTTTGAGGACAGACTGTGAGGTGGAAGAAAGAAATATTTTTCTGCAGCTCACGCCATTAACTACAATCAGAGCAAAGAAATCACAACGAAAGACTATTTCTGTGAAAAGTCGCCGTAAACATTAATCTTCATGGGGAAAACCTGATGTTTAATGTTTAAATGTAATGATTTACAGATAAAAACTGTTTAGAATCAGATATTAAAATCATCCGTCTCTTTCATAAAAAATGGAAGACTTATGTCGCATATTCAAATTCATTAAAAAAATGACTTGCATGTGTATAATTTTTTTTGCTATGTGATGCAATCATCAGAACAAGACAAATAATAAAAAATAATTTACCTAAACAAAAAATAATAAAATATTCAACATTTTAAACCAATGTCAAATTGCTGTTATAGCTTTTACATACAGCTGCCCTTTCTACAAACGTGTATAGATTTATTTCACATAAGGCTGTTATATTTGCTTGTACATATTAACAATATTTCTCATATTAACATAAACTGGGCTTCCGACAGCTTTACTCACCATCGGTTTTCTTGAACCAAACGTCATTTTGCTAGTTAATATGTCAGGGTGTTTGTGGCGATTACAAGGTGGTTTCTTTCTGGTCCAATATGGTTTCTCAGTCATTACATATACATACATTATATATGTATATACACCACTGTTTAAAAGTTTGAGGTCAGTAAAAATAGTTTTGAAAGAAATTAATATTTTTATTCTGCAAGGATGCATTAAATTGATCAAAAGTGGCTCAATCAATCTAAAGTTCAAATATTAAATAATATTAATATTATATGTTTAATATTCCCCCAAAATATGAAGGAACACAGTTTCAGTGATTTTTGAAGGATCATGTGACACTGAAGACTGGAGAAAAATTCAGCTTTGATCACAGGAATAAATTATATTTCACAACATATTCATATAGAAAACAGCTATTTTGAATTGTAATAATATTTGACTGTATTTTAGATCAAATAAATGCAGCTTAAGAGACTTCTTAAACATTAAAAAGTCTCACCGACCTCAAACGTGTGAACAGTAGTGTACAGTATATTTCAATGCCAATCTATAAACTAGTATGCATTATAGTACAGTATTGCATTCTGAACACAGCCCGTCTTTCTCTCGCTCTTGCAATGAATATTCATAGACATAGAGTGGCAGAAGAAAAATGGATGACCAACTAATACAAAAGACCATACAAATGTATTCACAAATATTTACATGAAAATAATACAACTGCATTATGAACAGTAGTGAACTAGACGGGTAACCGCATGGACGACGCGAGTGTGTTTCTGTTCTATATGCAAGTGAGCTCGATTTCCTTTTTTCCCTTTACGTTTCCAAATAGTGCGGATTGTTTTGAATACGAGCTGTGCTTTGAGACGTTAGCGTGAATATTTGAGAATCTGCGATTCTGATTAAAACAGAAACAGCTGATATAAGGAACAGAACGACAGCGGACGGATGTTGGTCTGGTTCTTCATAGCAAAATCAAAGCCAGTAGAAAAAACGCTTGTACATATATTTCACTCTCATGTGGTAAAAAAGTTCATTTCAGCTCCACACTCCTGAGACGCGCAGAGGTTGCGCTAACTGTCCATTAAACGCCTAAAACACTGAATAATAATGGAAATGCTTTGTAATTTTGGCTGATAAAAATAAGGTATCTGGGTAACACTTTACAATAAGGTTCTGTTAGTTAACATTGGTTAATAAGAAATACTTTAGTTAATCTTTGATAACGTTAGTTCAATGATTTTAAGAACCCTCTGATGCTGGTCACGTGGCGGTCAAAAATGACGGATTTTTAAAATGCATTTATTTAAATTAAATGAATGCACTGTATTTTAGTTTTATGTTTTTATTTAATATTTTGTATTTTTAAAATGGGGATTTAATGGTTCTAAGTTATATTTATGCAACAGTTAAAACCTAATTTATCCCTTTTTTGAGCATAGACCTAAAAAATTTAATTTCCAACTTAAACCTTCGTAAATCTTGAATGTTTTGTAGCGCAGACTGAAACTTGGTCTCTTTTTAGAGAAGAAACGTGGCAGATTATTAAGTGACACAAAGTGAAAGTTATAGAATTTTAAATTTATTGTTATAAAAAAATGCACAAAAATAATATTTAATTTTTTTATATGAAATATAAAGACATTTTACTCTAAAACTGTGAGAAAATCACAGCCATAAATCTAAACAAGTTGTGTTCCTAATTTGAGGTTGATATTTTAAAAAACGAGCTTTCAGTGATCTTGTTTTGGCGCAGTACCAAACGCTTCCACTAGAAATTATTTTCCCATTCATTTCCAATGCGATTATTTTCGACCGCGAACAATACAATTGTGACACTTTTTTTCAGGACCATTTAACATTTTCGAACAATTTTTGTGTGTTCACAAAGCAAAACCTTTACCAAGCTTCGTACTATTATAAAAAAATTTTATTCAAAAATGAGCGAAGAGCATCAGAGGGTTAATAATGTATTAGCGAATGTTGAAATTAAACTTAACTAAGATACCTAAATGCTCTAGAAGTATTTTTCAATGTCAGTTCATGTTACCTACTGTAATAAACTCAGTTAATAACCTGAAACCTCACTGAGAATCATGTGATGAATGATTATCTGTAGCACAACCTCTACGGTCGGTGTGTTCACGCTGGTTTTGAAATCTGTACAGGAAGAGGAAACGACGGTAAGTGCATTTGTGTTTGTCAAGTATGGAGGAGCTGCTAGTGGAGGGTTCATCGGTCTCAGTTGTTCTCGAAGAGAGACAGCAGGTCGTCGCTGCTGCTGCTGGGAAGCTCAGGAGGATCCAGGTACGACAGGAGATCGTCGGGATTCATCAGGTCTGGCAGAAGCTGGAGGAGGAAAAACAACCATCAATATCACGGATTAATATCACGGAAAACAGGGTGATCAAAAGTGTCACGAGTCACCCGGGGATGTGCACAGATAGCCATATTAATCATAAAATCACGACTTTATTATCATTGTTAGGAGGATTGTGAGGAGAGGGGGGGAGAAAGGGCAAAAGATGTTAAATTACTGAATACCTTAAAATACTCAACACCCCCAAAGGACATATATTTTTAAATTATAAGGTCTTCCTTGTCTTTTCTTTCTTTACCTTTTTTCTTTTTCTTTTCTAGTTCTTTTTTTTGTGTCTAATCTTATATTGTTGTTGTTTCTGTGTTTTGTTTTAGTTTTTTTTTGGTTGATATGTGTATTTTGTAAAATTTCTCTATGTATTCCTGTAATGAAAATAAAAAATAATTTAAAAGAAAGTGCCACGAGTCAGTCTGAACTCACATCTAAAGACGCCTCGCGCACATCTGCGCTGCTCTGACCCTCTATGTTACCCGGCGAGGGGTTAAAGGTCATCTCTGTGGTCATGTGTCTGCTGGGGGCGGAGCTCTGCTGGGTGGGCGTCGGCCTGCAGGGGAGGGGCGGGGCGTTGTGATGTAACCGCTGAGTGCTGGGCGGCCCACGCATACTGTGATGCAGGGGATTGTGGGATTGAACTGTGTTAAGGGGGTGAGGCGTCTGAAGAACAGAAATCAGAAAATATACATGAATTAACATGTCACTCACTGTCACTCAGTCGCTCGCTCACTCACACTCTCACTCTGACTCTCTCACACTCACTCACACACACACACACACACACACACACACACACACACACACACACACACACACACACACTCTCACTCACACTAACTCTCTCACTCACACTCTCTCACTCACACTCACTCACACACTCACTCACACACTCTCACTCACACACTCTCACTCACACACTCTCACTCACACACTCTCACACTCACACTCTCACACTCACTCTCTTTCACTCACTCTCACTCTCTCACTTCACACTCTCTTCACACACTCACTCTCTCACTCACACTCTCACTCACACACTCTCTCTCACACTCACTCTCTTTCACTCACTCTCACTCTCTCTTCACACTCTCACACTCTCTTCACACTCTCACTCACTTTCACTCACACTCTCACACTCTTCACACTCACTCTCTTTCACTCACTCTCACACACTCTCTCTTCACACTCTCTTTGACTCACTCTCTCACACTCTTCACTCTCACTCACTTTCACTCACACTCTCACTCTCACTCACACTCTCACACACTCTCACTTCACACTCTCACTCACACTCTCACTTCACACTCTCACTCACACTCTCACTCACACTCTCACTTCACACTCTCACTTCACACTCTCTTTGACTCATTCTCTCACACTCTCACTCACTTTCACTCACACTCTCTTCACACTCTCACACTCTCACACTCTCACTCACTCTCTCTCTCTCTCTCTCTCACACTCTCACTCTCACACGTGTCGTTAGGCAGAGTTCTGGCTCGCTGAGACTCACAGTGTTGTGTAGTGTGTGTGTCGGGCCGCTCCCAGAGGTCGGCAGGTCAGTGGGGGGACGTGACAGCTGTGACCCCTGGATGAACTCACTAACCGATGATGCTGCAGGGTTGCCATGGGGATAGTCACCAAACTTACTGTGGCCCTGGTAACTGTTGCCTGGTAAAACCAATCACAGAGGTGACATAGGGCTACATAGCTGAGCGATAGAGAAAATCATATCGAGATCGCAATAAAATTTACGTCGATAACGATGATAAGCTCTGGACATTTTTACTCGATAAGGATTAATTTAATAGAGTATCACGCAGCAGAAATAAATGCGACAACAGCCAGTCAGTGCATGTCTCTAATAAGTGAATCTGAAACTAAAACATACATTACAAATATAGTTACAAAATGTATTCAGTCAAGACCGAGTGAATTTTCTCTTTGTCTTTTGTTGTTTGATTAGTGTCATTACAGAGGCAGCTGCTGTCACTTTAAGAGTTGCCAGGTATAGTTACACATGTCTGCAGCACAGAAAACAGTCAAATTAAAATCACATTTTCTGTGAGCGCGCTTTGGATGTGTGCGCAGAAAACATTCAGCAGAAAAACAACCAGTCGTCTCATGCTTTAATTGTTTAAAGTCATAATGAAATGCTCACAAAGGAATCGAAATTTTCATTTTATAACAAGTATCCGATTACAGACGTCATTTGATATTCATATTGACGTTCATATTTGATTCCAGAATTGGACTCGATTTTCGATTCCCAACCCAAATCGTGCAGCACTAGTGTTGTGGGTAATTCAGTGAGATGTATCTGGGCTGTTGAACTGGTTAGAATACAATATTCAATATAATATTCACCATTATATGAGAACTGAGCTGGACGATGACATCATGGTTTTCGCCAAAGTGGCTATATATATATAAATAAACTAAATTAAAAACTTTTTTACATCAAAAATGAAAGCTGAACTTTAAGCTGAACTGTGACACTATTTTCTTCTGGAATCAAACTTTGTTGCATTATTATTATTATTTCTCTGTAAAGCTGCTTTAAAACAATCTGTATGGTAAAAAGCGCTATATAAATAAAGGTGAGTTGACTTGTGGGTAATTCAGTGGGATGCACCTGGGCTGTTGAACTGGTTAGTGCTGTTGCTCTGCTGGTTCTGGTTGGGATATGGAGACGCTCCCGGGCCGAGCTGAGCGATCATGTCCGTCACGTTGGGCAGCACCGTCTGACTGGGACTGGTGGTTTTGAAGCGCTTGGACATCATCCCGTCCGGATCTTCTTTTATGTGCGGCTCAGATTTGATCTGGATCGGCCTCCAGCTGCACGACGGGTCTATCATGACCTCCTCGAACTCTGAGCTGAAAGAGGATCAGGGATCAGTCGAGTTATGGCTTAACCCTTATGTGCCACTAGGGGGTATTTTTGAGTCTTAATTTGGCCATAGCTTTCTCCGTGTTTCAGCAAATGGAATGATTTTTGGTGACAAATCTTATTTTGACACATATTTTGGGAAAATGCTTTGAAATATTTAAAAAACTCAACAGTACACTGTGGGCAAATTCACTACCCTTTCGTTATGTTCGTGGCTGAAAACAGCCACTACTTTAAACTGCTGTAAAAATGTATCAGATAAATATTTTTTTTACATTTTTTTGGCATAAATCTATTAATCAACCTCAGTCCTGATCAAAACTACTAAATGTTTAAAATAAAAATAAAAAATCAGGATTTTAACTATTTAATTACCAAATATATGGTGTCATGGCTTTGCAATCTAAAAATGTGGTTATAATGGAAGTCAATGGAGCAAAAATAGCCACGGACAGTAAATGAGGGAGAAAAAGTGAAAATCTGATGCTGCACAAAATCTAACAATGCATGTTGTTTCTAATCTTTGACATGTCCAAGACTATTTTTTTTTTTGTCCAGTCCACAATCACATTTTATATTGAAAAGTCATTTTGTGTTTTTTTCCCCCCCAAATCAGTGACATAATTTATGAACTTGGCAATTAAAGAGTTAAAATCCTGATTCATTTTTTAAAAAGATTTAGTAGTTTTGATCAGGATTGAAGTTGATTAATAGATTTATGCAAACAAATAAAAAAAATAAAAAAATTATTACAGCAGTTTAAAGTAGTGGCTGTTTTCAGCCACGAACATAACGAAAGGGTAGTGAATTTGAACAATGCACAACGGTTAAATTAGTCGACTAGTGAAATTTTTTGTGGAGGGCAGCCCTACAGTCTAGTGACATCACGCTTTGGTTTGTTTCAAGGCTTATAAACTCCTTTTCCAAATGGCACAAACTCACAAAGCTAAAAGTAACCTGACTGTTTTAAGCCGAAACAAGGACAGACTTACTTCTGGAGAGCGTTTAGGATCCCCCACATGTACTGATCCACCTCCAGACCTTCTAACAGAGCGGATTTACTGAGGAAGAGAAACAGAAGATCAGTTCTGCACAGTTCACCCGTCTCAGACGTGATCTCAGGATCGACTGGGTCTTACTTGCACACCGAACATCTCCATGTGCCGCGCTCACAGTTCATCTCTAAATACGACTCCAGGTCAAAGCACTGCAACATTAACACAACAAGACATTACACCGGATTTATGATGTCACATATGATGATCCCTTCGCGAGAGACCCGTTTCTAAAACACAATCATGCTCTGCCATTGAGAGTTTTTAAATAAAATAGATATTAATACTTTTATTAAGCAAGGATGCAGTAAACTTAATCAGAAGTGACAGTAAAGACGTTTATAATGTTACAAAATATTTATATTTCAAATGAATGATTTCTATTCATCAAAGAATCCTGAAAAAATACATGAATGAAGGTATTGATAATAATCATAAATGTTTCTTGATCATATTATGCTGATTTCTGAAGGATCATGTGACACTGAAGACTGGAGTAATGATGCTGTAAATTCAGCTTTAATCACAGGAATGGAATAAATTACACTTTACTATATATTCACATAGAAAACAGCTGGTTTACATTGTCAAAATACTATTTTTTATCAAATAAATGGAGCCTTGGTGAGCAGAAGAGACTTCTTTAAAAAAAAAAAAAATCACTAGTGTATTTTCATATATAAAGACTAATTTATACTGTATGAATTTATTTTTATATCATAAAGACAAAATCGGAGCAAAATTAAATAATTTACTTTTATTATATATATATTTTTTAATATATTTAAAATCCTGACGTTGCATTAATTACTGTATTTGTGTCTTTTTTCTACCCTCTTTTAGACTAATTCTGGATGTATCAACCTTTACATTTTACCTTTTAAAATTTATATGTAGTGATTTCCACTTTAAATATAGTTCCCGAGCAGATTCCCGTTCCGGGTTGACTTCCACAGCCCTAAAAACACATTTTATAACCCCCCCCCCCCGTGTAAAAGCCGTGTAAAAGTCTTCCTGACCTGCACATGTTTGCAGTCATGGCCTCTCGCCGGCAGCTGAATACGCCGGAGCGTGATTGGACACTTTAAAGACACCTTGATGGCCGTTTGTTCCACCGTGTCGTCAGCGTTCAGGCCGGCGCCGGCCACAGACACGGCCACACTGCTGAAGTTCCTCTTCACTGAAGACACACGTAATCACAACACTGATCCCTGAACCTGACCAATAGAAATACAGCAGACTGAAGCGCTAGTGTTACCTTTAGTGATGCAGTGTTCAGCAGTGAGGAGCCTCTTCCTCAGTAACCCCTGCAGAACCGATCGCACCGACGGCCGGTGAACCAGCTGAAGGACAAACAGGTGCGACTGCAGAGAGAACAGACCATGAACACTCACACAACGCTCAGCTGACCAGCACGTGTGTGTGTGTGTGTGTGTGTTATGCCTGGTTCAGATTACACGATTTTAGCCCGATTTTGTCACGATCCGTTTGACGTAGGGTGTCGTGGGGATCCGTAAACGACAACGGGCGTCGGGACGCAAGATTCGATCGTATCATCTCGTATAGTGTGTCATAGTGTGTCATAGTGGGCGACAACCGACCCGCGTCTGCGATGCTTCACGACATCACGACAAAAAGACTAGCATGTTTAATTTTTTTAACGGTCGTCCACGACGGGTTCCGTCACATGTATGAGGTTTTAACAGTCTGTTTTTGTAATATGTTATCATTGTGGCAAGCTAGCAACATTATTTTAATTGTACTACTGGCTAAAAGTAAAAAATATATAAGAAAACAATATTTTACCTAAAGTTCTCATTGGAGGATTGACAGCCCATACTGTCCTCCTCGAGCAATCCAGGAACGTGTCCACTGTCGGGTTTTCTTTTATTTTTTTTTACGTTTTTCTCAACACAGGACAGCCAATACAACACTCACCGCTTCATCCATTGTTTGTTTACGTTCGTTTCCAGAAGTCACTCGCTACTAGTTTCGCCTTCTCGATGACATCACGCGCGTCGTTAAAGACGGCACGCGATGACTGGTCAGGAAGCAACGTGTAGTCTGACATGTTTCTTGTCCACGACACGACAAGATTTTAGGAGTCAAAATCGCGTAATCTGACACAGTGACTATCGTAACAGACAAAAAAATCGCCTCCATATCGGTATCGGACGATATATGTTCATTTTGAATGTTATCGATAAGAAAATTTGGCCGATATATTAAAAGGCGATAAATAATGGATTATTTTCTTTCAGCTGAGACAGTTCAGATTTATTTTTTGTATTTTTTTTATTAAAACACAATATTCTGCATTGTACCACAGCATTTTCACTTAAATCAAAACAACAAAAGCCTCATAGCATTTCTACTCTTTTAGCTCGACGGCAGATACTGCTTAAATGGAAAGACAAGTCCCCTCCAACTTTTAAAATGTGGCTCATTGATCTTTAATACAATCTGATCATGGAAAAAATAAGGTATGCTACAGCAGGCTGGGCCTATATATATATTTTAATATCTGGCAACCAGTTCTGGACCAAATTAGGAAGGTGAATCCCTCTCTAATCTCAATTTCAGAGGAGTAATATAATGTACATATTTGTGCTTTCTTTTCTGAAACATGTTAATGATTTTTTTTTTTTTTACAAATTAACATTTGTATTGATGCAACAGGTGGGGATTGTTCTTGGGTGGGTTGGTTAACATAAAAAGAAAATGCATTGTAAAGTGTATCTTATGTTTGGTAAGATGTTCAATAAAAACACTCTGAACAAAAAATAAATAAATACACAAATCCTTGACAGCACTTCAGAGAATACACCACATACCAGTACATTATCATTGTTCAAACATAAACATATATTAAGTCTATTTATTTAAAGCTAATTTTCAATTAATGCCCACTTCTGTCGAGAAAATGTCTGATTTTAACTGCAAATCTGCAGTTATCTTCTCAAATATGTATATCTGTATCAGTCTGTGTCCATTTTGTCACAGTGGGTTCGGGACATGGATTTTAATGATGAGACTTGTTTTTGTAATCAGCATCAAATTACATTAAAACGTGGATTTAGATTTATCGGCCAATATATATCGGTTATCGGCTTTCAAATATAAAGAATTATCGGTATCGGACAATATTTTCATATCGGTGCATCCCGAGTGTGTGTGTATACTCACACAACAGCAGGCCGAGACTGTGATCTGGATGGTGTTGCGGCCCGGCTGACACACGTGCTTCAGGTGCAGGGCTTTGTGGGAAGTCTTGTTGTCGCCCCGTTCGATGGTGAGAGGAGTGGCGTTGACGCTGACCTGCACTGACGCCGGCCAGTTGGTGTGCATCTGTCTGTCTTCATGATGATAACACTTGAACTGAAGCTCCAGATCAGACCTGACACACAGACACACACACACACACAGATGAGAAGGAAGTCTTTGTGTGTGTGTTTGAATGTTTATACATGTGTGTGGGTATGTGTACGTTTATGTGAAAGTAGACTCAGAGTGGCTATAAATTGCCATAAACCTCAATTTGATAATACAATATTTTTTATGCATTTTATACATATTGACTCTCAATGACCAGGATGTTGATTTCGGCTTAACCACTTTAAAAATGTAAATATATATATTTTTTAATAATTATAAAGTTAAAAGTGCTGTAATAATAAAATAAAAATATACTTATAATATAAAATATTTAAATAATATAAAATAATGTAATAAATTGTTACTTTTATTATTATAATACAAATAAATTTAAATAAATAAAATAGTGGTGTGTAGTCCAGTACAGTACAGTATCGATTTTGTATTGTATCAATTAAATTATCAACAATTTATTAGAATGAACTACAATAAATTATTTTACATTTTATTATTATAATAAAATAATTTTAAAAAGTATAATAAATTAAAACAGTCGTGTTTAGTCCAGTACTACAGTTACTTTTTATTTTATCAAATCGCAACATTTTTAAGATCGCCTTTTCATCACTGTGACAATGTGTTAAGAATCGTGATTTGCAACAAAATTTATTTTTTCCCAAACATAACTTGTAATGAATTTTAAAATGTTATTAATTTAGAAAAATGCAAAGGTAGCAGCGCACGCACGCGTGTGTGTGTGTGTGTGTGTATATGTGTGTCTGTGTGTGTGTGTGTGTGTGTGTATATGTGTGTGTGTGTGTGTGTGTGTGTGTATATGTGTGTGTGTGTGTGTGTGTGTGTGTGTGTGTGTGTGTATGTGTGTATGTGTGTGTGTGTCGCGTCTCACCTCCACATGAGCGTCTGGTGGACGGTGGGCCGCAGGTGGAAGATGTGATTACTGACGGCCAGGTTGTGTTCGAGTCTGAACGAGTCCAGAACCACACCGTCCCGCACCGGGAACATCAGGCGCAGCTCCTCGTTAGGGTTACCTAGGAAACAAGATGCAGATGACAAGCTTATGATTACATATAAAGACATTACTGTACATAAATGTTGCATATTGTTTAATTATTTGTTCAGACTGATGTTAAAAGCTCTTTTGAAATAACTTAAAATTTCCATTTCGAACATTTACTGAAACTAAACTTTAAATATAACAATCTATTCAACGGTGGCGTTGTGAATTACTCACGAATTTAGGGCTTATAGCAACATTAAACTGCAGTGGCTACGGGGGAAAAATAATCTAGAAAATGATGAGAGTTTGACATGATCATGTTATTGTTTGTAATATGCACTGCACAAAAAAAATTATCTTAAATGATAAAACAAAATTTTCTTGTTTTCTAGTACAAATATCTAAACATTCTTAAATCAAGATACATTTACTGGATTTACTGTTTTCTGAAAAATATGTATAAAAATGAAGTCAGTTTCTGCTTAAAAAAAATATCTGTCTATGGGAAAATAAAAATAATTCCATTTTCAGACCATTCTCTCAAAGACAAAAAACAGTTTTTGGAGATGATTTTCATAAAATAAGAAAATCAGTTTTTGCAGTGCACATTACAGGGCATAGATGACAAAAATGACAAGATATTTGTGCAGGAAAACAAGACATAAAGCATCACAGGAAGAGGCTCATACCTGGAGGGGGCGGCAGTGCGTTTATGTTGGGTTTGATATCAGGAGGAAACTGGGGCTTTATGTCCTGGTTTGGTGACAGATACGGTGGCATGTTATTTCCCGGAGTCACGGGGGGCGTGGGGTTTCCCGGTAACGGAGAGTGAGGATAACCGGCCATCGACCGCAGAGGCTACGGACACATCAACACATCATACGTCACCACAGGTAAACATGTAAACCTGCCTCTGACTGAACATCTGATCCACATACCGCGGTCATGCTGGACTGGTTGTACTGAAAGGTCCCCGTGTTGAAGTTATTACTGGACTCCTGTAGTAGAGATGGATAGAAAGACACATTAGTACATTGCTAACATGAAAATACAAAATCCAGAACATGAAAAAGAGCTTGAAACTATGACCTGAGATACAGGAACAGCGTACATACTTTAAAGGTCCCCTAGAATGTGTTGATATAATATTTTAAAGGGGTCATGACATGAGAAACCAAATTTTCCTTGATCTTTTGGTATATAAGAGGTCTTTGCAACATTAAAACCTCCTGCAAGTTTCATGCTTAAGACGTCCTCCCCATTATAAACGAAGCATTTATTTAATCAAGCTCTAAATACAGCTCGTTCTAGATCCTTTGTACGAAGTGACGTCACGGTACGAAGTGACGTAGCAGTCGTTTGCATTTGACCGCCTCCAGTGCAAGACAACTACGCCTCATTTCGCATCATCGTTGTCATGCGCACGTGTGTTCAGTCGACGTGCAGCGAGTGGGTCTGTTTACAAGGTTGCGATGCCACGCAGATGTGCTGTTCCTGGCTGTGGACAAACTACATGTTTGAATACGCAGCCTAAAGATCCAGATATCAGGGAAAAATGGATGCAATTTATTTTTTGCGGACGTCCCATTCACGGCAGTGATTATTTAAACGTGTGTCCTCTGCATTTCATGGATGACTGTTTTGAGAACAAAACGCAGTACCATGCTGGCAGAGCCAGAGTCAACCTTAGGCCTAAGCTGGAACTGTCAGACTGAAACTCCTGGCGTACAAGCACCGACCCGTTGTAAATGAGACTCCCACCCTCAGGAATATCTACAAGGTCCTAGCCACTCAGTACGACCCTTTGGGACTTCTTTTGCCCTACACCACTCGAGCAAAGATCCTTATTAGGGAGTGGCTGTATAAAAGGCTCCCAGAGAAAGAAGACTTCTATTGAGGGACTTTAATTTTGATAGTTATTTTAGAGTGCGATTCCCGATGCTTCCAGTAGGAGGCATTAATGTTATCGTTTGCTGCCTGCTGCGTCAATATAGATTACTAAAGGAAAGGCAGCTGCGCACCTAGAAGTATCTTCCTGCCTGTTATTTGGATGTACTTTGACATTTTGGTGTTAAAAGTATTAGTACATGACCATAAAGCTAATATTCAATACACTTTGGAAAGAAGTATCCTTTCCTCTCCAACAAGCGGTGTTTAGTCCAGTATTACAGTTACTTTTTATTGTATCAACCACAAATTAAAAAAAATAATTTCTGAAGGGTCACCATTTGTAACAGAATTGATTTTTTTCTCCACCACTAATTTATTTTGTATTATACCACGGTATTTTTTTATATTAAAGGTTGTATCAGTGATTTCAGGCTGAAAAATAAATGATCACATTCATCTAATCTTTCCTAACGATCCGCTAGCTGCCCGCCCCATAAGCATGCCGCCCAAAAACCGCGTCTCTGTAGGCAGCCTAGGCTCTGAGATCTGCACACAAAAACAAATGGGTACACCACCACTCAAAACCAAAATAAACAGTGTTCCAACCAATCACCGACAGGGGCGGGTGTTGCTCCGACTTCGCGTCCAGCCGATCACGAGCACAAAACCTCACAACACCCGCCCCTGTCTGTGATTGGTTGGAACACTGTTTATTTTGGTTTTGAGTGGTGGTGTACCCATTTGTTTTTGTGTGCAGATCTCAGAGCCTAGGCTGCCTACAGAGACGCGGTTTTTGGACGGCATGCTTATGGGGCGGGCAGCTAGCGGATCGTTAGGAAAGATTAGATGAATGTGATCATTTATTTTTCAGCCTGAAATCACTGATACAACCTTTAAAATAAGTTGTCTTAGAAGGCAGTATAATGTAAGTTACCTTGTATAAGTGTCCCACGCTGCCGGTCTGGTACTGTGCCGGCGTCCTCTGCACGGGGTAATGGGGCGAGGAGAGGCTTCTGCTGGCCACGGGGTTCGGGAACTGCCCCTGAGGAGAGGAGAACTGCCCCTGAGGAGAGGAGAACTGCCCCTGTGGAGAGGACAACTGCCCCTGCGGAGAGGCCAACTGCCCCTGTGGAGAGGCCAGCTGCCCCTGCGGAGAGGCCAACTGCCCCTGAGGAGAGGAGAACTGCCCCGGCGGAGAGGAGAACTGCCCCGGCGGAGAGGAGAACTGCCCATGCGGAGAGGAGAACTGCCCCGGCGGAGAGGAGAATTGCCCCGGCAGAGAGGAGAACTGCCCCTGCGGAGAGGAGAACTGCCCCTGCGGAGAGGAGAACTGCCCGTTTGGTCCGTACTGCTGCCCGTAGTTCCCCTAGAGTAAAAAACACACTTTCATTCAAATCATGCACAGATATAAGAACACTAAGGGTGCTTTCACATCTGTAGTTTGGTTCATTTGGTCCGGACCAAGGGAGAAAAATTATACTTTGTAGCATTTTTCAGGCGTTTTGGTACCTTTTCACACCACACTGATTGCTCTGGTCCGAATCAGTTGATGAAACAAACCAAAATGCAGTTACGTGACAACATCCACATCACTCGTTGGCCAGATGGGTTTTGAACGTATTTTCATAACTGCACTTCGATTGTCAGAATTAATGTGCAGGAAAATTCCAACAGAACTCCCGGAAATAAACAAAGAGGAGGAAAATCCGGCAGACAACGCGCCGCTTTTTACTATGGAGAGACGACTGCGTGGGCTGATTGTATCCCTGGTCATAGTTTATTATATAGTTTTCTACACCACTTTAGGCAAACAATAACATTTGAGAATGAAGCGAGGATGCAGCATGAAAATAATGTTTTATGCAATGCACGTGGCGAGTCACTTCAGGAGGAGGTTGCTAAACAGTGACATAATGCACAGCGCGGCTGACTACGGCAGCTGGTTTAGTTAAAAAATGCGCAGTTCTTTGGCAGTTGGGTCTGTTCGGGGTCGGATCACGTTCTCACCACAAACGAACCGCTCCTGAGTTCGTTTGAAAGCGTACCGAGACCACCTCTTCAAGGAGGTCTCGGTACGCTTGTTTGGTCCGCTTTTGGTGCGCACCCGAGTGCGATTGCTGCATTCACACCTGCCCAAACGAACCGCACCAAAGCTGAAAACGAACTCTAGTGCGATTCAACCGAACTAAATGAGGCAGGTGTGAAAGCACCCTAAGAGTCTGGTTTACAGAGATTTTAGTTGCATGAGTACTACAGGCAAAAACACCACAAAACAGCTGCGAGCATAGACATATGTCATGCAATTTTATGTACTATTGAAAAAAAAAATTTAATTAGAAATTTATTTATAACAAACTTTAATTAAGGAAAGGTACAACCGGCATAAATGAGCAGTTTGGAAGGATTCATCAGTTTGCATTTTCACAGCATTCAGAATCTATAACTAACCAAAATAATGTATATAAATAATGGCAATTAAAATTGCTTTACATAGAAGGAATTCAAATAATAAAAATAAATACAAATAATTAAAACAGTTTAGAATAAAAAGGAAATAATACAGTGGCTCAGTGCTAATTCAGTAAATGCACAGCTAAACAGAAGTGTTTTGAGTCTGGATGTGAATGTGACTGTAGGAGCACATCTGATCTCTTCTGGAAGCTGGCTCCAGCATAATAGCTAAAAGCAGACTCTCCTTGCATTGGTATTTCTAGCTGACGTGATCCTAATGATCTGAGTGATCTGTTAGGTTTATATTCGATTAGCATACATGCAATGTATTGAGGTCCTAGGCCATTGAGTGATTTATATACCAGTAATAATACTTTACAATCGATCCTAAATGTAACTGGGAGCCAGTGTAAAGACCTGAGGACTGGTGTGATGTGTTCATATCACATATCCATGACATAAGATGAGGTTTCCTCACCTCTCCAGGATACGGTCTCTTCACCCCCTGCATGGGTCGTGGCCCGTAGCCCTGCTGAGGCATCCTCTGTGCTTGACCCCCGTATGACCCCATCTGTGGCATCTGTGCCCGAGGCTGACCCATGCTCATGGTGCCAGGGGGCCCTCGGGGGCCGGGCTGATTCACAAACTGAGTGCTATAAGCCTGGTTTGGTCCCATCTGAAAGGAGGAACACATCTAGAAGACAAACAAACAAAACACTTTGTTCAAACCATAGACTGTAAAAAAATATGGAAGTAGTGTCCGTGACGTCACCCGTAGTGTTTCTGAAGAGCATTTTTGAAGCCCAAAGTGGGCGGAGCCGGCCGTCGCCATCTTGTTAGCGCGTCATTCCCAGATAAACAAAAATGGGCAAAGAGGCGGATTAGCTGACGTTACGCTAACAGACAGCTGACAAACGCTAGTAGTGACATCAGTGGCAATCCACCTGTCACTCATGTGGCCACGCCCTTAATTATGCAGAACTTTAAGGCTTAATATAATTTAAACCGATGAGTTATAAAAATAAAAAAAATCACCCCCCTCACAGTTGTCATGAAGGGCAAAATTAGCTATATAGACCAAAACCACTTTTTGCACCAGGCTGTAAACATTTTGTTTTTGCTGTAAAATTGGGCATATTAACAAGGGGTTCTATGGGATTGACTCTCTTTTGGAGTCTGTCTCTAGTGGCCAGTCGATGAATTTCAGTTTAAGTCACTTGCGTGTTGGTTTCAAGCATTGACTGTAAAAAAAGGATGGACGACGCCCCTTCACTCTCTTCCATTGGTGAAAAGTGAAGCCGCCAAAGTCCTAATATGGCGCTGACATCTTGTGCTGATTTTAGACCTGATTCTGCTCATTAGTGAACGTGAAGAGTCGCGATATCTAGTTCCCGCCCTCACTCTCGCAGAAACTTTTAGTACAAAGTTTACTGTGTGAAATAAACAGTTATGGACATGTAGAAATGAAAGTTAAAGCTCCAATCCCAAAAAAAGTCCATTGGTGCCTCAGTGACTACTTTGTTTAGAGGCTGTCAATCACAGCTGTCAATCATGACGGGGCGATCGAGGCGCTTTGGCTCCACTTTTCAGCCCATGTGCGGCATGCTTGGTTTCAAGAGAGAGACAGGAAGGTTGCCACTTGTTTAAACTGAACTTTTCACAAATAATTGCGTCAAGATTATATATGGTCCCTCACCGGGCCATATTGACTCATGTCCTTGTGTTGCGTCTCCTGTAGGGCGGCAACCGTTGCCGTGGCAGTGGCGGTCGCCGTAGCGGCGGCAGCTGCAACGGCAGCGGCGGCGGCGGCAGCAGCTGGTTGGCTGAAGTCTGAAGGGGGGCGTGTCTGTGAAGGATGGCCCATCCCACCTGTGTGGTTAGGACCGCCCCCATAACTGCAGGAGAGAGAGAGAAAGAGTTCAGGACTGCAGGAAACACATTCATACATAATCATACGTTTCACGTGACGTCACGCATGAAACAAGGGCAAAACATTGCCCTCCATTCCCGACAGTTATTTTACATGGTAAATTAGAAAAATTTATTAATTCATTTAATTCATTTAATTCATTTTATATATATATATATATATATATATATATATATATATATATATATATATATATATATATATAATAAAAGCTGACTACGTCACAGCCTTTATATAGGCAAATTGGTGATATAAATATCCGTAGCTTGGAACTGATTGACAGGTCTTTATTTTTAATGATATGAATAATAAAAAGCGAGAGCACTGACCTGCCCCCGAATCCTCCTGCTCCTCCAGGATAGCTGGATCTCCCGTACATCTCCTGATGCATGTAGGCCTGGTTTGGATTAACCTTGGAGGAAAACTGCTGCTGTGAAGTGAACGGTCCCGGGTTCATAACCCCGTTTCCTCCAGTCATGGGGTTCATATGGCTGTTCGGGTTTGCCATGGGATTCCCCAACACCTAAACACACACACACACACACTTACTACACAGACTCAAACAGCAGCATGTGCTCTGAACGCTGTTAAAGGTGCAGTGTGTAATTTTCAGTGTTGTAATGTAACAGAGTACAAATATTTCGTTACTGTACTTAAGTAGAAATTTCACTTATCTGTACTTTACTTCGCTATTTAAATTTATGTCAACTTTTACTCCACTACATTTCCTAGATAAAATGTATAGTTTTACTCCGATATATTTTTCTACTAAGCATATTCGTAACTCGTTACAACAAAATAAAATCAGAAGAAATGTGTGCGACTGCAATAAGGGAGGTTTGGCGAATCACTGCTCCTAGATTTCATTACACACGCTCTTTCAGCGTAATGCTTGTTTGTTGCCAAAGGAGGAGAAAGCACAACTGAAACCGCCATGGAAGCACTACTGGAGGACCGGGGGCAAACCTTTCTTTTACGGTCTATGGAGGAAACTCCTTTTCCTCGATTTACTGAAGCCTATGTGTAAAACGCATTTGCAGCTGCACAGCTAGCACATTGAGCGTCTGGCTCGCTCATAGGCTGAGCTGCGGCAACTGCACATCCAATGGCGCGGGCGTCATTACACGTCAGAGCCCGCCAAGGGGGCGTGGCCTTAGCCTAAAATAGTCCCCTGAATTCAACATCATAGCAGGTTTAATTAATAGCAGAAAATTACTTTTGGTACTTAAGTACAGTATATATCAGATACTTTAAGACTTTTACTTAAGTAATATTCTAAAAAGGTAGCTTTCACTTCTACCAAGTTTTTTTCTAGTACAATACTTGTACTTTTACTCAAATATTGCTTTCTGGTACTTTATACAACACTGGTCATTTTTAGCGACGGATGGTGAGGTTGCGAATTGCACCCAACAGAAGTTACGGTGGCCGACAGGAAGTGATGTTGTCGTCTGAGACAGCAGAGAGTAGCCAGTTAAGCAAAGATAAACTAAGAAATTATATTTACTTAATTATTCAGTAACACAATGTTATTGTAAATATTATTGTAACTTGTTCATCATTGTGTCATTATTTTGTTAACTGACTTTAGCTAGCATCTTTGCAACGAAGAACAACATAGTGACGAAACGCGCTCTGTAGTAGTTTGTCCTACTTTGGCCACTGTAGAAACATGTCGGCACAAAATGGCTATTTCACTGTAAGGGGAACTGGTGTGTGTAGATAGAAATGACTCATTCTAAGGTAATACAGACATAATGGTTCATTATGTGAGGTCTTTATACACCACTGAAAACATTGTTATGTGTATGATATTGCATTTCTGTCAACAGATCCTCCTAAATATTACACAATATACATTTAAATACATTCTTACGTGACTCTGTGTCGTATTGGTCACTCCCCATACGGTGGTCACCACTGAAACCGAACCCGGCGGCTGATTGGTGTTTTGTTGCCAGGAGACGGAGTCGTATTGAAATGGTGCATCACTATGGAGATAATAAAAGGGTGTAAACAGTTAATGTGTGGAAAACTGTGAATGAATGTGTGTGCGTGGGAGAAACTGACCCGTGTGAGAGCGGCGACTTCATGTTGTTGATGTTGGCCTGCATCGGGTTTTTTCCCACTGATGGATCGGGTTGTCTGCTTTTCTGATGACGCAGCAGAAGTAGTCGACCCAGATCCTCACACCACGAGGACAGCAACGCTACACAAACACACATTAAACAGGTCATATTATTGGTGCTTTCCCTGAGGTCCTCAAGTTCATCTCTCAAAAACACCAGTGTTGAAGATTTGAGAACATCAAGAAAAAGCAATGAAAAAATGATGAAAGAGAGTACAATTGATATGCTCTAACGGGCTCTGACGTCATGCTCTGTAATTAAAGTCTCCTTGATGATCCTGGAGTCTCACCTGCTGATTTGGGGGTGAATTTGTCCCTGTTTGCTGCACAAACGGCGAGCACCCGATACCCCAGATCCATGTCGAAGCCCTGCTGACCTGCCACACGACTCAACACCTGACAGAGAGACAGACAAGCACTGAAATATCAGCATTCAGGCATGCATAGTAATGGCGCTTTTCCACTGCATGGTACGGTACGGTTCGGTTCGGTACGGCACGCTTTGGCGCTTTTCCACTGCATGGTACGGTACGGCTCGGTTCAGTACGGCTCACTTATGGCGCATTTCCACTGCATGGTACGGTACGGTACGGCTCGCTTCGGCTCGCTTTAAATGGTACCTGGTCTGTTGAGGTTCCAAGCGTACCGTACCGGTACTAAAATGTGACGTGCAAACACTGCAGATCACTGATTGGTCAGACAGAATCGTCACTACCAGCGTCATTGTATTTGCGACACGAGACGAGACACTAAACCCGCTAGATTTAAATAGCCAGTAGACAACAGCCAATGCTGTAGCGTCTGTTTTTAAAGTACTTGCTTGAAAAAAGAAGATGAAAACTTTGCAATGGCTGAAGCGTGGTCAGCGAGGTGCAGATGTTCCTCTCGTTGGTTGCCGAGGAGTCGCGCAACTATAACGATCAGTCCCACCCACTTGAAGCGGTACTAACTGCAGTGGAAAAGCAACCGAGCTAAAGCGAACCGAACCGCGCCGTACCGAGTCGAGTCGTACCACGCAGTGGAAAAGCAAAGCGAGCCGAACCGTTCCGCGCCGAGTCGAACCGTACCGAGCCGAACCGAACCGTACCATGCAGTGGAAAAGCGCCATTAAATTGCACATGGTGGTTGTGGTTTGGGGGATTCTGGGAATGAAATCTCTCTCCTGATTTGCAAACCCTCATCAGGCCGGCTCATGCGCTCAACGCCACACCCTGAGGCCTGACTCCCTCTGAAACACAGACGTGCAGGAAGAAATCCCTCATATCTGTGTCTTAATTATAGTTAAACACATCAGGCAGAGATATATGCGTGTCTAAAGCACATAATTAAACATCTGAGGGAGGTTTTGGGTTAGCCGTCGTTCCACATTCTCCTTAAATGTAGCTTAGAGATTTCTGCTCTTTCTCTGCTGTAGAAACATGTCAGAGTTCACATCGGCACATTCAGAGAGTCTGAGGCACCTCCATAGAGTATAATAGAGCACATCCATAGAGTATGATAGAGCACATCCATAGAGTATGATAGAGCACATCAGAGTAGAACAGACTAAGATATTATAGAACAGAGAGGAAAGTAGAATCAAAGAGATTATAATACAACAGAGAGTAAAATAGTAGCAAATAAAACTAGGAATAAACTGGAGCAGAATAGAACAAAATTAAATAAAATTAAAGCTAAATAGAAAAGCAGAATAGAATTAAATAAAATGAATAGAATAAATTGGAGCAGAATGGAACCAAGTAAAAAAAAAAAATGAAAGAAAGAAAACTAAATAGAAAAGTAGAGTAGAATAGATTATAACAGAAGAGAGCAAAATAGAAGTAAATAAAAATAATAGAATTGGTGCAGAATAGAAAAGAAAAATAGAATAGAATAAGCACAATGGAATTGAAGAGTAGAATAGAATAGTTTACAAGAGATTAGATCAGAATAGAATGCAGAAGAATAGAGGAAAATTAAATGGGATGGATTAAAGAACAGAACAGCGCAGAATAGAATAAAATAAAATTAATAGAATAAACTGGAGCAGAATAGAAGAACAGAAAAATAAAATAGAATAGGCACAACAAAATAGAAGAGTAGAATAAGTTACAATAGAGCTGAGCAGAATAGAATAAAATTAATAGAATATGTTGGTGCAGAATTCAAGAACAGAAAAATAGAATAGAATAAGCACAACAAAATAGAAGAGTAGAACAGAATAGTCTACAATAGAGCAGAGCAGAATGGAATAAAATTAATATAATAAACTGGTGCGGAATAGAACAAAAAAAATAGAATACAGCAGAACATACATTTCATTGGAATATACTCTAATATAGAATGTAAAACAACATAGACTATACCATATTATAATATAGAATATTTAATGTGAGGCCAGATCTTCACACAAGGTAACTGTCAGAGCCGATTGTTCGTACACTAACTAGCAGAGGAATGCTGATTGGTTAATCGACTGAAAGTGAGATGACCTCACCGTTAGGCATCCCATCAGGCTTTGCTCAAAGGGCCTCTGAAACGCTCGAGGATCTCCACACCAGTCCAACAGCTCCGTCGCCGCCGTCTGGAAGTTCGCTGGATTTTGCAGGTGCTGATAGAAAAAAAAAAATACATATATATATATATATAAAAATAAAAATAAAAATCACACACAATCATAAGAACACAAGTTCATATGAGAAACCACTTCATATATTATGATTATATTTAGTTATCAGTCTGTTTATGTGAGATGTTAATGTGGGAAATATTCATTACTAATCTACAGAAAGTTCTGTGTATTGTTCCTGAGAGTATATGCCCCTAATAAAGTCTAATAATTGTGTGAGATCTGCTCCAGGTGTCCTGTAGGGGGCGTCACAGCGTTGAGAATGACTTATAAACCTATCAAAACACTCTCACACTGTAAAGGCAGAAGCAGTGAATCCTGAATGATTGACATGATCTCAATAATTACATTTTGACGTCTGACAGCTGTGATGAAGAAACACTGACATAAGATGAGATAAGATCCTAAAATAGTTTTTATAGATTCTGCTTTCTTCCATGTCCATCTTTCTTTAGTGTGTAATGTTGCTGTTTGAGCATGAAAAGGTTTCAGGAGTTCTTCTCTATATCAGTGTCAGTGTTTCTGAACTCCTGAAACGCCTCCATTGTAGTCTTGAGTTTCTTCCGGGAACACGTCACAATATTCCTCATTATAATAATTAATACGCAGAATAAAGGGGCGGGGCCTGGTGAGTTAGTTAGTAGTGTGTTAAACTGGCGGTTATGGGAAGGGGCGGGACATTTCCCCAAACACACTCGACCAATCACAACACACTGCTCCAGCCGACCAATCAGAGCACAGTGTGCTTTTCAGAAGGAGGGGCTTCATAGAGACAGGAAGTAAACAGAGCGTTACTGACAGACTGGGAAGAGAGGAGCCGCAACAATGGAGAATATGAGGAAAATAATCAACATTACAGCAGGAAAACCTGTTCTAGTAGAGCCTGAAACAACATCAAGACTTTGTAAAAGGTCTTGCATCTGTTTTCTCTCACCTGTTTGATGCAGAGGAGCCGGTCGTTGGTTTGCTGGATGTGTCTGTCCATGGGCGGGAGAGAATTCATCCTTCAGGACCGTCTCTCTGTCCCTATCGCACAGCCATCAACACTCAGTCCCTGGAAAACACACACGATTTAGACACAGAGCCAGATAAAATGATCAGACGCAAATAAGTAAACAACATCTAGTTCAATATTTTGCCGGTTTAATTTCTCATCTGTCATACTTTAGTTTGCATCTTTTCTTCATTATTTACAGCATGCATAAGTACATAAACTCATGGCTATTTATTCAACATTGAGATAAATGTGTATTTGTGTGTGTGTAGGAAGCATTTCTGTGTCTGCTGTAAAATAATGAAATCAGGTCAGAGTATGAGAGCCGATTCCATAATCACATGATATCCCGTTTACATCATCTGTCTCAGATGGTGAGTGATATTTATAGTGTGAATGAACAGTATAAGCGAGATCTCTCGTGTACTCGCAACTATCGGCTGTGTGTGTCAGACTGTGTAGCGACTGGAACACTTGCGTAACTAGCAGATGATGTGCTGAGACAGGCCACACACACACAAACACCACACACACCACACACACACGTCGAGAAGCAGAGGGAGTGTTTCCTGTAGTTTTGTGTGAACGTCAGTAACTGGTTTGTGTTGCATCACTGAGTGAAAGACACGAGACACGTGCTAAAGCTCCACCGGCTCCTCAGTGACACACATGCTGGATTAAGAGGATTACAATCATCACTGTAATACAGACGGCAAGAATGAGGAAGAAAATAAACATGCTAAAAGTATAAAGACACAACAAATGGAGTAAAAATGGGGGGGGGGGGACTTCTGTAGATGAATTTCTGCAGAACTTCAGAACATAAATCAGCATGAAATTAATACAAAACAGTGTTACAAAGTTACAAAACAATGACCATATTCATATACCATCATACTGAACGATTACCATTTTCATACACCAACATAATGAACAATTACCATATTTACCATCATACTGAACAATTACCATATTCATATACCATCATACAGAACAATTACCATATTTACCATCATACAGAACGATTACCAAATTTACCATCATACAGAACTATTGCCATATTCATATACCATCATACAGAACAATTACCATATGTACCATCATACAGAACGATTACCAAATTTACCATCATACAGAACGATTGCCATATTCATATACCATCATACAGAACAATTACCATATTTACCATCATATTGAACAATTACCATATTTACCATCATATTGAACAATTACCATATGTACCATCATACTGAACAATTACCATATTTACCATCATACTGAACAATTATCATATTTACCATCATACTGAACAATTACCATATTTACCATCATACTGAACAATTACCATATTTACCATCATACTGAACAATTACCATATTTACCATCATACAGAACGATTACCAAATTTACCATCATACAGAACGATTGCCATATTTACCATCATACAGAACAATTACCATATTTACCATCATACTGAACAATTACCATATTTACCATTGATTTACTGCAGTAACGCTAACTGTAATACTAACCATGGGTATTAATGCAGAAATGTGGGATATTCATATGTAATTTTATTACATTTAATATATGTCTATATAAATAATATATGAAATGAGTAATGGAATTAGTATTTTTTGTTATTAAGCTATAGCATATTTTGTCTTTAGGCTGTTTTTCATTACAAAATGCCACAGAAACCATATAGGTTTCATTTACCAATGTAATGAGTTGCCATCTGTTTTACCTAATGGTAATTTTAATAAAAGTGCCTGACTCAGTCAGAACATTTAAAATTCACCCTATAAAAATCAAGTTTATTAAAAAACTGTACGTTTTTTACAGATGTTACATTAATGAAAATAAATGTACATCCACATCTCATCAAGCTCAAGCTACTGTCAAATGTGCATTTCTATGAGATAAAACATAGTATTATTAATGTGCGATGCTACCAAATCAGTTGCTGCAGAGCTTGCTCTCAAATGTTAGTCTGAAATATTCATTCAGGAGTGCGTTTGAAAGCCGAATGGCCGGAGCGTTTCCCTCTGTGCCTCTGACTCACATCAGCCTCAGGAAATGAGGCCTTTCCTGTCAGAGGAAGAAGAGTTTACAGGCTCAGACAGGAACGGGTGTAGAGGAACATGAGCGTCTGAGCCGTGAAGCGCTGCGTCTTCTGCGTCACGCTCTGCCCTGCTCATCTAATAATGATTGTGTAAATAAGTTTTGTTGAAAATTCTGTAACTTTTGAGAAATTTTAACAGAGGAAAGGATCACATTTACATTCACTCTGTGTGCATGTCATTTTTATTCTCGTTTATTATTATTATTAAATGCTTGAATACAAGTAAGGGGAAGAAAAACAAGAAAAAAAAAGAAAAAAACACCAACAACAATTATCGTCGTTGTTATAACATAATACAACAGTCCAGATTAAGTTCCTTCAGTCTTTCTCATTTTTTATTCTCTCTCTTTCTCCTGCAGTTGGTCGTGATGTCATCGTGATGATGTCATCGCTCCTGTTTTCATATGTAAATGATGCGGTGGACGGACACAGAACAGATTTGCACCGGAATAAAAATACGTACATCTGACATATTTCAGAGTGAAACTGGATTTTCAATAAATGTAGGTCAGGACTTTATTATTTTTTTTCAACATGGAAAGCGTTTTTTTTATTTTTTATGTCAGGTGGTTGAAAAAGTAAAGTTTGCAATTTATTACAGTAGTTTTTTTTAGCATGCATTATAAGACCACAGGAACGTGTATTAACAAAGCAAGTAGTCAATTTTAATTTCATGCTGACGTTAATATATACAACTTCATAACATGCACAGACACAAGAGAGAGATAGAGGCGGTCGTCACTGCGGCTCACAATAGACACTGTTCACACGCTCAACAATAACACACTGTTCTGACTGCGTAGTTTACACACACAGTCTATTATACGACCTAATATACATCAGCAGCTGCAGACACACACACACACACACACATTCATGAGTCCTGTGTCAACATATGCAAACAAACGCACAGTCATGTGTTGCAATACATGCACACGCTTTGATGATTTTACATTTTCTATCACAGAAGATTTTTAGATTATGGTTTATATTTTTACATAATTTTCTGAAGAAAATTTAGTAACACTTTAATGCATTTTTAAACGCATTTATTAATTATGCCTTGTAATGCCCATTATAATGCATTGTATGTTCTTATGAATAATTGTAACCACAGTTATAATACATTATAATACTTATATATATTTTTTACACATTTAGAAAGTATAATGCCTTAAAAAACATGACAAACAACCAATTTCAGATTGAATCTGCAAACTTTATAATGCATTTTAACTTTGGTTAATTACAATTATTTAACCAAAAATATCATGCATTATAACATACATTATGAATACCTTTATAATGCATTATACATAATGGGCTTCATCATGTAAAGTGTTACTGAAAATGTTAGTGAGCTCAAAACTCGAGACGTTTGCTAGTTACAGTCTCAAATCAAAAGAGTCTCCATCATTTTCCGGTTCGGGTGAACAGACTTTGCTAACCAATTAGTCCGTTTATGCAGAAACACGTATTACGCAGCACTCCACAATAACATATTCATGAAATATTTGGAACAAACAAGTTCTGACTTCTGTTCGGCTAAAACAAAGGTGTGTTTACAGACACAACGCTCCTCTGATGAGTGTTTTCTCATCCATACTCAGAGAAAACGTCCCACACACACACACACACACACACACACACACACACACACACACACACACACACACACACACACACACACACACTGCTTCATGTTTGACCCACGAGTGCTGAAGTCTTACCTGCGTATGTTCTGCGTCCACAGGACCGAACAGGAATATGCTACGAATCCATCAGTTGCTCATCTGACCTGAAAGAAAACACCAAGCAGTGATTAGCTACAGACGCAATGCAACAAATTTACATTTTCAAAATGTTTCAGAGTAATAAAGAATGAACAACCAAATTCATACCCCATATTCATACAACACCATCATATTGAATGATAACCATATTCATATATTATCATGCAGAACTATTACCATATTCATAATATACTATCATAATGAATGTTTACCATATTCATACACCATATTAAATGTTTACAATATTTATACACCATCATATTAAACAATTAACACATTCATATACTATCATAATGAACGATTACCATATTCATATACTAGTCAAGTCACCTTCATTTATATAGAGCTTTTAACAATATGAACCGTTTCAAAGCATCTTTACAGTGATATGATCTAATGAATATGACAGTGATACTATCATAATGAACGATTACCATATTCATATACTATCATTTAGAATATATTCTTTAGTATGTGCATTCATATAATACATTAACATGTATATATACATTTTTATATGCACAAATGGTCATATTCTTTTGTTTTGGCTTTGTACTGTACTCTGTACAATGACAATAAAGTTGAATTTAATCTAATATTTATTACTAAAATTCATTACTAATAATATCTAATATTTATTATTTAATACTAATATTTGAACTGAGTCTTTTAAATATTTCTGAATATTCACACAGCCAATTTGAATATTAATGATCATTGCTGGGAATGTTTTGTTTCTGTCATAATGAGCCTGACGCAATTACACAAACGTTGATTAAAATAGTCATATTTGAAATTCAATATATTTTTTTCCGTATTAAATTAATTAAATATATTAAGAATCAATGTTTATCTCACTTCCACAATCTTGGAGGGACTTTTTTTTGCAATGCATTATGGGGTTAAGTCAAGAGAACCTTTAAACGTTGCCTAAGTCAACAGCAGGCAAAATCATAATTATGAAACATTACAGTGAGTGATTTATTAATCTAATAAACATCGAGGCAGCAGATCGTAGCCATAAATGGACTGAGCGGATCAGTTTCTACACGTCTAAACAAACACCCGCGTCCGTCAGACGAGATTAACGGCTAAATTCATCTGAACGAGAGTGATTTTCCAGACAGAAGAACACGCAGGAATGCGAGACTCTGGAAGTTGTTATTATGAGTTTCTTGTGTTTAAGGCCAGCCGTGCCCTGCTCACCCTCACAGATCACTGCAGATTTATGCACATCTCACGCTGTTCCTCAGACTAATGCTCTGATCATATGAGCCACATCACAGACTGATGCAACCAGCGTCTCATGCACATTAGTTAAAGGATTAGTAATACACAGTTACGTTGAAAAGGTCACGCGTAGCCGGAAGTACCGAGTCAGTGTTTACGAACGTGAGGAAGGAGGACCATATACACATATTCAAATGTCTTTGTGTCAGTTTATCGTTTAAATGCCCATTTCGTGTGCGTATCCTGGGTGTTTTAATATTAAAAAGGCTAAAAGAAATTTTCATCAGGACAGAAGCGTGACCTTTTCAATGTAATTGCGTATTACGTGAGTCACGAACGATCATCACAGAACAGAGCAAGGCCAGCATTTGTGCTTATAAAACTTAAACTGTTTTATGTATTTGTGAAATGCCGATGGTTTGTCTAGATAAGACCCTTATTCATCGTCTGGTGTCGTTTAAAGCCCTTTGAAGCTGCACTGAAACTGTCATTTGGACCTTGAACCGTTTGGGTCCTGTTGAAGTCCATTATATGGAGAAAAATACTGGAATGTTTTCATCAAAAACCTTAATTTCTTTTCGACTGAAGAAAGAAAGACATGGACATCTTGGATGACATGGGGCGAGTAAATTATCAGCAAGTTTTTTTTAAAAGTGACCTATTCCTTTAATAAGCAGATGATGTACACACAGATGGTCATTACCACAAAATAAACTCTTTCAGGCTTACACAAGACCCTCGATTGTACATAATCCCGTGAATAAATAAATACGTTAAATGTCTATACGTTTACATGCAACCAAATAATCCGTTAGTAATCAGATTGACGGCTCAATCGGACTGAAAATCCTTCATGTAAACCCTTTAATCGATCCGATTGGGCGATCAGAATTAAATTTCCATCGGATTGAACGGGGGGGTTTATTCCTTTTCTAATCCGATCGAGAGAACATGTAAACAGTTGATCGGACTGAAAACCGGAACCGAAAGGACTGCGCATGTGCACTGATGTAGAGATAGCGTGATGGCGTGTGACGCGCTGAACGAGCTGTTGCTCCTGATGAATAAAGTGTCGTATAATAAACGAGTGTCCCGTCGTTCTATAATCCTCCTTTCTCCTTTTTTTTGCTCTAATCATATGAGCCACATCTCAGACTGATGCAAGCAGCGTCTCATTAGTTCGCTATCAGTCAGGAAATAAGCAGATAATGTACAGACAGATGGTCATTACCATAAAATAAACGATTGTACATAAATCCATAAATAAATAATTATGTTAAATATTTATGTGCTTAAATACACAACGTGTAACTGACGGCATCCCATACGAAACAGCAGCCGAAGCATTTTCCAAACGGGAGTGTTTTGTATCAGAGAATGTCACAGCTTACATCTTCCAATCATTCCTGCATCAATCCCTCCAAAAGAGAGCAGTGAGTGTGTGTGTGTGTGTGTGTGTAGATGATGCATTAGAGCATAATGGAAAGGAAAAGTCTCTCTCTCTCTCTCTCTAATTCCAGATCTTTCCGACACCTCCAGCCATTCATCACATGCTCCTCTGAGCCTGAAGCAAGAAGAATAAGGGGAGAAAAAAAATCAATTGAGTCAGAACTGCAAACAGGCCATAAAGACACCAGGAGGAAGGTACCAGCTGCAGTGGAATCGATTTCTTTAAGTAGAAAAACACCTCTCTCTCACACACACACACACACACACACACTACTAAAAGACTTCTGAAAAGATCTCAGCCTCCCAGTTCACAGAAATCAACAGAGACTGAGTTATTAATGAAATGGTGACACGCCTACATTGAGCTCGTTTGGGTTTTGGGTGTTTAATTGAATGTTAATGAATCAAAAACATGCTGACATTGCATTGTATAAATGGATAATTTGATGATGCTGACTGGTTGGATGAGTCACATTGGAAGCTAATTCAACACAACAGCTAATACCAGAGATGACCCGATATAAACATTTGGGTCGATACCGATAACCGATAATTCTTTATATTTGAAAGCTGATAACCGATATATTGGCAGATAAATCTAAATCCAAAATTTTATATAATTTTTCAGTGCCTGATTACAAAAACAAAAGTCTCATGTCCCAATCACACAATTATAATGATGTTCTCATTATAATTTTATGTAGCCGATATGCCAGCTCCACATGTTGCACTGAACTGTATTTCAATTTTTTTAAGTGATTTCAATCATATTTCAAGCAATTCAAAACCATCATGTTGAACAGTGCATCTGAAGTGTCTCAGCTGAAGGAAATAATACATTATTTATCTGCTTAAAATATCGGCCAAATGTCCTTATCGGCCCGATAACGATAACATTAAAAATAAACATATATCGGCCGATACCGATATGATGGCAGATATATAGTGCGTCCCTAGCTAACACGCACACACACACACACACACACACACACACAGTGATTTAGTATAATACTGCTCCAAATAAACAATATTTCCTACATTTACGTGCATCACTATATTGATAAACATCAGTGGTGGACCAACGTTTGCATGGGAAACACTCCGTTTCTCTAAATGCCATGAATGAAATAAAGAAAGGCAGAGAATCTCTCGGTTTGGCAACATCTGGCCGCAGAAAGACCGTCGTGTTCAAAGAAACTCAATAAATGACAGCCTGAAATCTTCCTGTTATAGAGGTCATGCACTGACGTCACTTTCCCGCTGGACTGAGTGGCAGAAGAGCTTCTGAATGACTGGGTTTAACAGGAGAAACTGTGAAAACAAACGATTATCAGTTTAAACTAAAAGTTGGATTAGATATAGTGTTCCTTACAACTGACCAAAGATCCAGTGATCCGTGGATATTGGCATTCAGCAGGAATCATGTTTCATATGAGCCTGATTTTGAAGCCGGGGAAATACATAAAGCAAATTTGCCTGTGAACGCTTTATATAAATACAATATATGTCTAAATCCATGTGATCACTTATATATATCAATGTTATATACATCATCATATCGTCCAGCCCTAAAACTAGTGTAGTTTTTGTCAGGGTTTATTTAAAAACTGTTAAATAAACTATTCATAGAAATAGATATTCATATCTATTGATGAGTTGTAAATACAATATATAACAATACAATATATTAGGTGTGATTTTACCCCACAATGACACAAAATGATAACCGCAAATCCAGCTTTCTCTGTCTGGATCCAGTTGATTCTGTGAATTGCATTATTTCTCTGTATCTTTCAGGCAGTGTGTACAAATATACCTCAGATTTCTTGTCAAATCAATCTCAAAGCTCTTCCCCGTTTTAGATGTGTTTTTCGCTGCATTCACGCTGAATACGAATGCTGTCGCTCAGTCTTTTTGCAACTCATTGTGTGTAACCGCAGTCACTAGTCACAGACGTACAACAAAGCGGCCACACAAACAGCCTCTCACAGGACTCTTACAGCTCAACGCTGGCTTTAGACATCAGCGTACGTCTGAGAGCATCTGTTCATCACGCTAATAACCAGATCCCTCAGCAATTCTGTGAACTGATTACATATACTGCAAAAATCTCATTTAAGTCACATTAACACATTAAATGCACATTTAGTTTGGCGCAATAGATAAACCGGTGCAAATTCACTTTAATGTCATTTTTCTGTTTTTAAATGAAAGATGAAAGGTAAATGTTCATTTAGAAGGTAGTTTAATTGATCACAGTAGCTTTCAGAGAAACACAGCATCATTAAACACACACACACACACACCTCACCAGTATAACGTCTACAATCAGATCCCATAACAACGAGTCTATCCACCCGGTGTGTGTGTGTGTGCTGTGTAAACACACAGACTTTGAGAGCTGCACTAAGCTTCATGCTCAGAAAAGGGCATTAACAGAAGCTAGTGAATGATTGTAGGGCATTATTATTGAGCGCAGACGATGTTAACGGATAACCGTTTAACTGTGAAAGCCCAGAAGAGCCTCTGCGTGACGTCTCAGAGCCTGTTAACGTGTCACACCGTTTGTGCATTTTTCATCTGCCTGTGTTCAACATGCAAATCCACGCTGTGTGTGTGTGTGTGCGCTCAAACTGGCCGTACTGGTCTTTTGTTGCTCGCATGCATGCGCTGCTGGAAACGTCAAATATTTCAGTAATTTTTCCTCTTATAGATGTAGATTAAAAGTCATTAAAGAAAATTTCTGTCAGTATTTACTTTTTTTTAGTATTATTTGTCTTAAACCTGCATGCTGATTTTTTTTAAAAATGGAACACTAAAGGAAATTTTGCATTTAAATTTTATATTCATGCATTTGGCAGACACTTTTACCCACAGCAACTTAGATACAACATACAACCCAATCCGTTTCTCACACATAACTATCATATGTCTTCAGAAGCCTTCAAATATAGTGCACAAGTCATATGGACTTTTACAATGAATCATTTTTTTGGGAGCTTGAAATTATAAACTTTTGTATGGAAAAGAGCAACGCAAAAAAGAAAGTCATTTGAGTTTAGATCACCATGAGGTGAGGGATGACAGAAGTTCTCCTTTAGTTCAGTCTGTTCCCTGTTGTGTGTGAATGTCTTGTAAAGGAAATGACTGTCAGTGAATTTCCTGAGATGCTGTAAAGTCTCCGGTTACATTAACGCTTCTGGGAGCTCCAGGGATTTCCTACATCAGACACTCATTATCAGATCATCCTGTTAAAACTCTCTCTCTCTCACACACACACACACACACACATGTGTGTGCACACACACACACACACTCACACATACTCACTCAAACAGACAAATACACACACACACACACACACACACACACGCACACTCGCTCACACACACACTCCCATTTACACACACACTCACTCACTCACTCACTCCCATTTACACACTCACTCACTCACTCACATTTACACACACACACACATACAAACACACACAATCACACATATATAATACATACACACGCACATCTCTCACTCACTCACTCTCACACACACTCAGACACAAGTACACATACACACACATACTCACTCCGTCGCTCACACACACACACACACTCCCATTTACACACACACTCACTCACTCCCATTTACACACTCACTCACATGTATATATACAGTACTGTGCAAAAGTTTTAGATCGGTAAGATTTTTTATGTTTTTAAATGAAGTCTCTTCTGCTCACCAAGGCTGCAATTATTTGATAAAAAATAAATAAAAAATCAGTAATATTGTGAAATATTATTACAATTTAAATCATCTGTTTTCTATGTGAATATACAGTAAAGTGTAATTTATTCCTGTGATCAAAGCTGAATTTATCATCATCATTACTCCAGTCTTCAGTGTCACATGATCCTTCAGAAATCATTCTAATATGATGATTTTATGCTCAAGAAACATTTATGATTATTATCAGTGTTGAAAACAGTTTTTTACATTTTTATTTTATGATGCTATGATGAATAGAAACTAAAAAAAGAACAGCATTTATCTGAAATCTAAAGCTTTTGTAACATTAAACTCTACCCTTCAAAAGTTTGGGGTCAGTAAGAATTTAAATTTTATTTTTGGGGGGAAGAAATATAATAAATCAATACTTTTATTCATCAAGGATGAGTTAAACTGATCAAAAGTTACAGTAAAGACATTTATAATGTTAGAAAATATTCTATTTTAAATAAACGCTGTTCTTTTGAACTTTCTATTCATCAAAGAATTTTGAAAAAAAATTTGTACACAACTGTTTTCAACATTGAAAATAATAATGAATGTTTTTTGAGCATCAAATCATCATATTAGAATGATTTCTGAAGGATCATGTGACACTGAAGACTGGAGTAATGATGATGATAAATTCAGCTTTGATCACAGGAATAAATTACACTTTACTGTATATTCACATAGAAAACCGCTGTTTTAAATTGTAATAATATTTCACAATATTACTGTTTTTTTTGTATTTTTTATCAAATAATTGCAGCCTTGATGAGCAGAAGAGACTTCTTTTAAAAACTTTAAAAATCTTACCGATCTAAAACTTTTGCACAGTACTATATATATATATATATATATATACACATACACACGCACATCTCTCACTCACTCACACACAATACTGAAAGTGTCATAGTTATTAGTTTTACATAGTTAATTTATTTCAAGTAATGAAAATGTCTATGGTTTTAGTTTTAGTCAACGATAATAACCCTGTCTAATAGTGTCTACATCCTAAAATAGCCTCAAGACGAGTAACATCATTAATAATATATGACTTCATTTGGCTATATGCAAGCGTCTGCTTTCTTCATCCCACATTCTGATAAACTATTAAACTTATAGATTATAACGTCAGTGAAATAAGCCAGACTCACCCAGATCAATACCCAGACTGATTCCTGTTCCAATATAGAGAGAAAATGAACGCATGAAAAGATTGTGTATTTTAACAATAGGCTTCGAGCCGAGCTATTATACTACAGCTTCAAACGCAGCTCATCCAATCACACTTCAGAATCAGATATATCTGCATTATAAATCAGTATAATAATAATGCTTCCGCTACGTAGATGATTTTAATCACAACAATAGAGCGTCTTGAATCATGAGAAAGCGATGAGTGTGAACAATCACAGGATGCCTTTGTGGTCCAGAACTCATAATCGACTAACTTTCATCCTCCTCCTGTTTCCTTCTCCTCCCATCGCTTCATTCCCTCATTTTATGAGCTTTGGCACCTCGATCATTGATCATCCAGGAGAGAAGAAAACAGCTCCACCCTTGCTGAGAAAAAGATCTCTGCCTGTTCATACACACACACACACACACAAATACGTTTTCTTTTTAAAACGCATCTTTTCCTCTCCGTTTTGGCCTTTTGTCCACACTGAGACGGCATTTTTTTTTTACAGGGGCGGTATAATGCCCATTTCACAAGATGTAAAATAAGTCCCAATAGTGTGTATGTGAAGTTTTAGCTCAAAATACCCCACAGATATTTTTATATAGCAAGTTAAACACAGTTTATGTCTGTCCCTTTAAATGCAAATGAGCTGCTGCTCCCGTCACAGGGGGCGGAGCTTCAAGAGCTCGTGTCCTTTAACCTCACACAGACAAGCACTGACATTTTCAAAACTTTTAGCCTTTATGTTCAAACCGGAGTCAGACAAAGATGGAGACTCAAAAAGTGACAACATGTAGAGCAACAGGACGTTTCTGAACGGTTAGTTGATGTTGCTGATGTGTAGTTTTCTTCTAGTCATTGATTAGCATATTCTTTCATGATATAAATCGTGTTCCGGGGGGCGGGGTTTATGTAAATTCTAGTGTTTGTGATGTCACAAACCCGGGAGGAAGCTCGTGTAGTTCCTACCAGCCGTTTATTGTAGTCCTTAAAAAAGCAAATATCTTCCTTTGCTTTGAACTTTGAGCATCGCAATTTTCCAGATGTTGTTTATGCTCAAACAGCAACATTACACACTAACTAAAGTTAGAAAAGTGAAATCATAATCAACCACCCCTTTAATGAAAATGAAGCTTTTTGAAAACGGTCTCCAAAGTGTTTAACTTTGAAAAGGCAGTTTTCGTGTTATACGGACTGTCAAAGCGGAGGCATTTAAAAACGACGACGTAAGTTTAGTCATGTGACGCATATTGTACCAATAGATATTCATGTTTAAACCGGGGTTGTGACTGTAGTGTGCTTTTCACTTTCACACTGTTGCTAAAATATGCTCTTCATATCACAGTCCTGCAAAGATTACAGAAAATGTACTCACATTTGCTGAGAGCAGTTTCAGGCTGAGATATTTTGCAAAATAAAATTATCCGTTAATAAAAACGTTTTTAAACGAAAACAGCGTTTTCAAATGTATCCGTATTAATGTAGATGTAGCCAGAAATAAAACATACTCTGATTTTAAAAGACTTGGAGACAGAAACATCTGTTTGTAGATGCTTTGCCTGACTTATGTTTTGATTTACCTATTTTATTTTTTAAATTTGCCTGTGTGTTTTCTATATATGTATGGATGCATGTTATTTGTTAAACCCACGAGAGTTGTGTGCTGATAATCTTGGCCAGGGCCAGAGATTTTTAATCTCAATGTGCTTTCTTTCCTGGTAAAATAAAGGTTATAATAATAATACGAGTGTGTTTCAGCACAAGATCATCTCTCAGTATCACGTTCACCTGGAAGGGAAGTAATATCTCGGATCTGCTGGTGTTCACGGCACCGGAACGCTTTCATTTCATTGTGATGGAGACGCAGTCGAGCGTGACATTATCATGTCAACGGTCTGCAGACACTCAGGGTTTGTGATGGAAGATCAAACACCGCATACAGACACACACTTCAGCCACACACACATCCAGTCAGTGGCCAGAAAAGCCCCCAAAACTGCTCAAGTCACAGTACATCACAAACCAGTCTCTTACAGCACACAGTCATCGAGACACATTTATTTAAGGCTTTTTTAAGGCAAATTTTTTACGACACATAAAACGAATACAGTATTGTGGGTCAATGTTTACGGTAACATCCTAAACCATAAACTGACTGATTTAAACAACTTTATAGTTCTAATAATACAAGTTTGACAAAAAAAACCCTCATATTTCAGCCTTTAAACCACTTTTCTGTAGTCAATAATTTGATCCTTTAAAACTTGTCTGCGATCACCAAAATTACATATTTAACGGTCTTTCCAAAGATTTTTTTTACATGCCTTAAAATATCTTGAAAGTAACTCGACACCCTTGCCTCATGAATATGCAAATGAGCCCCGCCTCCACTCACTCCCTCAGAGATCCACTGGTTGACGATCACACGTTGATCTGATTGGTCAAGGTCGTTTGTGACGTCAGAAACACCAGCGATTTCACACCGTGTTTTTGAGACTGTCTTTGGTTCACTGCAGTTTTAAGGAGGATATACTCAGAAATGCTGTCGACTTATGAACTTACACATGTTTGTCTTAAAGCATATTAAAAACAACACATAGACATTTAAACAACATTAAAAGCTGGATTTTCACCACAGGGGGACTTTAAATTTGATCAAACGAAATGTAAAACTTTAAAGACCTGCGGGGACTCTACACACACTTTATTGTTTGTAGTCCTGTCATATGCAAAAATATATAGTCAATAAATATAAAAATTTTCAGTTTGTTTTGGTAGTATTTATTTGTTGCCCCTGACAAATTTACATAGTTTATAGATATTCAAACATCATTTAACCCTCTATGGGACTAATTGTGAAATCAAACCCAGGAAAAAAGACTTTATATTTTGCATATATTTATGACAAAAATCATTTTCTGCATCGGATCCTTTGACTGTTTTTTTTTAGGGTGCCGTCATTTATAACGGACTTTGTCCTATTAGGGTAAATTATTTTTGGCAAATTGTCTGAAACTTCACACACATACAAATATATTTTCACCATCTGAAAAGTAGTGTAAAGTGCAATATTTGCAAATTATATATAATATAAATGCATTTCTCTTAGCATAATTTATAAATGACGATGTCCCATAGAGGGTTAATGTAGTTAATTATTATTTATGCATGATATATCAGAAGATTCAGAACTTTCTTGCTGTTGATATTACTATGAAGCAAGAAGTTTGAAACCAAAGCTGAAATTAAAAGCACAACTATCCATATTTCTGTTAACAAATCTGAAGGTCGCTTACTGGATCATTAAAGATAAAAGTTGTCATATTACAGATGTTTATTGCAAGGCTTGTAAGCTGCTAGATAAGTACCATCTTAAAGGCCTAGTTCACCCAAAAATTATAATTTTGTCATCATTTACACAACCTCAACATTTTGTTCCAAATATGTTTGACTTTTTTCTATGGAACTCAATTTTTTTATTTTTTATTTTTTTTAACGTTGTCTAACGTATGGACATAAGTCTTCTATTTCATTTGTTTTTATTTTTGGGTGAACTATCCCTTTAAGAACAAATCAAATTTTAAGACTAAAATAATTTTCTGCATCTGACCTTTGACCTTTTTTTTTAGGGTGCCGTCATTTATAACTGACTTTGTCCTATTAGGGTAAATTATTTTTGGCAAATTGCCTGAAACTTCACACACATACAAATGCATTTTCACCATCTGAAAAGCAGTGTAAAGTTTTATGTTGTTGTTTTTTTTTTTTTAAACATTACAAAGTATTATACTACTATATTCGCAAATTATATATATACAACCTCAACATTTAGTTCCTAACCTGCTTGAATTTTTTACATGGAACTCAATTTTTATTTTATTTTTTATTTTTTCTATTTCATTTGTTTTTATTTTTGGGTGAACTATCCCCTTTTAGAACAAATTGGGCAACCAAATTGAGTACAAAAAAAATGACCAAACTAGCTTTTAAGTAAAACCTTGTGAAGGTCTGGTGACAGAACCGGAAACATTAATTGGAACTGTAACCCAAATCGCTTAATTTCTCATGAATCCCATCCCAAATCCTCTGTGTGTGTAATACTTGCGGAAGCATCTATGAGTCTCCATAGCATCACAGACCACATGAGCACAACGTTACACACACACACACACCGACCTCTGCTCAGCCGCTGATAAGTGCTTGTTTTGCGAGTGTTTTGGTCCTGACTCATAGACTGAAAACACCACATTCTCTCACCGGCTGCAGATAAAATCACTCTTGTTTTCAGAAGTTCAACAGAGACTGACGCTGTTGGAGGACAGCAAACAGCATTATGTCACGCGACAGTGAGTAACGTCCTCGCATCGTTGAGAGTTTAACATTGAATCGATGATCTCAACCCACATCAGTAACGTAAGATCATTACATTAATGTAAGATCTTTTGGATCAGATGAGTTGTGTGGAAATGTTTACATCTCAAAACGTCCCACAGACCTAATCTTTTGTATGATGTAAATGTGCAGCGATTGCAGGACACACGCTTAAAGGTCTGTTTTATCGGTCTCTGGAAGCCCATTAGCTGGATCCGGTGCACTCAGACACCGGCTTGGCAATTCTTCTCAATTTTCCTGACAGATCTGGTGTATCAAACTCATTTGGCTGAGTGCACCGAGTCACAGAGAGACACTTTTAGTTCAGCCAATGTGTGCTAATGGCTTTCATCCTCATCAGCCAATCACAAACACAAATCCCACAGCACAGGGCCAATCACAAACACACATCCCACAGCACAGGGCCAATCACAAACACACATCCCACAGCACAGGGCCAATCACAAACACACATCCCAGAGCACACGGCCAATCACAAACGCACATCCCAGAGCACAGGGCCAATCACAAACGCACATCCCACAGCACAGGGCCAATCACAAACACACATCCCAGAGCACACGGCCAATCACAAACACACATCCCAGAGCACACGGCCAATCACAAACGCACATCCCAGAGCACAGGGCCAATCACAAACACACATCCCAGAGCACAGGGCCAATCACAAACACACATCCCACAGCACAGGGCCAATCACAAACACACATCCCACAGCACACGGCCAATCACAAACGCACATCCCAGAGCACAGGGCCAATCACAAACACACATCCCACAGCACAGGGCCAATCACAAACACACATCCCACAGCACAGGGCCAATCACAAACACACATCCCAGAGCACACGGCCAATCAGAAACGCACATCCCACAGCACAGGGCCAATCACAAACACAAATCCCACAGCACAGGGCCAATCACAAACACAAATCCCACAGCACAGGGCCAATCACAAACACACATCCCACAGCACAGGGCCAATCACAAACACACATCCCACAGCACAGGGCCAATCACAAACACACATCCCAGAGCACAGGGCCAATCACAAACGCACATCCCAGAGCACAGGGCCAATCACAAACACACATCCCAGAGCACACGGCCAATCACAAACACACATCCCACAGCACAGGGCCAATCACAAACGCACATCCCACAGCACAGGGCCAATCACAAACACACATCCCAGAGCACACGGCCAATCACAAACACACATCCCAGAGCACACGGCCAATCACAAACGCACATCCCAGAGCACAGGGCCAATCACAAACACACATCCCACAGCACACGGCCAATCACAAACGCACATCCCACAGCACAGGGCCAATCACAAACACACATCCCACAGCACACGGCCAATCACAAACACACATCCCAGAGCACACGGCCAATCACAAACGCACATCCCACAGCACAGGGCCAATCACAAACGCACATCCCAGAGCACAGGGCCAATCACAAACACACATCCCACAGCACAGGGCCAATCACAAACGCACATCCCACAGCACAGGGCCAATCACAAACACACATCCCAGAGCACAGGGCCAATCACAAACACACATCCCAGAGCACAGGGCCAATCACAAACACACATCCCACAGCACAGGGCCAATCACAAACACACATCCCAGAGCACACGGCCAATCACAAACGCACATCCCAGAGCACACGGCCAATCACAAAAACACATCCCAGAGCACAGGGCCAATCACAAACGCACATCCCACAGCACAGGGCCAATCACAAACACACATCCCAGAGCACACGGCCAATCACAAACACACATCCCACAGCACAGGGCCAAGCACAGGGCCAATCACAAACACACATCCCACAGCACAGGGCCAATCACAAACACACATCCCACAGCACAGGGCCAATCAGAAACACACATCCCACAGCACAGGGCCAATCAGAAACACACATCCCACAGCACAGGGCCAATCAGAAACACACATCCCACAGCACAGGGCCAATCAGAAACACACATCCCACAGCACAGGGCCAATCAGAAACACACATCCCAGAGCACAGGGCCAATCAGAAACGCACATCCCACAGCACAGGGCCAATCAGAAACACACATCCCAGAGCACAGGGCCAATCAGAAACGCACATCCCACAGCACAGGGCCAATCACAAACGCACATCCCAGAGCACACGGCCAATCACAAACGCACATCCCAGAGCACAGGGCCAATCACAAACACACATCCCAGAGCACAGGGCCAATCACAAACGCACATCCCAGAGCACACGGCCAATCACAAACGCACATCCCACAGCACAGGGCCAATCAGAAACACACATCCCAGAGCACAGGGCCAATCACAAACGCACATCCCAGAGCACAGGGCCAATCAGAAACGCACATCCCACAGCACAGGGCCAATCAGAAACGCACATCCCAGAGCACACGGCCAATCACAAACACACATCCCAGAGCACAGGGCCAATCAGAAACGCACATCCCAGAGCACAGGGCCAATCACAAACGCACATCCCACAGCACAGGGCCAATCACAAACACACATCCCACAGCACAGGGCCAATCAGAAACACACATCCCAGAGCACAGGGCCAATCAGAAACACACATCCCAGAGCACAGGGCCAATTAGAAACGCACATCCCACAGCACAGGGCCAATCACAAACGCACATCCCAGAGCACACGGCCAATCAGAAACGCACATCCCACAGCACAGGGCCAATCACAAACGCACATCCCACAGCACAGGGCCAATCAGAAACACACATCCCACAGCACAGGGCCAATCAGAAACACACATCCCACAGCACAGGGCCAATCAGAAACGCACATCCCAGAGCACATGGCCAATCAGAAACGCACATCCCAGAGCACAGGGCCAATCAGAAACACACATCCCACAGCACAGGGTCAATCAGAAACACACATCCCAGAGCACATGGCCAATCAGAAACGCACATCCCAGAGCACAGGGCCAATCAGAAACACACATCCCACAGCACAAGGCCAATCAGAAACACACATCCCAGAGCACAGGGCCAATCACAAACACACATCCCACAGCACAGGGCCAATCAGAAACACACATCCCACAGCACAGGGCCAATCAGAAACACACATCCCAGAGCACAGGGCCAATCAGAAACACACATCCCACAGCACAGGGCCAATCAGAAACACACATCCCAGAGCACAGGGCCAATCACAAACACACATCCCACAGCACAGGGCCAATCAGAAACACACATTTCACAGCCGAGAAGTCAAAAATGTACATCTGAAAAAAAAATTACGCTGAAACACTCAGTTTGATGAGGCCAGCAATTAAAAAGTGGAGATGTGATGCAATAGATAAAATATCTATGTGAGGGAGCGGTGGTTTTCTAAAACCGATCAATTTAAAGATACAATTTAGGGTTTTAACATACAAACCACCAGCATAATGTCAAATTAAAACATCTAAAAACAATAAAAAAGAAACTTGATGAGTGCTAATTTTGAACTCTGTGTAAATGCATGTGTTGCTAGGCAAGTAAACATCTTCAGTGAATGATTTATATTTAATTAACTAGGAAACAGTTTAAATTGAGGTGTGGTAATGTGTGTTTGTGTGGCGTCTGTGCAAACGGATGTGTTTTTGGATGTAGCCAAAGGTCAGTGACCTTTCCACAGATCTAAACGCTGGGTGTTCGCCAGCCATCTGACCTGACCTCTGTGTGTGTGTGTGTGTGTGTGTTTGATGTAGACCGACTCGCAGGCGTCACAGCGGAGCAAGATAGATTATCGCAACACACCCAAAACACACACCAACGTAAGACACACAAAATGCCCTCTCTGGTTAAAACAAGTTCAGTAAAGATGTAGCCTTAAAGGCCCCATGAAATCAAAATAAACAATTTTTGATATTGCAGTATTTATTCTAAATTATTTATCCGTGTACAACACACACACACACTCACTCGCTCACACACACACACACACACACACACACACACACACACACACTCACTCACTCACTCACGCGCACACACAAACACTCACTCAATCACTCGAGCACACACACACACACTCACTCACTCGCGCACACACACACACTTGACGGAACACGTCGTGGAGGCCGAAAAAAAAAATTAAACATGCTAGTCTTTTTATCGTGATGTCGTGAAGCATTCCACAACTTCCACTTCAAACGTCTTGTAATCCTCTATGGTTCTGTTGCTGGAGTAATCCTGTGTTTGGATCTCTCTCGTATTTACAACCACGTGACGTGTGAATAAGTGGGCGGGGCTAAAGAGGCGATGAGGTAGAAGTAGGCGTGGATTTTCTTTCTTCTTCGTTACGTCATAATGTGACAAAATCCAAAACTAGTCATTTTGTAAGACTAACAATGAAGTTTTGAGTATTTTTTAATAGTACAATGACCTCTCATATGTCAAAAGTTCAAGAAAAATTGATTTCTCAATTCATGACCCCTTTAACAAATGATGCTACACACACGTGCTACAAACACTGCTCTATGTCAATGTGTCTTTTGTCCACATCTACAGCTGAACAGGACAGACGACCCCCTCACTCACACACACACACACACACTCACACACACTCTCTGGGGCGAGGCTATAAAACCCTCCTCAGATTCACGTTTCTGGACACTCAGCTTATAAACAAACGAGAGACACATGAGAGCGACCAGAGCTTGCAATCACTTACATCACTCTCGTTTCTCCGAGCAAAACACTGCTACCAAGAATCACGCCGGAGTTCATTTTTAATATGCATAAACAGCAATGAAACAAATAGAACATTATGCAACTCACAGTACAATCACTAGTGGCTAAAGTCCACTCACTGTAAAGTGGAATTTAAGGGCTGGTCAAAGACTCAACTAGAGAAATACCTCCAACACACATTCTCACTCACACACACACACACACACACACACACACACACACACACACACACACAGACAGAGACAGAGAGAGAGAGAGAGAGAATAGTTTGAGTGCATCTTTATGTCTGGTTTTTGCACAATGTCCAGGCATGAAATAGCAGCATCTTCTCTCTCTCTCTCTCTCTCTCTCTCTCTCTCTCTCTCTCACACACACACCTGCTTTTACTTTAGACCCACAAAAACACATTTATGACCTTAAAAGTTTCCACGCTCGATTATTCAAATACTGAGATTTTTGTTTTTACTTTAAGAAAACTGAAGTAACACTCAACATTGTCCATGTTGTTACAATACAAACATTTATATAGTGAAAAATAGCGTTTTCTACTCTATTAGGTGTTTATAAGTATGCATGAATGTCATGTGTATATTGTATTAGTTAAAAGTGTAAACCAAAGATGAGATGCAAATTAGCATTCGGTAGTCTATATTCTCTATAAAATGCGTATTTTTCAGCTTTTTGGCTCAACCATTTAACAAAAACACCATGTTATTGTAGCCTAATGTGTGATTACAAGCAACCCTACAAATTAAAGTGAACAGTACCTTGTTATTTGTGTAAAAAAAATAAGTAAGAGACTAAAATGAGAACTGTAATGTTAACTGTGCTCCAAAACAACCACAATTCAACAAATGCAACACAATATTCGGGATTTTCTGAATGAAACAAACGCGCATTAGTGCAACCATGTGTGCAAAACATCCGAATAATTTCCCGAACCGAGCAATGAATGAATGAATCGATCGAATCTTCTAAACATAACTTAATCATCCGAATCGAGATTACTAAAACTGATTTAACGATCCGAATCGCGATCCCGCTTGAAACCGATTGCACAGACATAGGCGCGCACGCGCGCGCGCACCGTCAGAACACCGGGAGCTCGTGCACCGGAGATTAAAATAAACTCAAAACTCAAAACTCAAAACCACCCCGAAGCAGTTCAAGAAGACACACTCGGTCTTACCGGTTAAACCCCACCGGAGGATGAGTGACACAATCCGCTGAGCTGCTGAAGTGTGTTGTGTTTCTCTCTCATGATCTGCTCAGTTCAGTGTCACATTACATCCAGCTCTTTCTATTTCCACACACACACCGCGGGCAGATGGAAAACACGGAATGGATGTCAGTGATCCAGGATTCTGCCGGAAACCCAATCCAAATACTTCTGGCGCGTCGAGGGGACAATGAATGACTAACAATTGTGTAAGCAGCAAAAACTGTCAGGTTCACCACACTAACTTACAAACACATTTAAAAATAGAGCAGTTTCTTTTACGGTAATTGAACTAAGCATTATAAAATATATATCTATATATATATATATAATTGTAAATTCTATTAAATAGATATATAAATAAAATAAAATAAAATATAATAATAAATTATACATATTATATCAAATATATATATAGCCTACATATACATTCACTACCGTTCAAAAGTTTGGGATTGGTAAGAATTGTTAATGTTTTTAAAATAAGTCTCTTCTGCTCACCGAGGCTACATTTTATTTGTTAAAAAATACAGTAAAAATAGTGTAATATTATTACAATTTAAAATAACCGTTTTCTATGTGAAATGATTTTCTATGTTTTCTATGTCACATGATCCTTCAGAAATCATTCTAATATGATGATTTGCTGCTCAAGAAACATTTATGATTATAATCAATGTTGTGCAATTTTTTTCAGGATTGTTTGATGAAAAGAAAGTTAAAAAAAAGAAGAAAAAAAAAGAAGCTTTTGTAACATTATGCGTTCAAAAGTTTGGGGTCAGTAAGACTTTTTTTTCCTTTAGATTTGACCTGTTATGAAATATGGGTACAGTAGGGTGTTTGCCTACTGTAGTGTTTTACAGGCTGAAGTGAGTGATCCGCGCATGCGCTCCGGACTCCGTGTTTTGCGGTTCCCCGGAGTAAAGCTCACAGTAACAAAGAACATATTTGAGATCCGCGGCAGCAGCAGCCTGACTGGGCGTGACGTCAGGGAGCCACGCACACACACACGCACACACACACGCACACACACACGCACACACACACGCACGCACGCACACACACACACAGATTCTCACACATTCTCACACACACACACTTTTATACTGTACAAACTGTATTCTATCCCATTACACTGCCCATATCCCTATACCCATCACAGGAGACATTCTGCATTTTTACATTTTTAATAAAACATTGTTTTTTATGTTTTTTAAGCTACTTGTGAAATGTCCTCATAAACCACGTTTAAGTTGTAATACCAGTGTAATACACGTCATTATACAAATTAGTGTCCTCATAAATCACATAAACAAGCACACACACACACACACAAACACACACACACACTAACCCGACCCCTAAACCTACTCATCACACAAACATTTCTGCATTTTAACATTTTTTTTAAAAATCACTGGATTTATAATTTTTATTCCTCATGGGGAATAAAAAATGTCCCGACAAGGATTTATATTGCAATCTTTTAGGGACATTCTGTCTCCATAATACCAGGACCACACACACACACACACACACACACACACACTTCGTATCGAATCTTGACAGGTTTATTCACCTGGAATGAAGATTTCAGTTCAAGTTAAAGGCTTATGTCCATTCTGGTCCTTAACAATGTAGCAACATCAGTGACACTTGGTGCTTTGATACAAGCACTTCATATATATATATACACACACACACACACACACACACACACACAAACTGTCAAAAGGTACAATAAAGGTATAAGATTAGTTATAAAGTATAATGCAAGTGTATGCATATATATAAAAACACGCATGTTTCCAGCAACTGTGTGCATGTGTGTGTATGAAAGACAGGACTGAACAATAAGGGTCATGAGTTGTGTTAAAGGTCACCATCTGCATTGATTTCTGCCCGTCTCCACTTATCTGCACATGCAGCCTTTCTGCTATCTTCACATATGCAAATACACACAAGCCTGCGTGCGAGGGGGTGTTACGGACACACACACACACCCACACACACACCGAACGACTTCCTCGGCCCGTCTGAAGACGTGAGACATGTTCAAACTATTCACACAGTTATTTGGATTTAAGCATGAGGTTTCACAAATGCAGTTGAATCAAGTATGCATTTGCATTAAGGTTAAAATAAAAGTTGACAACTGAAAATGAAAATTTGGTCATTTAATCGCCCTCATTTTTGTTCCAAACCCATATGGCTTTCTTTCTTTTGTTGTACACAAAGAGAGCAGAATGAGATCCAACGACAGACTTTCAGACAAAAAAAGCACCATAAAGTATCACGAAAGTATGTTGATTTCAAGCCTATTGCATCCTTTTACTTCCATACTAACAAACATTCTGCTTAACATCTCATTTCATGTTTCACAGAAGAAATCACGGTGAGAAAATGCAAATTTTAGGGTGAACTATCCCTTTAAATGCCTTGGTTTGATCTGAAGTGTGCATATACAGTAGATTAACGTATGATTTGCATGCAGAAACACTTTTAGAAGCACATTTGTGTAGTCGCGCTCAGGTGTGGCCGAGCAGATTCAAACATGTGGGTTCATCAAAGGGCCATTTAATCACATGACCTGAATCAATTAATTAAATGTCAGAGTAACTCTCTCTCATATACTGAAGCCCACAGCATGCAAACACACACTCATATTTCCTCTTCTGCTGTGTTTTATAGCCTGCAGCTCCTGATCTCACAGATTGCTAGACGTGTGCTAGAACATAAACGACGTTATGAATATTATCACATGCAGGAGTGCTGAGCTCTAATGAGCGATAAAGTGTCACACACACACACACACACACACACACACACCACAGGAAACAGAATCTGGTGCCTTCCTCTGGTGCGCCATATGCTGCGCTCTGATTGGCTGCTGACAGAGCGACATCATACTGCGTGAAGATAACATGCTGAACCACTTCTGCACACTGACCCTTCAGAAACCACAGATCCAATGATGTTTAAGACATTATGGTTATTAAATAAAAAATGGCCGCATTCATGTCAGTGTGCAGATCTTATTTCTAAACGCCTCAGTGTTATTTTATAGATTACTTAAACCATACTGAACAGAAAACTAGCTTACACACTGAATACTGCATCATATTTTTTTTAAATAATAAGTGAAGCAATTAGTTATAGTTCAATATATACAGAAAATTCACATTCTGTGTTTAGTTTACAATGTGCAGTAATTTGTATGATCCAAAGTAGATTTTCATTATGAACCCTAATTACATTCTAATAATCACTAGTATAATGAACATTGACATAACGCATATGATTATTTTAATTAAGCATAAATCCGAGTGATGCTCTCCCGTCTCTGTTTCTTCAGCTTCAGGACACACAACGTTACAGCTTAACACACACTAACTAAAGCTGACACGCCAACATATGCCACTGACTCTTCACACACTGACCTTAATCTGCTGGACAGGATTGGTGTCCTTCAGTAATGACATTACCTGGAACACACACAGGTGTCTAGGTCATGTCTTGTGATATACTTGAATACATGTACTGTAATCATGATGCATAACATAAACACAAGCATGTTTTGTGCAACAGCATCAAAATGTAATTTAAAAAATCAGCGAAAAATCTCATTCCTCTTATTTTAATTATTTTTTATTAATTGAAACTATTTATAATAAAATAGTTATTTTCTCATGCACATCGTTTCAAAGCAGCTTTACAAAAATACTGTATTAATAATGTCTAAAATATTATTTTTATATCTTGACTTGTGGCATATTTTAAAAAAAGTATAGTGCATAAAAACCTAATTTTATCAAATTTTGCTCTATTTATTGGAAAAGACAACAAGATATTGATTTTTTTTAGGCATTGGGCAGGACTGTATTACTGTCTGAAAACACACACACACACACACACACACACACACACACACACACACACACACATGGTCAGATGGTCTGTGCTCTCCTGATAAAAGACGTTTTATAACCATCCTCTGCATTTCATATTTCTGACCTCTTCTTCAACTCGGCGTGTCCATTACTGACTCATTTTTACACACACACACACACACACACACACACACACACACACATGCTCACAACACATATTTTATTTATTCATTTCATCCTCAGAACAGGATTTGCACAAAGATCAAACCCAAACAAGACTTGCAAGACTCTTGAAAACCAACAACCAAATAATTATTCACTGGAGCACAGAGTATGATTTAAAACATTCTCCTTATACACAGTTTTAAAATGCGTTTACACTAAATCATTATAATCACGATGATGGTGGATAAAAGCACATTAATGAGACTCTGCATCCCGTTAGTCAGCTGTTAACTTAACCTTGATCTCAACAGACGCTATAAACAAACTACAGATGAATAAATCATTGCACGCTCATGTTATGGAGATTGAAATCGAATTATTCCACACTGAAAACATCTTTTAGTCTCTCTGCTGGATGCCATTAGCTTCGTCTATTCTACAGCATCAGATGATCCTTCAGCTATTAACACTGTAACACTGAGAAGTGCTTTCCTGGACGTTTTGAAAGGTTTTTAAAAGCCTGGGTGCGTAAATACTTTAACAGATTTACAGAGTCAGACTCTGAACTTGAACATGAAATCACATTCTGCTGAAATCTACAGTACAATTACAAAACAAAGCACAGTAAGAACTGAAGGCCAGTGGTGAGTTTGGTACATAATTAGCTTAAATGCTCTATGAGGAATTAATATATTAATTCATTAAAATATTTATATTTTAACAAAATTTTAATTAATAGTCTGAAAGGGTTAAGGATTCTGTTACAAATGCAAGCTTGGCCCTGTCCGTTGATTGCAATATTTGGTATTCCAATCGGATATTATTGCTTTTACATCACTTCTTGCTCGTCGTAGAATCTTAATGGTAGTATAAGGTTTTAGTTGTTTAAGATAAAAATTAAAATGAAAAATGAAAATTTCACTTCCTGTTAAAATGTAACATCCTTGATCCTCCAATGAATAGATGTAAAAAAACAAACAAATGCAAGCTTGCAAGTATGCAGACTATAAATATCTCTTTGGTGAAAATCCAGCTTTTAATGTTGTTTATATATGTGGTGTTTTTAATATGTGTAACAAATCATGTGTAAAATTCATAAGTCGACAGCATTGCTGAGTATTTTCTGCTTAAAACTGCAGTGAACCAAAGACAGTCTCAAATGAAATCGCTGGTGTTTCTGACGTCACAAACGACCTTGTAACCAATCAGATCAACGTGTGATCGTCAACCAGTGGATCTCTGAGTGAGTGAGTGAGTGGAGGCGGGGCTAATCTGCATATTCATAGAACTGGCATACTAACTGAGGCAAGGGTGTCGAATTACATTCAAGCTGTTTTAAGGCATAGAAAGGCATAAAACAACGTATAAGTAATGTAATTTTGGTGATCAAAGATGAGTTTCAAGGGATACAATTATTGACAATGAACAACTTAAAATAATGAAATCTGCATGCACAACAAACTATAGTAAAATGTATTTACATCTCTCGACATAAAGGTTTTCGAAGGTTTTAATAAAATGTTATTTAATAACAGTAGTCATATTAACAGTAAATGCCTCAAGCTTTCAACTCACTCATCAGACTCCTCGGTAATCCTCAGCAAACTTCGACAGAGATTGAACTGGTTCATGCGTTTTTTTTTTAGTCGGACTGCTACTTTGGGCTGATGCGTCTTGCGTCATCAGCCTGGAACTATACAGTTCGATTCTGTTCGATTAGTTATAGCGGTTTAACCGGATACTTCCTGGGAACCGGCTCAAAAGAACGATTCATTCAAGAATCGAACATTAGGTGCACATGCAAACCTCACTCCCCTAGCCTAAAGAAAGTCGTAAGCGACTAATGTTAGCAGTTGCGGTCTTTAGCATCCTCGTTAGTGTGCCAGCCTCCCATGCCAGAGACGCGCAGGTTCGAGTCCAGCTTGGGTCAAGTATAGGCCTGGTTACACAAAACTAGTCGCTGCTGTAAACAAACCACAATCAAACAGCGCCACCTATTGGCAGACCGACAGATACAGCTGGAATCTAAATCATAATATTATCATAAGAGCCACTTATGTCAAATATAAAATAGATTACAAGCTAGAGCAGGGTTTTTTTTTTATAACTTTGTTTGTAGTTGTACACTCACGATTGTTGTGATGGTTTCATCAGATCGTTGGCAGCTCGAGAGGATGAAGGGTCTGGCGACTTTGTGGCTCGTTGTGAAGGAACAACCAAGCTGACGCAATATAGCCTACACTTGTATTAAGTTAGAAGGCTGTATTTCAAGTCAGTCTTGAAGAACAACATCAAAGTATTAAAGATTAATCATATCCAGAGGCGTCAGTGACACGACACGAGCTTGACCCGAGCACGAGCGACTAACGGCTTTTTCTTGTTTTAAGCGGCAAACGAGTGCGTTCAAACTTCCCACCGGCAACCGCCACTAAGTAATCCAGCTTTACTGAAAATAAGGTACTGGGCCTAACATTAGATCAAATGTCCTCAAGATATTTCACTAAATATATCAGAGAAGGGATTTGACCCTCAGGTAGTTATTTTATAAATTATATTTTACAAAATGTAATTATGAGCACACAAGGAGCTGTTTCTTGAACATGAAGTGAAATTACTTGTCGATTTTGCTACAGCTAATTGCAGGCTGCAGGTGTTCATTAGTGTGAAACAGAGTTTGTTTATGCAAATCAGATACTCGAATAAATTATAACATCTTCTAGGCATTACGGCGCTCATCATTAGTCTCATTGAAAATCATTCTAAAATGTTCATGTACCGTATCTTTCGGTTTATAATTTAAAGAGCAGTGGCATCTAGTGGCCGTGTCTAAAAATGGAAACGTCCACTACCACGTCTCTTCGAACCGTTCAAAACATACAGAAATAACCTCAAAAATGTATATAATTCATACTCATTCAAATGTAACTGCTTCTGATCCAAATATAAATTTTCTGATCCAAAGATAATTTTTTTTAACAAGACTAAGTTCGAATAAGAATGTATTTTTCATTGCGCTCCCCGTCGGCAGGTGTCGCTGTGCGCAGATGAGACGCCGGTGACGCGCTTAGTCTTCATGAGAGACTCATGGACGCGCACGCAGCGACGTCAAAGAAAGCAAGCAGTGCTGCATGTGGCAGAAGGATCAGACGAGACCTTCATTAAACGCTGCAGTGTACCCATATATCACCATAAATACATTAATTTCACTGAATTCACACGCTGACTGCGTGAACGCGCCGCAGTCATGGTGAAGGAGCAGTTTAGAGAGACGGATGTGGCCAAAAAGATGTAAGTTTGTGGGTTGCATGCAGGATACACACGTTTCATCAGAACTTTAACGTACACACAAATGTCATGTCAGCTGTCTGTCTGTTAATCTGCCTGTCTTACTGACCGTGCATGTGTGTGTGAACTTATTCATGCATGTTATAATGAGTAATATTGATGTTTGATCCTCTGGCTTTATCAGAAGTCACATCCATTTTGGCATGAAGTCAGCAGAACAGATGAGACAACAGGCTCACATTCAGGTGGTCAGCAAGAACCTGTACAGCCAGGACACCAGCCACACACCCCTGCAGTACGGGGTCCTGGACCACCGCATGGTGACACCACTGATACACACACCACACTCTTTATACAACAGAAACAGGGTTTGTTAGATGATTAAGCGAGGCTTGAGCATCTCTCATGTGTGCAGGGCACCAGCGAGAAGGACCGGCCGTGTGAAACCTGTGGGAAGAACCTCGCGGACTGTCTCGGACACTACGGGTACCTGGACCTGGAGCTGCCCTGCTTTCACGTCGGATACTTCAAAGCTATCGTTGGGATCCTACAGGTGAGCTACAGAGTCTCTGTGTCTTAAGCTGAACACTGTCTTGCTGTCAGATTTAATATTGCCTTAATATATGCCTCATCCATATTTTATAATTTCTCTCTCTCTCTCAATTCTGGCATGACTGTACACAATACAATATTGCCAAAGCTTGGAATCCATAAAGACATCAAAATAATCAAATATTATAACATAACTAAATCTTAATGTACAAATTAAATTTAATTGCACAAATTAACAGTGTAAAAAATAATAATAAATAAATAAAATAACAATAATGGTAATAATTAGAACAGTTTATGAACATTTCAAAATTCTGTGAACGATTTAGAATTTAGTGTGTAATTGTGTGTGTGTGTGTATGTGAGCGCATCACTGATTAGTCGTCGACTCTCTCTTTTTGTGGCAAGCATCAATGTATTTTGTTGCTAGTATAATACAATCTCTTTTTTCACCTAATAAATGTTGAAGTTGTGTTTTGTTTAGGGCTGTCAAATGATTAATCACATCCAAAATAAAAGTTTGTGTTTACATAATAAATGTGTGTGTACTGTGTATAATTATTTTATATAAATACATACACATGCTTGTATATATTTAAGAAATATTTGCGTGTATATACTATATATAGATTTATATTAGGGCTGGGCAACGATTAATCGCATCCAAAATAAAAGTTTGATTACACATAATATATATGTGTGTGTAGTGTGTATAATTATTTTGTATGTAAAAATTCACACACATGCATGTATATATTTAAGAAAAATATTTTATTAATATATAAAATATTTTATATTTATATAAAATATAAATGATGTATAAATATATATACAGTATATAGATGCAAATATTTCTTGAATATATACATGAATATGTGTGTATTTATATATACAAAATAATTATACACACTACACACACATATATTATGTGTTAACAAACTTTTATTTTGGATGCGATTAATCGTTGCCCAGCCCTAATTTATATATAATTTTTTATTATATATAAATATAAATATTTTATATATAAATAACACATTTTTCTTAAATATATAAATGCACGTGTGTGTACTTATATATACAAAATCATTTTACACTGTACAAACACATTTATTATGTAAACACAAACTTTTATTTTGGATGCGATTAATCGTGATTAATCATTTGACAGCCCTAGTTGTGTTGTCTAATTTTACGAAGTCCTTATAGTTGGGGCAGCGGGTGAGGAAGTGTTGCTCTGTCTCCACTTCTCCCTGGTCACAGTTACACAGATCTTGTTTATATTCTTGTTCCCGCAGATGGTGTGTAAGACGTGTTCTCACATCCTTCTTGCCAAAGAGGAGAAGCTTCAGTTCCTGGATTACTTGCGCAGGCCTGGACTGGTGTACCTGCAGAAGCGCGGACTCAAGAAGAAGATCTCGGACAAATGCAGGAAGAAAACCGTGTGCGTGTCCTGCAATGCGTTCAACGGTAAAACAGCGGATTGATGAATACCGCACTCTTCTGCATTAGGGCTGTCGCTTTTTATTCCATATTCAAAAATGCATTCGAACATGACGTGAAATATCTGTAATCGAACCATAAATAAACGATCCGGTTTTTAAAGTTGCGCATTCGAATATATTGCTTGATATTTGATATCCGTTCGAAAAGTGACAGCCTTATTCTGCATTGATCATTATGATGTGATGAAACATTAGGGTTGGGTATAATTTTAACGATTTCAATTTCGATTCTGCTTCTTGATTCAGATTTTTAGCGATTCCTGATTTCAATTCCAATAGTGTAAAAAAAAAAACTTCGATATCGTTCACATTTACAGGTGAAACTTGAAAAATTTGAATATCGTGCAAAAGTTCATGTATTTCAGTAAATCAAATTTAAAGGTGAAACTAATATTTTTAGTATATACAACTATATACATATGCATTATTATACTTTTCAGAGGGCCCACATTTCTGTATTTAAAATCCTTTTTTTTATAGATTTCATGTAATATTTGAATTTTCTTAGATTTTGAATTTGAGGTTTTCATAAGCTGTAAGACAATCATCAAAATTATAACTTTTGCACGATATTCTAATTTTAAGAGTTTCACCTGTAGTCTTATTGCAAAACATTTAACTGTAGTTGAATATCAACACTTATGCGAGGAATGTTTGCCTGTGGTTTAAAAATACCATAGAAAAACAACAAGCCTATCTAATATAAATTTCAAGCATTAATAAAGACAAGTAAAACACTCAGTAATTAAAAAAGAACAATAGCAACAAATAGATACAACTGAACAGTGTTTTAAGATTTTCAAGTACAGAAACTGTAATAGAATGTAAAATAACACACATTAAAATGCTCACAGAGGAATCGAAATTAAAAATTCTATAACTAGTATCTGATTCATGATCTTCGATTGCCAACCCTATGAAACGCTGCTCATGTCTCTCCAGGCCCCGTGAAGAAATGTGGCTTGCTGAAGATCATTCATGAAAAGTATAAGACCACGAAGAAAGTCATCGATCCCATGGTGTCTGATTTCCTCCAGTCGTTTGATGTCGCCATTGAACACAACAAAGAAGTGGAGTCACTGCTGGCCAGAGCACAGGTTAATATCCACCAATCAGGATACAGGAAAACTAACCGTGCTTGTCCACACAATGGTAGTGTTTTATGGGGGTTTCTGAGCGCTTGCTCTGGGATTTTGACTCCAACGTAGCGCTGTTGATCCGTACGGTGCTTTTCAGACTGCGCTCGAACACCGAATAAACAGACACATACACACAAAATTATTTCTAAATGCCCGTCTCGACAATTGTTCTCTCGGTTATGTCATATACTTATGTATTATAAGTGAACAGTTGAGAAATTTGTGCAATTGGTCTTAAGTTGACATCAGCCTAATAATGTTATTAATGTCATTAATGTTAATAAAACAACAAAATACAGCTTTAAAATAGATGAAACTATATTTCATTTCTACAGTGAGCAAACTGTAGAAACCCCCCCCCATATATATATATATGTGAGCCTGGACCACAAAACCGGTCACATGGGTCAATTTTCTGGGAAGAATTGTCTAAATAAGTAAGCTTTCCATTGATGTATGGTTTGTTAGGATTAGATTTAAAAATCTGGAATCTGAGGGTGCAAAAAAATCGAAACATTGAGAAAATCTCCTCTAAAGTTGTGCGTTTATGTCCGCGATTATGCTGCATCCACTCACAAAAATAAATATTTTATATATTTACGGCAGGAAATTTACAAAATATCTTCATGGAACATGATCTTTACTTAATATCCTAATGATTTTTGGCATAAAAGAAAAATCGATAATTTTGACCTATTGTTGGCTATTGCCACAAATATACCCGTGTGACTGGTTTTGTGATCCAGGGTCACACACACACACACACACACACACACACACACACACACACACACACACACACATACACACACATATATATATATATATATATATATATATATATATATATATATATATATAAAACTTTACTAACTGAAAGTTTTACATTTCCTCTTCTCGTTCCTTGTCATCCAGGAAAACCTCAATCCTCTAGTTGTGTTGAATCTTTTCCGGAGGATTCCAAACGAGGACATTCCTCTCCTGCTGATGAATCCCGAGTCCGGGAAACCGGCTGACCTGATCCTGACGCGCCTGTTGGTTCCTCCGCTGTGCATCCGGCCCTCCGTCGTCAGCGACCTCAAGTCAGGCACCAATGAAGATGATCTGACCATGAAGTTAACCGAAATCATCTTCCTCAACGATGTCATCAAGAAGGTACGCAGTCGCCGGTCCAGCAAATTTTTTTATTGGATCAATCCGATGCATTTTGTCCACAGAGATGCATGATTCAGTATTGTACAGGGACGTGACTGGCGTATATACTAGGGCTGTCAATCTTCCTCTATACTACTATTCAAATTCCATTCCTTATTTTATTTAATATTAGAATTTTAAATGCTCAAATTCATCCTATTAATATTTACAACATTACACAGGCTTATGGATGGCCACTGCCACTATAGCATGTGGCTGTTGTTGCACGTTCTGTCCACTAGAGGCACATCTAACATTACAATAAACATGTTATTCGTGCTGAATATGGCTGAAGCGCTTCCGATGGTTTTCAGCTAATATTTCCGCGAAAACACCACCAACAATTATGAAACCTGTATCGTTCTTTTCAGTTCGACTAGACGGTTCCAACGAGCTCACCGAATCTGGTGAGTTTTCGCCGAGATATTTGCGTTTTTCATGTGGGGGGCGGTTTTTACATTGTTAAACATTTACCATTTTTGACCGTATTGTTATGATGTTACAGCGTGAATAATGTCTCGGTCACTAACGTAACCTCGGCTAGCTTACGCTATGAGAAAACTCCTTTTCTCGAGAATATTGAAGCCACATTTTTTAAAACGCAGTGCAGGTGCACAGCAGACACAGATGAGCGACTAGTGCGGTCATTGGCTGTGCTGCGGTAACTGCACAAACCTATGGCGAGGCGGCTCAGACCAGAACCAATCAGGCTGCTTTTTTTTTTGCATATCTTTTTTTAAAAAATATACATAAAAAAGCAATATTCGAATAGTATTGATTTTTTTAATATTCGAATTTCGGAATTCGTTCCAACAGCCCTAATATTTACTAAAGATACACCGATGTATCGGCCAATAATCGGTATCAAATAATAACTAAAGCAATTATTTTCGCTAGAAAATCTCGCTCGTGTTGAATTTAGGGCAAGTTAACGTGACATAATGCTTTAACAGTTAAAAATGCAGGCTTTATTTGACCCTGTGAATCACCCGTAGTTCAAGCCAGGGTTGCTAGATCTGTTTTTTTTTTTTCCTACATCAAACATTATTTGTTTTGTAGTGCCTCCCAATAATCACAAAGAGCTCCGTTACTTCTGACAATTCAAACAATAAATGGCGTTTTGGTGCTCTTAAATGTGACATCACAGAGTCTTTTCTTCCACTTTAATACAATTTATATCTAGAAAAACATGCATGAATATCAGAAGGCATGTAGTACAACTTACCGAAATCTGTATTGTCTCACGTAATCACTCAATATGCGTTTCATCTGAGGAACGACATCAATAAAACAGCTAGTGAACAATATCACTTAATGTTGCATTTACCCCAGGGAAGTTATCCAGTTATATTTATATAACTTATATAATTTAACAATTATATATTCTGTAAGCCTCCCCCTCTATATTTTTTTTTTTTCCTCCTGCGGTGAATTAACTGATTTATAAAACAATTGTGAATATTGTAATTTAGGTTAATATTTTCAATAATTATTTTTGAATATATTTGCTGACTGAGGCAATCCAGATGTGTGTTTTTTTTTTTCTTCGTTGTGACTGTTTTATGCTTTTGTGTTTGTTAATATAACTTAAAAAAACTTTTTTTTAATATATATATATATATATGAATGTTTGAATAAATTTGCCATGAAGATGCGTTTATGAAAAATTCTTAATGTTCAATAGTTGTAGCAATACAAACATTTCAACTTTTATTTGAGTGTAAATATTGTATGTGGAAACAAATAGCAGTTATATTAATATAATATCTCTGTTGTTGTATAGCCTAGTGTACCAACGAGAGGTTCTCTTTATAGTTTGTAGCATTATTTGGAAAAGTTTTTTTTCCTTACGAAAAATCAAACGATCGGCAGATATCATTCTGAATAATCAATCAGAATGAAGAGAAATTTAGCGTCAGTGCATCTCTAGTATAAACGTGATTGTAAATGTGGGATGATTGTGGTTGTGTACATCTACAGCACCGCATGTCAGGAGCCAAAACCCAGATGATCATGGAGGACTGGGACTTTCTGCAGCTCCAGTGCGCTTTGTACATTAACAGCGAGCTTTCAGGGATCCCGCTCAACATGGCACCCAAGAAATGGACCCGTGGCTTTGTGCAAAGGCTCAAGGGAAAACAGGGTACGACCCGCTGAGGGCTCAAGGGCTTCGCTGAACGCCAGCCTTCCCATGAGTCTCTGTGGAAATGCTGGTGTTATATTTTGCCTTGTCCAAATACACACACTTGTGGTCTTTGCATTTCATTTTCATTTATTTATTTATAAAGCACAATTAAAACAACGTGATGGTGACCAATGTGCTGTACAAACACATAATAAAATTGCATAAAATGTATTTTCAGACAATACAATAACTAACAAATATCTGTGAAGAGCCTCTTACCAATGAACCTACTGATCCAAACGCTAATTCTAGCAAATGCAACTTAAAATTTCGTTTAAAATAACTATTTTTAATTAAAAAAATTTTTTTAAATTTGGAGTGCTGTCATTACAGAGAACAACAACAAAAATCGGTGTTGCCTACACAGTGTTATCCTCTTTTTAAAATTTGCACCCTGTTGACTTAAACGGGGCAAGATTTAAAGCTGCTTTTAGCCTCTTAACATCGTTGATGTGTCATTACAAGTGCACAGCCATGTGAGGGATTTTATTCAGAGTGAACACGGTGAATCTGACAGGGTGCAAATTTTTAAAAGAGGATAACACGGTGTAGGCAACATAGATTTTTGTCGTTGTTCTCTGTACTGACAGCACTCCAAATTTACAAAAAAATGGCACAGCAAATGCCCGATCACCACTCAATTTTAATCTAGTCCTCTGATTGCTGATCTAAGAGACCTAGAAGGTTTATGTATACGAAGGAGATGCACTAGATATGGTGGGGCTAAATTTATGGTAAATTATCACTTGACCATTTGCATGACGTATTTCCTCTATTTGGCCTAAGTAGGCGTAAACACTGCAAGTGTGTGTAGAACTTTTGATTACTCGATGGGACATACTTATAGTCTTGCAAAGTGCTTTTATTTATTATATTTTCAATACGTTGCATTTTAAAATAAACTTCTAAATGTATGTTCAGTAGTCGCTGTGTAACTTACAGAAAACACAAATTTAAAATTGTGGTACTTCTAATTAAGTGATTAAAACAGATTGCAAATATTGTACAGAATAGGCCTACACACACCATACTCATCTTTGCACCAATAAAATGTGCAACACTTTATGTTTTTACTAAATTATATGTAGCTAATTAAATTACAGTGGAATGTTTTCCTCGACATCTCTGGGTTTCGGGGCACGTAATTTATGCATTTGGCAGATTTGCATGATGGGATACACTTAGCCACGGTATTGGAGATAGTGTGGGTTTAGTGTGCATTAAGGGAACTGCACTTTGGCATTTTTAAGACATGGGACAGTCGTGCACACTCACTTCGTCGCATGCACGTGTGTGTTTGGACGTGTGTCTTCAGCATCGCTGTCACATCAACTTGTCTGGTTTTGCTGCTTCAGGGCGGTTTCGGGGTAACCTGTCTGGAAAGAGAGTGGACTTCTCCGGCAGAACGGTCATCTCTCCCGACCCAAACCTGAGGATTGATGAGGTCGCTGTACCGGTTCACGTCGCCAAAATCCTCACCTACCCGGAGAAGGTCAGAGCAGTTACTGCGCATTTTTACTAGTCAATTAGTTGGGGAAATGGTTAACTATATAGGATTTTTTATTTTTTTTATTTTTCTGGATTTAATTATTGGTTTATTTACTTTGCTATTATTTTGATTGTCAAGAAGCATCTATTTTATTATTGTTTATCTACAACAATGTGGCATTATTAAATGTTTTATTTTTTCGGAAAATTTCTGGATTTATGATTTAATACAAATTTATTATCAAAAACGGTGATAATAAAATTTAGACATTAAGCAGTTTAAATAAAAAGTTGTAATTTAAAAAAATATATTTAAAGTCCCACTGTAGTCAATAATTGTAACTCATCTTTGATCACCAAAATGACATATTTGAAAAAAAATTCCTTAAAAAAAACTTTAAATAAATGCCTTAAAATAATCTTGTATGTAACTCGACACCCTTGCCTCATTTAGTATTTGTGGTTCTATGAATATGCAAATGAGCCCCGCCTCCACTCACTCAGAGATCCACTGGTTGACGATCACACGTTGATCTGATTGGTCAAGGTCGTTTGTGACGTCAGAAACACCAGCGATTTCACACCGTGTTTTTGAGACTGTCTTTGGTTCACTGCAGTTTTAAGGAGGAAATACTCAGCAATGCTGTCGACTTATGAACTTACACATGATTTGTCTTAAAGCACAAACAACACACAAACAACATTAAAAAACTGATTTTCACCACAGGGGGACTTTTTTGGCAAACAAAATGCTGCACAACAAAGCTGTACTGTTGAAATAAAAACATGGAAAAATGTTCCTTATAGTAATAGTTTGCATATATGTATTCGGGTTCATACACTCCATAAAAACCCTGCTTAAAATGCAATGGATGATGGATGGGTCAGTAGTTGGTAATTTCGTGAGTAATTGGTGCAAGTATAAAATGTGAAATGAAAAGACTTTGGTGTGTGTTCTCTTTTAGGTGAATAAAGCCAACATTGAGATGTTGAGGAAGCTGGTGCGTAGCGGTCCTGAAGTTCACCCAGGAGCAAATTTCATTCAACAGAGACACATGCAGATGAAGAGGTCAAATGCACTTCTCTTTTCTTCCCTTTTTCTCTGTGATAAAAAATCATCCAAAAATGAATGTTCTGTCATCATTTACTCTCCCTCATGTCATCGCAAACCTGTTTGACTTTATTACAAAACATTATAAAAGCACAGGTATGGTTAAAAAAAAAGAAAAAAAAAGTGATGCATTCTTGATTATGGCACCGTTAACACGTTTTTTTAAATCTTTTATCTTCGTTTGTGCCCTTTGTTTACATGCAAACGGAGAATTCGCCTCTGAAAACGATTCTTTCTAAAAACTCCGGCCAGAATAGAGATGTTTTGAAAATTTCGTTTGCATGTAAACTGAGAAAAGCTGAGTTTTAGGCCGCCAACATCACAGATGCGACAGAACTTGCACTGCGTCAAAAGTGCAACCTATGTTTACATTTTCATCTGGCTTTGGTGATCATGAATGATAACGTGGGCTTGAGCTTCTCGTTACACTGCCACCTACAGGTCTGGCATGTTGTTGACGGCATATATACACGGGTTCGTGTAGACGAACACTTTTCTGAAAACTGACAGGTGTGCACGATGTTATTTTTGAAAATGGAGAGGGAAGAAATATCCGTTTATGAAAATAGCCGGCCACGTGCAAACGCAGCCTTATAGCATACAAATACGGTTATGATGTAATTTCCTGAGCTTGATTATATAAATCACCATCCACTTTCATTGCTCATGCATTCTTCAAAACTTCTACAAAGAAAGTTAGTTTGGTACGACATGAGGTTTTCCTCATCTTCTGAATGTGTTTGCTTCAGGTTTCTGAAGTACGGTAACCGAGAGAAGATGGCTCAAGAGCTGAAGTACGGGGACGTGGTCGAGAGACACATGATTGATGGCGACATCGTGCTGTTTAACCGGCAACCTTCTCTGCATAAACTCAGCATCATGGCTCATATCGTGAGTTAATATTCCTTTTTATATTATTGCAATGTAACTCTGCGGGGGGGTTATGTGAACGCAAATCAACATTTAAAAAAATGACACGAAGAAAGTGACAGTATCGATTAATCAGATTTGATTGATCTTAATTTTGATGAACTGATGTCGATTCTTAAATTCCATAATCAATGTTTTAGTCTATGCTGAAGTCCAGGCACTTCTAATCCTTTAAGGAGGAAATCCAACGCGACTTCGTCGAAGCAAAACATGATTATGTATTTCTGCTCAGCTAGTTAAATTGGCATCAACTACACAGGAAATACTGTAATACTTTTTTGCGTACTGTTTCCTTCTTTGTTTAAAGGATCAGTTCATTTCACAATTAAAATTTCCTGATAATTTACTCATGTCCTTTTTTCAGGCGAAAATAAATTGTTTTTTGAGGGGAAAAATGCTCTTCTTGCACTAGCTCTGAGATGCGCCACACATTATATGATCATGTTGAATCTCAATTGGCTAGAAAAGACCCTTATTCCTCGGCTGGGATCGATGTAGTGTGTGTGTGTGTGTGTATATATATTAGGGCTACACGATATTGAAGAAAAATGCGATATGCAATAACTCATTAAATAATGCGATACCATAATGCTTAAACAGTGTAAAATAAACTTAAATTATCTTTAAAATATATTTAAAATGATATAACCTACTAACGTGTTTCACATTCTTTTTGTGACCGTAAAACATCCCTACAACTTCTGAACGAGTTTTACTGTAGCATAAGAAGTGTTATTAAACATCAGTGTAAACTACAGGGTTCAGCTTATCCTACATTAGGTTTATTTAACAACAGAAACTGAATAATCAAATGTAAAATTATTTTATAGTTTTCACTGTATGAATTAAATATATATACTGATTTTATCTTTGTCTTTTGTTCATGACCCAGATTTTTGCAAGCTGTTTCAATATGCCTATCGTGATATATAGCCTACATTTGCGATATTTCGATAATTTCTATATATTGTGCAGGCCTAAAATATATATATATATATATATTGATATTGATTCAGGGGCTTGAAAATCTCCTGTGTTCTGTTCCAGGCGCGTGTGAAACCTCACCGGACGTTTCGCTTTAACGAGTGTGTGTGCACGCCGTACAACGCTGACTTTGACGGAGACGAGATGAACCTCCACCTTCCGCAGACAGAAGAAGCCAAAGCCGAAGCGCTCGTCCTCATGGGGGTGAGAAACACTGACTGCCAGCACTTTACAATCAAGTTCATTAGTTCATGTTTGAAACATTTTCAGACCTTTTTTTCTAGAATAATTGAATGTATGCTATCTTTTGAACTCTTGGCATGAAAACAAACTGAGCTTTCTGGATTTTTCAGGATTTCAAAATAAAGGTCTGAACACGCCTTAGGAGTATGAAAATATTCTTGTTGCAAACTGATCAATTATGGCTCCTCTGTAATTTGTTTTGAGAATCAGTCACCAAATATGGAAACTAGAGATTGTAAGCTTTCAAATGATATATAGTTTATATATAGATTAGTTTAGGTTTAGTATAGGATATTACCGTTTTAAATATGTAATGGATTTGTGTAACTAACAATGAACAATACATTTGTTACAGTATTTATTCATCTTTGTTAATGTTAGTTAATAAAAATACTGCTGTTCATTGTTTGTTCATGTTAGTTCACAGTGCATTTACTAATGTTAACAAATACAACCTTTGATTTTAATAACATATTAGTAAATGTTGAAATTAATATTACCTAAACTAATAAATGCTGAATAATAAATATTGTTCATGTTAATTAAGGTAGTTAACTAATGAACCTTATTATAAAGTGTTGAGGCCCTTGCACACTGAGTTCGAAACTCGCGTCTGAAATTTTCGCACGTTAAAAAATAAATACAACCTCACGTTATGTCAATCACGCTTGCACACCGCCTCCGAAACTTTCGTCTGTCATAAAAAAAAAATCGGATCGGGTTCGATTTTTCTGCGTTTTTCGCATCCGTAGCAAACAGTTTAAATGGTGTTTCAACAATTCAGAGCCACCGAATTAGGAATACGAAAAAACGTATACGAAAATTTTCCTTTTCCTATTGCCTTTACAGACAAACTAAACCGCCCTCAGAATACGGGATCTGCTAATGAGATAAATCCTGTGTTCCTCAGAAGACCATGTTTTATAAGATTCTCCTAACTGTTAAACATTATTTTATTAGATTATCCTGGACTTAATACTAGTAGAATGTTTTATGAAGTTACCTCACTTAAGAACTTATTTAATAAGAATATGCTTGAAAAGTTTTTGGATTTTTTTTATCATATGTTAATTGATTTTTTTTTATAATGTGACTTGCTGTTTTTGTTTGTTAAATTTTTATTGTATTTTATATGCAAATAATATGATATTTGTATTTTTGTGATCGAATTTTTGCAGACATGGGGACTTGTAACTTGGTGACTTGGACTCGAGTCGACTCGAGTCGCTATTTTTATGACTTGTGACTTGACTTGACAAAAAATAAAATACTTGAGACTTGACTCGGACTTGGAAGTTAAAGACTCGGGACTTGACTTGACTTGAAACACGATGACTTGAATGACTTGAGTGTTAATCACATCATGTTTTCAGTTTGAATATAAAATATATAAATTATTTTAAAAAATAAAGTTGATCCAGCTGGAGCGCAGGCTGAGAATAGCGTTGTCATGACTGGATCACGACACTATCATCAGTCATGCCCTCTCGTACCTTACGCACACCACGCCCACTTAGATCAGATATCACATCAACATGTCAGCCGGAGGGGTACCGTCCGAGGGTCATCGCTTTCGGCTTCAAGAGTTGCAAAAGACGAACAGCGCTTTGCAAGACATGCAACATTAACATCGCGGACAGCCAGACGACAACCTCCAATTTCGTCCGTCATTTGAAGAGACATTCTGCCCAGTGAGTGCTTGTCAATTTGTTAATGTTATCTGGTTAGTTGGTAGTTAGCTAATGTAATAATAGCTAAAGTAGCCATTAACCCTTTCACACGTAAGTTTAAACTATTCTAACTGATCCATTCCACCCAGCGTGAGTTTTTCTAGGCGACCGTTATTTAGAACCTGTCACTCACTTTAATGTTTCCATGGTGACGCGTCATTGCTTGTCACGTGACACACCACAACCACAACTGAATGAATGATGATCTGCTTTTATGTCATTTTTCCTGTTTTATTAAAAAATGTTCACAAATGTATTAGCTATAACATGAAACACTGATATTCCGATTGTCAAATATGTGCAAGTGGATGTGTTTTGTTGTTTAAACACCTTTATAATGATCGCGTTAGTTGAGCTGTATGTGCGAATGGGCAGCGCCATGTTACTTTACAACGCGTCAATTTCTCTGGACTCAATGTTGAAAATTTAAAACATTTCAAACACTGTTGGCAGAAGTGAAAAATAAATAATTTTATGTAGTTACAATTTTGTTTGATTCCATTATGTATTTTACTGAACATGAGTATTTACAATGCAAATCCAAATTATTGTAATTTATACTGACAGTTACTTATATCTTGTGTTTTCACTTTATTAAGATTAGATTCTGCAGGTAAAATTACAATAATAAGGTGACTTGACTTGGACTTGACTTGACCTACTACAGGACTTGACTTGACTTGACTTGACATAGCCTGTGACTTGACTTGACTTGACTTGCCCAAGAAAAAAATACTTGGGACTTACTTGAGACTTGAAGGTTAAGACTTGAGACTTACTTGAGACTTGCACATATGTGACTTGGTCCCATCTCTGAATTTTTGCCATGAAAAAAAATAACACAATCTGAATCTGTTCCTCACACAGACGAAGGCAAATCTGGTCACTCCCAGAAACGGTGAGCCGCTGATCGCAGCCATTCAGGACTTTCTGACAGGTGCGTTTTCCTCCTGAGCCAATCAGATTTCAGCATCTGACATCTTGCCTGAAGATGGCGCTGTTAATTAAACCACTTGTAGCGACAATGACCTTCTTGTCACTTAAGCCCCGTTCCCACTACAAGCGACAAAGCAACGCGATACCATTCATTTCAATGGGGCGCGGGAGACAGCGACTGTTGGTGACCAGATGGGGCGTGTCTGGCGACGCAACAAAGTTGAGATATGTTTAACTTTATGCAAATGAAGAGAGACTTTCGAGAGCAACAACCAATAGGAGTGAAGTCAGTTGAGCGCATGCGATCCGTCACTCTTCAGTGCCGAGTCTGACCGAGGCAAGGGGAACGAGAAGCTCATTTTAGCAGTCAGAAATGGTCCTATAATTTATGATATATCTCCGTGTACATACTGTGGTATTCACCTTACTTACTCCGTGCCTGAAGGGTTTCGGGAACCCAGATAGACCCTTATTTGTCCGCTTGTAGTGTGAACGCAGCTTTAGCCCTCGTTTACACTGTCAGTGAAATGTCAATCAGATGCACGGATGGGCTATTATTTGATTAACCATTATCTATTTGGTTATATATCTTGGTCCAACTGCGCATCTCTACTGGCTACCTATATACCTATTAAACCCACACTCCACCCAGTGTCCAACAGCAGACCTGCCAACCCGTGCGCATTTTGCGTAGCGGCCACGCATTTTGACCTCTTAAGTACGCTGGTGCGGTTTGTCACTCGAAACTACGCAAAAACCTGGTGACGCGCCTCTGTTCACGTGCAGTCCTCAAATCAAGCAACCGTAAAAGAAGAAGAGTTCGACCAATCATAGCGCTGGGTTCATTCCCCACATAGCAAGCGCGGATGATTGACAGATGCGTAAGGCCTATCATGAAAAAGAGACTAAAAATCAACAGCAATAAAGGATCCCGCTCGATCCCCCTTCAGCTCCCGCGGCCGCCGTCTGACTGAGTTCATAAGCGAGGACAGTATAGGCTGTAGTCACAGTACTTCTAACTCCTGAAGGTAAACGCGCTGGGGTGGATGTAGAAAGTTTAAATATTAATATAAATATTGTATTGAGTTAATTATCTGGATTTGATCATCACACGGGAGAGCAGTAATCGGAATCGCATGGATTATCTTAAAATACTCCGTCATGGTCACTCAGATAAGAGGAACACATCCTAGCTATGGCTTAGTGATTATGAAAGTTCTGTGATTTGTGGATTAACGTTAATTTAACAGTTACTGATAAGCGCGTGTCTGGAGAAACAGGCGTTTATTTATCATTCTCAGTGTTGCGAAACGTAGCCTGCATGTGTTACGTTATTGTGTTAATAATAACTAAAGTACCTAATTATGTTAGATATTTATTCTGTATGAAAACTAGCGCGATAATTACTTAGTTATGGTTTAAAAAGTGCCGTTGTGTATCAGTTGCTGCGCGAGCTCTCTCACAAACACAGACCGCGCACGCACAGAGAGAAGATTATTGTAAAATTAAAATTGACGGGCTAAGTTTATTTTGTTTTTGGTTGTGTTTTTTTTACAAGACTTTTGTATTGTCCATCCGTGTTTTTAAAATTAGTTAAACGACGGACTGTTTTACTGTTATCGTGCAATGTTCAAAATGCAAATAAATACCTTTTTTCTGTGAGAGATATCATATTTAGATATTTGAATAATAAAATAAGTAGCCTATCTTAAATGTACAAACAATGGTACAAATGCCAGCTTGTACAACAACTTTCACGTGAATCCACCCAACCCCCACCCCCGGACGGTGGTACGCAAAAAATTATTTCAAGGTTGGCAGGTCTGCAACAGTGGAACTACAACAAATTATAAATAGAGCATAATGGCTGTTAAAGGTGCAGTGTGTAGCTTCTAGCAGCATCTTGTGGTGAGGTTGTGAATTGCACCCAACAGAAGTTGCGGTGTCCGACAGGAAGTGATGTCATCGTCTGAGAAAGCAGAGAGTAGCCAGTTAAGCAACGAGGTTTCTTTACGAAGATAAATTGCGAAATTATATTTATTTAATTATTCAGTAAAATGATATGTTCTTGCGAATATTGTTACTTGTTCATCATTGTGTCAGTGTTTTATTCGCTGACTTCAGCATCTTTGCATGAAGAACAACACAGTGATGAAACACATTTGTCCATTCAGGGCCACCGTAGAAACATGTCGCTATAAAGGGGAACTGGTGTGTGTAGATAGAAATGCCTCATGTAAGGTCTTTATACACCACTGAAAACATAGTTATGTTTATGATATTGCATTTCTGTCAACAGATTCCCCTAAATATTACACAATACACCTTTAAACCGCTGATGTTCATGTGTTTTTCTGTATCATGTGACAGGTGCTTACCTGCTCACGCTCAAAGACACTTTCTTCGACCGGACCAAAGCCTGTCAGATCATCGCCTCCATCCTGGTGGGAAAAGACGAGAAAGTGAAGATCTCGCTCCCGCACCCTGCGATCCTCAAGGTCTGGCATGACATGTCCCCTCCAGTGCTGATTCTCTCCTTATAAACACTGTATATGCTCTTTTTTTTATTTATTTTGGAGCCGGTTTAGAAAAAGGAAAGTTCTTTATTGGATAGACACTTTTTTTCATTTGTTTCAGTTGCTTTTGTCTTCGTATGGGGGTTATTTTACGTCTTCAGTAAGAGCATTTTTGCTTTGAGTAATAACTGCTCACCGAGTGTAATGTTAGTTATATCTGGTTTGATATGCATATTAGAAAACAGGTAGTGACATCGTTTGGACCCTTTCTACAGTATGGTGGAAAGATAAAATATACAATATCATACTTTTTCTAACCTTCTTTAACCGTAATATTTTCTTTTTAGTATCAAATGCATTAAGCTTTTCAATTTGTTTCACTTCCCCCCCCATTAATTATCTGCAATATAAACTTTAAAAATAACTATAAAATAAAACTCTGCCTGTGTGTGCGCATGCAAGAGCGTGTGTGTGCATACGAGAGTGTGTGTATTGCAATATGTACTTGTTTCACTTTCCCCCCATTAATTATGTGCAATATAAACAGTATAGATTTCAAACCTTCTATAAAATAACTATAAAATAAAACTACTCATGTGCGTGTGTGTGCAAAAGCATGTGTGTGTGCGCGAGAGTGTGTGTGTGCGTGTGCGTGCAAGAGCGTGTGTGTGCACGAGAGCGTGTGTGTGCGTGAGAGCTTGTGTGTGTGTGTATTGCAATATTTACTTTTATGGTGAATCAGAAACATGTGTTCGAGGTTATGCACTTAATTTTTTATGAGTTTGTGTGCTACTTGTTGAAGTTGACCTGTGATGTTTGTGTTGTCAGCCGATCAGACTGTGGACGGGGAAGCAGATCTTCAGTCTGATACTCAAGCCCAGTAAGAGCTGTCCGGTCAAGGCCAACCTGCGCACCAAAGGCAAACAGTACTGCGGGAAAGGGGAGGATCTGTGCTCCAACGACTCCTGTGAGTGACCCGGCAGCACTGTAAACACACACTTTTCCTCCATGTTTTGATGGAAGATAACAGTAAACCTGTTTTGCAGCACTTTATTTGCCAAAAAAATAAAAGGAATTGGTTTCATAGAGCCCTATATTTGCTGAGAACCCCTTCTAAAATAAGGGTACTTCAGTAACCTGTGTGTGTGCAGTTGTGATGATCCAGAACAGTGAGCTGATGTGTGTGTGCAGTTGTGATGATCCAGAACACTGAGCTGATGTGTGTGTGCAGTTGTGATGATCCAGAACAGTGAGCTGATGTGTGTGTGCAGTTGTGGTGATCCAGAACAGTGAGCTGATGTGTGTGTGCAGTTGTGATGATCCAGAACAGTGAGCTGATGTGTGTGTGTGCAGTTGTGATGATCCAGAACAGTGAGCTGATGTGTGTGTGCAGTTGTGGTGATCCAGAACACTGAGCTGATGTGTGTGTGTGCAGTTGTGGTGATCCAGAACACTGAGCTGATGTGTGTGTGTGTGTGTGTGTGTGCGCAGTTGTGGTGATCCAGAACAGTGAGCTGATGTGTGTGTGCAGTTGTGATGATCCAGAACACTGAGCTGATGTGTGTGTGTGTGTGTGTGTGTGTGTGTGTGTGCAGTTGTGGTGATCCAGAACACTGAGCTGATGTGTGTGTGTGTGTGTGCGCAGTTGTGGTGATCCAGAACACTGAGCTGATGTGTGTGTGCGCAGTTGTGGTGATCCAGAACACTGAGCTGATGTGTGTGTGTGTGTGTGTGTGTGTGTGTGTGCAGTTGTGGTGATCCAGAACACTGAGCTGATGTGTGTGTGCAGTTGTGGTGATCCAGAACAGTGAGCTGATGTGTGTGTGTGCAGTTGTGGTGATCCAGAACACTGAGCTGATGTGTGTGTGTGCAGTTGTGGTGATCCAGAACACTGAGCTGATGTGTGTGTGTGTGTGTGTGCAGTTGTGGTGATCCAGAACAGTGAGCTGATGTGTGTGTGCAGTTGTGGTGATCCAGAACAGTGAGCTGATGTGTGTGTGTGTGCAGTTGTGGTGATCCAGAACACTGAGCTGATGTGTGTGTGTGTGTGTGTGTGTGTGTGTGCAGTTGTGGTGATCCAGAACAGTGAGCTGATGTGTGTGTGCAGTTGTGATGATCCAGAACAGTGAGCTGATGTGTGTGTGTGTGTGTGTGTGTGTGTGTGTGTGCAGTTGTGGTGATCCAGAACAGTGAGCTGATGTGTGTGTGCAGTTTTGATGATCCAGAACAGTGAGCTGATGTGTGTGTGTGCAGTTGTGATGATCCAGAACAGTGAGCTGATGTGTGTGTGTGTGCAGTTGTGATGATCCAGAACAGTGAGCTGATGTGTGTGTGCAGTTGTGATGATCCAGAACACTGAGCTGATGTGTGTGTGCAGTTGTGGTGATCCAGAACAGTGAGCTGATGTGTGTGTGCAGTTGTGGTGATCCAGAACAGTGAGCTGATGTGTGTGTGTGTGCAGTTGTGGTGATCCAGAACACTGAGCTGATGTGTGTGTGTGTGTGTGTGTGTGTGTGTGTGCAGTTGTGGTGATCCAGAACAGTGAGCTGATGTGTGTGTGCAGTTGTGATGATCCAGAACAGTGAGCTGATGTGTGTGTGCAGTTTTGATGATCCAGAACAGTGAGCTGATGTGTGTGTGTGCAGTTGTGATGATCCAGAACAGTGAGCTGATGTGTGTGTGTGTGCAGTTGTGATGATCCAGAACAGTGAGCTGATGTGTGTGTGCAGTTGTGATGATCCAGAACACTGAGCTGATGTGTGTGTGCAGTTGTGGTGATCCAGAACACTGAGCTGATGTGTGTGTGCAGTTGTGGTGATCCAGAACAGTGAGCTGATGTGTGTGTGTGCAGTTGTGATGATCCAGAACAGTGAGCTGATGTGTGTGTGTGCAGTTGTGGTGATCCAGAACACTGAGCTGATGTGTGTGCAGTTGTGGTGATCCAGAACAGTGAGCTGATGTGTGTGTGTGCAGTTGTGGTGATCCAGAACACTGAGCTGATGTGTGTGTGTGCAGTTGTGGTGATCCAGAACACTGAGCTGATGTGTGTGTGTGTGTGTGTGTGTGTGTGTGCAGTTGTGGTGATCCAGAACAGTGAGCTGATGTGTGTGTGCAGTTGTGGTGATCCAGAACAGTGAGCTGATGTGTGTGTGTGTGCAGTTGTGGTGATCCAGAACACTGAGCTGATGTGTGTGTGTGTGTGTGTGCAGTTGTGGTGATCCAGAACAGTGAGCTGATGTGTGTGTGCAGTTGTGATGATCCAGTACAGTGAGCTGATGTGTGTGTGCAGTTGTGATGATCCAGAACAGTGAGCTGATGTGTGTGTGTGCAGTTGTGGTGATCCAGAACACTGAGCTGATGTGTGTGTGTGTGCAGTTGTGATGATCCAGAACAGTGAGCTGATGTGTGTGTGCAGTTGTGGTGATCCAGAACACTGAGCTGATGTGTGTGTGTGTGCAGTTGTGATGATCCAGAACAGTGAGCTGATGTGTGTGTGTGCAGTTGTGGTGATCCAGAACACTGAGCTGATGTGTGTGTGTGTGTGTGTGTGTGTGTGTGTGCAGTTGTGGTGATCCAGAACAGTGAGCTGATGTGTGTGTGCAGTTGTGGTGATCCAGAACAGTGAGCTGATGTGTGTGTGCAGTTGTGGTGATCCAGAACAGTGAGCTGATGTGTGTGTGCAGTTGTGGTGATCCAGAACAGTGAGCTGATGTGTGTGTGCAGTTGTGGTGATCCAGAACAGTGAGCTGATGTGTGTGTGTGTGTGTGTGTGTGTGTGCAGTTGTGGTGATCCAGAACAGTGAGCTGATGTGTGTGTGCAGTTGTGGTGATCCAGAACAGTGAGCTGATGTGTGTGTGTGTGTGTGTGTGTGTGCAGTTGTGGTGATCCAGAACAGTGAGCTGATGTGTGTGTGCAGTTGTGGTGATCCAGAACAGTGAGCTGATGTGTGTGTGTGTGTGTGTGTGTGTGTGTGTGTGTGTGTGTGTGTGTGTGTGCAGTTGTGGTGATCCAGAACAGTGAGCTGATGTGTGTGTGCAGTTGTGGTGATCCAGAACAGTGAGCTGATGTGTGTGTGTGTGTGTGTGTGTGTGTGCAGTTGTGGTGATCCAGAACAGTGAGCTGATGTGTGTGTGTGCAGTTGTGGTGATCCAGAACAGTGAGCTGATGTGTGTGTGCAGTTGTGGTGATCCAGAACAGTGAGCTGATGTGTGTGTGTGTGTGTGCAGTTGTGGTGATCCAGAACAGTGAGCTGATGTGTGTGTGCAGTTGTGGTGATCCAGAACAGTGAGCTGATGTGTGTGTGTGTGTGTGTGTGTGTGTGTGTGCAGTCGTGGTGATCCAGAACAGTGAGCTGATATGTGTGTGTGTGTGTGTGCAGTCGTGGTGATCCAGAACAGTGAGCTGATATGTGTGTGTGTGTGTGTGTGTGCAGTCGTGGTGATCCAGAACAGTGAGCTGATATGTGTGTGTGTGTGTGTGTGTGCAGTTGTGGTGATCCAGAGCAGTGAGCTGATGTGTGTGTGCAGTTGTGGTGATCCAGAACAGTGAGCTGATGTGTGTGTGTGTGTGTGTGTGTGTGTGTGTGTGTGTGTGTGTGTGTGTGTGCAGTTGTGGTGATCCAGAACAGTGAGCTGATGTGTGTGTGCAGTTGTGGTGATCCAGAACACTGAGATGATGTGTGTGTGTGTGTGTGTGTGCAGTTGTGGTGATCCAGAACAGTGAGCTGATGTGTGTGTGCAGTTGTGGTGATCCAGAACAGTGAGCTGATGTGTGTGTGTGCAGTTGTGGTGATCCAGAACAGTGAGCTGATGTGTGTGTGCAGTTGTGGTGATCCAGAACAGTGAGCTGATGTGTGTGTGTGTGCGTGTGTGCGCGCAGTCGTGGTGATCCAGAACAGTGAGCTGATATGTGTGTGTGTGTGTGTGTGTGTGTGCAGTCGTGGTGATCCAGAACAGTGAGCTGATATGTGTGTGTGTGTGTGTGTGTGTGTGTGTGTGTGTGTGCAGTCGTGGTGATCCAGAACAGTGAGCTGATGTGTGTGTGTGTGTGTGTGTGTGTGTGTGTGTGTGCAGTCGTGGTGATCCAGAACAGTGAGCTGATATGTGTGTGTGTGTGCAGTCGTGGTGATCCAGAACAGTGAGCTGATGTGTGTGTGTGTGTGTGTGCAGTCGTGGTGATCCAGAACAGTGAGCTGATGTGTGTGTGTGTGTGTGTGCAGTCGTGGTGATCCAGAACAGTGAGCTGATGTGTGTGTGTGTGTGTGTGCAGTCGTGGTGATCCAGAACAGTGAGCTGATGTGTGTGTGTGTGTGTGTGCAGTCGTGGTGATCCAGAACAGTGAGCTGATGTGTGGCAGTCTGGATAAAGGAACTCTGGGATCCGGATCCAAGAACAACATCTTCTACATCTTGTTGCGAGACTGGGGTCAAGAGGAGGCGGCGGATGCCATGTCACGCCTGGCCCGTCTGGCTCCCGTCTACCTGTGTGAGTCTTCAGTGTGTGTGTGTGTGAGAAAGTCTGTGTGTGTGTGTGTGTGTGAGAGTGTGTGTGAGAGAGTCTGTGTGTGTGTGAGAAAGTCCGTGTGTGAGAGAGTCTGTGTGTGTGTGAGAGAGTCCGTGTGTGAGAGAGTCTGTGTGTGTTACGGCTGCACGATTTGGGGAAAATGTCTTATTGCAATTATTGAGGTAAATTTTGCGATTGCGATATAATAAACAAATGGTTTCATAAGTCAACTTGTTTGGTTCTAAAGCAAATGCACACACAGATTAGTGATAATTCTGAAATGTTTATTTCTCAACTCAAACTAGCAATAACAACAACTAAATGATTGATAACACCTATAATGATCAATAAGCCACATTAACAGGCAGCGCGCTCTCTTTTGACTTGTCGCGCATTGAGCATTAGCACGAATAAGAGCTGGATCATGTAACACTAGCCAAAGGATGACAAAAAATAACAAATGCTGCGTTAATTGCGTTAACAGCCCTAATTTGTTCATTTCAGATAAAATCGCAGCATTTTGTGTCATATAATTGCATAGGCTTGACATCGCGATTACGATTGCGATATGATTAATCGTGCAGCACTAGTGTGTGTGTGTGTGTGTGTGCGCGCGTGTGTGTGTGTGAGAGAGAGTGTCCATGTGTATGTGTGTGAGAGAGTCTGTGTGTGTGTGTGTGTGTGCATACCTGGTTAAAGTCATGATGTAAGTGATGTTTTCATGACTCCTGTACTGAAGCGAATCGAGGCTTCTCCATCGGGATCGGAGACGTGACGCCCGGACAGGGACTCCTGAAGGCCAAGCAGGAGCTGCTGGACGCCGGATATAAGAAGTGTGACGAATATATCGAAGCCCTGAAGACGGGCCGGTTACAGCAGCAGCCGGGCTGCACCGCGGAGGAGACGCTCGAGGTGAGACACAGAACCAGTTACACACACACACACACACAGACACTCATTAGATCTGATTACCTCTGTATGACGTGTGTGTGTGTGTGTGTGTCCAGGCGTTAATCCTGAAGGAGCTGTCAGTCATCAGAGATCACGCTGGCAGTGCGTGTTTGAGGGAACTGGACAAGAGCAACAGTCCGCTGGTCATGGCCCTGTGTGGATCCAAAGGTACCATCCAAACCTCCCTAGTGGAACTATATATAAATATATATAGATATCATATTTACAGGGTTCGGACAAAGTGCTTGAAGTATTAAATTTGACTTTTTGAAATATAAGTACTGGAAAAAACTTAAAAACAGCCAGGTACTGGAATTATTGAAAGACAAATGTGAAATTAGAGTTTAAGATAAGAAACAATCTTTTCACGCTAAATTAATGCTCCAGCCCGTCTGATAGAGATCTAGAGCAATTTCGCATGGCTATGAGTGTGATATTGCTCGTAAATATCCAAGTATATGATACATCTTTCATTCTTCAGGTCTGATATATTCTTGGGGGGAAATCAGTTTGAATAAACTCTGTCATAGTATATTTTCAATGGTTAAAGTTACCGCAGTCATTGCCTGTGTTGCACTTTATTTGTACCATTTTGTTTATTTTTGTTTATCTATTTACTTGTTTTAGAATTTGAAAGATATTATAGATATTGTTTGATAAGTGAGATTTCTGATTGAAGTCCTTTTAAAAAACCCAAAAAATAGTGCTTGAAATGTCCTGGAATTTGATTTTACAGTATCTGTAATAACTAGGGGTGTAACGATACATGTATTCGTATTGAACCGTTCGGTACGAGGCTTTCGGTCCGGTATTCGGTGCGCATTACAAACCGAACGGTTCGTTGGACCATTTTTCCTGCCAAACTAAATTTCGTTATTTCAACTGTAGGCGCGTGACCACAGCACTGCCCAACATCAAATGGCAAACGTAACGAAACTGCGCTATTTGTTATTTTGTGTTTCACGGACCGTTTATCAGTTTGGACCAATGCAGCGCGAGCCGATCTCGATCAAGCGAGACATCCAGTAAAGAAAGCATTTGTATTCACCACTGAGTAATAACATTTCTGTGAGATCTAGTGAGAAGAAGCATTCACATTTGGAAACCAGGAAGAAACTTTGTGCTTAGTCCACAGATCAGCAACATTCACTATGGATTTACTGCTGTAACACTAATATATATATAACTGTAACCATGGAAGTGTGGCAGGAATAGTAAGTTAGGCTACAATGCTTTCAAGTAACGTTACACCGGTATTATTTCAACATTATGAATAAAATTGCTGTCCTCAAATGTTAATCTGAAATAAAATAAACCTTTGTTTTATAACTAGGCTATATTACATTTAATTTTTGTATTCGTTTTTGTTTTATATGCTCCTAAGAAGAGTCAAGTATAGCTCTATCATTGCTCAAAGTAAAAAATAATCATACGTTATGATGCTAGTTTTAATTGTAAAAAAAAAATTTTCTCTGGCATTTTCTTTCTTTTTGCTGTATCGAAAACGTCCCGAACCGTGACACCAGTGTATCGTATCGAACCGAACCGTGACACCAGTGTATCGTATCGAACCGAACCGTGAATTTTGTGAACCGTTACACCCCTAGTACGAACTCTATATTTAATTCTTGCGAGTCACAGATGTCTCTGTAATAAGCTCTGCGTCTCCAGGTTCCTTCATTAACATCTCCCAGATGATCGCTTGTGTCGGGCAGCAGGCCATCAGCGGCTCGCGTGTTCCTGACGGCTTTGAGAACCGTTCGCTGCCTCACTTTGAAAAGCACTCCAAAGTAAGAAGGAACTCGAGTCTTCAGCTCTATTTACTGTTTATCCCTTTCCCTCAGTATGCATGAGTGATTCTACAATTACAGCAACTTTTGTCCTTTGTCAGCTGGGATGATTTCAAATAAATGTATTTTGTAATAAAAAAAAAGCTAATCGTTGTATTGTACTCGATGGATTATAGTGGCTTTTATATTAGTTTTTCTCTATTTTGAAGTGTCAAAAATAATGCATTTATTTAATTGACTTCTAGCAACATGAAAAAGGTCCTTGAAATCCTTAAAAATTGTGAATCTGAAAAAAAATTAAATAATTCAAGGCCCTGGAAAGCTTTTGAAAATAATCATGCATAGATACAGGTCCTTGAAAGGGCTTGAGTTTATTTGATTATACTATTATACTTTAACAATTAGTTTTACCCTATTTTGAAGTGTCAGAAATAATTCATGTATTATTTGACTTCTAGCAATCTTTGCATGTTTAATTCCACGATTTATGCAACTCTTTGTCAAAAAACTGAATGTTTTCATTACCATCGTAAAATCAGACAGTGTACCAATGAATATTTCTTCATGCTTTATGATTCTGTTTGGTTGGAGGAAATGCCGCAGAACTTTTAAAAGTGATCAGAGGTTAAAGAAGTCACAAACCAGAGGCTGTGTGGAATAAAATCAACATGTTTGTGTGATTGTTCTTTTCGTGTTTCAGCTCCCTGCTGCGAAGGGCTTTGTGGCAGACAGCTTTTATTCTGGCTTGACGCCCACTGAGTTCTTCTTCCACACGATGGCTGGGAGAGAAGGGCTGGTCGACACCGCTGTGAAAACAGCAGAGACGGGATACATGCAGGTACGACAGCAGATGAAACGGGTCCGTTTGCCTCCTGTATCCACATTAAAGTCCCCCGTGGTGAAAAGCAAGCTTTGTTTATATGTCTATGTGGTGTTTTTTTATGTGCTTTAAAGGAACACTCCACTTTTTTTTTGGAAATAGGCTCATTTTCCAACTCCCCTAGAGTTAAACAGTTTTACCGTTTTTGAATCCATTCAGCCCATCTCCGGGTCTGGCGGTTGCACTTTTAGCATAGCTTAGCATAGATCATTGAATCTGATTAGACCGTTAGCATCGCTCTCAAAAAAATGACCAAAGAGTTAAGATATTTTTTAGCACTTTTAGCATAGCTTAGCATAGATCATTGAATCTGATTAGACCGTTAGCATCGCTCTCAAAAAAATGACCAAAGAGTTTATATATTTTTTTAGCACTTTTAGCATATCTTAGCATAGATCATTGAATCTGATTAGACCGTTAGCATCGCTCTCAAAAAAATGACCAAAGAGTTAAGGTATTTTTTTAGCACTTTTAGCATAGCTTAGCATAGATCAGTGAGTCTCAAAGTGCTGCAAGGGGGGCACGGGAGATCAGCAGAAAAAATTGCGTGAATAGTGCAGCGCTCTGCCTTAATAAAGCGTCATCGAACTGCAATTACACTGAATAATTCTTCTTCAGACCGTTGACTTGTCACCGTTGGAACAAGCCTAACATTGAAATCTCTCACCGTAGAAAGGCACGTCTTCAGCGAACCAGAACTCAAAAGCAGTCATATATTTGCGCTTTTATATATTGTTCATCCAAAGCGTCACTGAAATATTAAAATGTTTTCGTTTATTTAAATGAAAAAGTTATATGAAATAATGACATTACAAAGTGAAACTATTGCAGGTGTTTTTCATTGCACTTTTCTTTTTTTCTTTTTTTTTCTTTTTTCTTTTAATTTATTTAAAAAATTTTTTTTTTTTTAAAGGTTTAAGGGCGGCGTGACGAAAAAAGTTTGAGAACCACTGGCATAGATCATTGAATCTGATTAGACCGTTAGCATCTCTCTAAAAAATGACCAAAGAGTTTCGATATTTCTCCTATTTAAAACTTCGCCTCTTCTGTAGTTACATCGTGAATTAAGACTGTCAGAAATGAAAAGTTGAGATTTTCTAGGCCGATATGGCTAGGAGTAAGCTAACGTTAGATCAACATTAGAATAACATACTGATCATATTCTAACATTTCAGTATATGTCCCAGTCTGCTTGCCATGGTCTATAATGTTTGAACGAAACAAGAACAGCGTGCCGCTAAACGTTACGCACTACGCAGTTGTCCACGCCTGTCGCCATGGTAACGTCATGGCTACGGCAGTACGAGCGGAAACCGAGGATAGCGCGGATATTGCGTCATTGACAGGCGTAATTTTTTTCCGGGACGGCCACTTATTTAATTTGGGAATTTCTCTGAAATAAAAAATCTTTGAAGACTTTTGGGATATTGTAAGTACACAACTGCAGAAAATATATCACACTGTGCAAGTGCTTTTTGGATATTTTATTACAAAATTCTTACATATTGTACCTTTATGGTGTGTGTGTGTTGCACAGAGGCGTTTGGTGAAGTCTCTGGAGGACTTGTGCTCTCAGTACGATCTGACGGTGCGCAGCTCCACCGGGGACATCATTCAGTTCATCTACGGCGGAGACGGACTCGATCCCGCGGACATGGAGGGGAAAGATGAGCCGCTGGAGTTCAAAAGAGTCCTCGACAACATCAGAGTATGTCAAAGATTATTCTGAAAGAAACCTGTTAGATCCGTCTGCATGATAAACATAAACTTGTTTATATAATCTTACCTCAGAATACAAATTGTATGAGGAACAGACCAAATTTAAGTAGTTCACTGAAAATCTTGCATATAAATGTAATTTGCATATTCAAATGAGCTTGTTAGATAATACAGTGTTTGCCGTCATCTCACAAACTTGATGCGGCTCTGACAGAATTTTATTTTTTCAGTTTCAGATATTTGTCTGGATTACTTTTTAATGGTTGTCTAATAAATTAAATTCATAAAACTAACAATTTAATATATTTATTAATGTTAACGATAATTGGGTCCTATATATTTTTCTCAAATTCTGTTTGCTTTTTTTTTTTGCTTCACCGCTGGTGTGAGGACCCTATTGGAATTGCTCCATTGTTTTCTGTTTTATGATTTAATACAAATTTTGTCATAAATATAATCAAATGAAAATATAACAATCCATTTACAAAAAATTGCATTTTTGTATTTAAAAATAAATGCAAGTGTTAGTGATTGTATTAATGTTTTTTTTTAATAAACTTCTGCACAACAGAGCTTTACTATATAAATTAAAACATGGATAACATCACTTGATCTCTTACTAATAAAAATAAATGATTATTTCTACTACTTTAGTACATTTGATTGTACAATAGTACACAAATGTGACCCTGGATCACAAAACCAGTCTTAAGCCGCACGGGTATATTTGTGGTAATAGCCAACAAAACACTGTATGGGTCAAAATTATCGATTTTTCTTTTATGGCAAAAATCATTAGGATATTAAGTAAAAATCATGATCCATGAAGATATTTAGTAAATTTCCTACCTTAAATATATCAAAATTTTATTTTTGTAAGTGGATGCAGCACAATCGCCAACAGAAATGGAAACCTTTAAAGGCGATTTTCTCAAAATTTTGATTTTTTTTAACCCTCAGATTCCCGATTTGAAATAGTTGTTTCTCGGCCAAATATTGTCCTATCCTAACAAATCATACATCTGTGGAAAGCTTATTTATTCAGCTTTCATGTGATGTATAAATCTCAATTTTAAAAAATTGACACATAAGACTGGTTTTGTGTTCCAGGGTCACAAATTATAGAACCTAAATTAATTCAGTAGTCACATTTTCACCACATCATTTTCTTGTTCATTTTCCAAGTCCAGTTTCATGCGGTTCTGCTTGTGTATGAGCAATCAGAGTGGATTCTGGGATTGTGGTGTCTCTTCTCAAATGTGAGCTGTAATTTATGAAATGGTAGTGTTGTGGTCTACCATCAGTTTCGTACAATCACTGCTGGCCCGTTTTCATCTCTGTTCACATTCTGATCACTACTATCTGTGGAGTCTAATTGATTGAAATGGTGCTTGAGGATGCTGGGATGTGGAAACGCTCTCTGTGGGACCGCTGAAGAGCACTTTACACATCATTTTCTCTTCTTGTTCCTCCTGAACGCTGATGATCAGGTTTGTTTTCTCAGGCGGTGTTCGGCTGTCCAGGTGAGCCGGCGCTGAGCAGAAACGAGCTGGTTTTGACCACCGACTCCATCATGAAGAGAAAAGACTTTCTGTGCTGTAGAGACACGTTTCTGGAGGTGAGACGCCACACTTTTTGTCTCCCTCATGTTGGTCCAAACCAATGAAATTGATTTCTTCAGTAGAACACAAAAAAGTAGACGTTTAGCTGAATGTTCACGCTGCTCTTTTCCATACAATCAGATCAGACTGTGACTAGGAGCTGTAAAGCTCCAATAATCACTAAAAAGATGCCATTAAAAATCATATTCATATCTTCTGAGGTCATGCTTTGCGCGAGGAATAGGCTGCAGTTGACTTTAGATCAGTTGTTCTCAACCAGAGGACCGCAAGATGCCTTCAAATTATTAAAATAAGCTTTAAAATGATCTTAAATGGATACAAATCCAGAGGTAGGCTGACTTTATTATTAATATTATTTTTTGGGTTATTCATTACCTTAACAACTATCATTTTTATTTATGAACCATGAACCAAATTTATTTAATTATTTCCACGGCCTTGGAAAACCTGGATATATGTGTGAATTTTAAGTGTTATTTATAGACCCTGAAAAGTCATAGAAATTGTATGATGAATATAATTTTTTCTAGTTGTGTTAAACATATTTTATTGGGTAGAACATGCTGAGAAATTTTTATTTTTGAGATGATGATGATAATAATAACCCCCCCCCCCCCCCCCCCCAGTGTTTCAATAAACACTGAAAAACATTCCATTATTGAAAATTACAGGGTTTATTCATAAAAAAAATGAAAAAAATCAGCTCTTTTCTCTGTGTCTGAAACGGTTCGTCTGCAGATTCAGTCTCTAAACCCTGGCTCTCTGAGAGCTGCTCTGCTCTGATTGGCCAGATGTCTGTTGTGATTGGTCAGAATCAAAACGCTCATTATCATATCTGAATCTCAGCTCTTGATCACAGTGATACGAACAGTAACGATGGCGTGGGTTTTACTGTATCAATCTCAGAAAACTGCGTCTTCTCAACATGAACAACACAAACCAAACTCTTCAGTCTCAGATACACTAGTGTTTGAGGGCGGGGCTAATAGACGCTGTTCAGCCAATCAATACCAGAGGTGGCATTATGCAAATTAGTTATAAACCTACGCAGGTTCAGCAGGAAGTGAGTCTGAAATACTGGCGACTCGTTTCAGGCAGTTCATAATCACTTCTTCCTTTTAGGAGACAAAAAAATTTGCAGTCCTTTTATATTCACAATCAGCTCAATTACATATTACTTAATGTAGTCAGTGTTTCTCCTGAATGCATTCAGTCGCTTCAATGAAACCGATGACTGAAGCGTTTCTGCTCAGTGTCTGTGTCTTTCATTTAAAGGCACTGACAGACACTGGCAGTGACAAATACTTACAGGTATTGTACGGCATCAGCATGACGTGTGAGTTTAATAGAGTTTATTAATGTTTTTATATGAGAGCCAGGTGTGAGTTTAGTTCAGCATGACTTACAGTAGTAACCAGTGTTAATGTGTTAATGCTGATCTACACACACTAATCCTGATGCACGCTTTGAAACCGGCTGTCCGGACCATTAGAGGTTTTCAGGTTTATGTGAATTTGCAGATTTATGCCTCAAAATGCGACTCACTGCTTCCTGAGTGTCTCATATTTCACCCCAAAACAAAAGAAATTATTTTGCTGAAAGCCTGTTTTAAGGTTTTATTTGCATTGCTTTATTATGTTTGTGATAATTAAACACATTTTTTAGAAGTTTAATCATTTTCTAAGTCATTATAAATCAGTGTTATTTTAGTATTATTTTATATACTATTGTGTTATAATATTTTTTTTTTAGTGATTTCTGCCTTTTTAATTAGTTTTTGATGTGAAAATGTTTTTATTTAATTTGATTTTTAGTACTAAAACTTATTTAATTTCCATTTGTTGCTAATATATCTATATTGCTAATATCTAATATATATCTAAAAAAAATTTACTTTGAGTTTTGAGGTGATATTTGATATTTTTGACACAATCTGTGAGATTTATCCAATAATATCTTTTTATACTGTTTGTGCAAAGCTGAATTCGTATAAATGATTTTGCTGCAGTTAATGAGCTTAATGAGGTTAAATTCCATTAATTTTGCTCATGTAATTTTGCTTTCTAAATGCTTTGAAATTCTTTTCAATTGTAGGAAATCAGGAAGTTCATAAAAACAGTTTCGGAGAGAATCAAAAAGACACGCGACAAGTACGGCATCAACGACAATGGAACAACAGAGGTAAGAGCGCAGCTTTGTTTGGGAGAGTGAGAGTGAGTTTGAATGGGAGAGTGAGTGGGTGTGAGAGTGAGTGAGTTTCTGTGGGGGAGTGAGTGTGGGAGAGAGTGAGAGTGAGTGAGTTTGTGAGAGTGAGTGAGTTTCTGTGGGGGAGTGAGTGTGGGAGAGTGAGTGAGTTTGAGTTTGGGAGAGTGGGAGTGAGTGTGAGTTTGTGAGTGTGGGAGAGAGTGAGAGTGAGTGAGTTTGTGTGAGTGAGAGTTTGAGTTTGGGAGAGGGTGTGAGAGAGAGTGAGTTTGGGAGAGTGAGTGTGAGTGTGGGAGAGAGTGAGTGAGTTTGAGTTTGGGAGAGTGGGTGTGAGAGTGAGTGAGTTTGTGTGGGTGAGTGAGTTTGAGTTTGGGAGAGGGAGTGAATGTGAGTGTGGGTCAGTGAGAGAGTGAGTGAGTTTGTGAGAGTGAGTGAGTTTGTGTGGGTGAGTGAGTGTGGGAGAGTGAGTGAGTTTGAGTTTGGGAGAGTGGGAGTGAGTGTGAGTTTGGGAGAGTGGGTGTGAGTGTGGGAGAGAGTGAGTGTGAGTGAGTTTGTGTGGGTGAGTGAGAGTTTGGGAGAGGGTGTGAGAGTGAGTTTGGGAGAGTGGGAGTGAGTGTGAGTGTGGGAGAGAGTGAGTGAGTTTGAGTTTGGGAGAGTGGGTGTGAGAGTGAGTGAGTTTGTGTGGGTGAGTGAGTGAGTGTGAGTGAGTTTGAGTTTGGGAGAGGGAGTGAATGTGAGTGTGGGTGAGTGAGATAGTGAGTGAGTTTGTGAGTGTGAGAGTTTGTGTGGGTGAGTGAGTGTGGGAGAGTGAGTGAGTTTGAGTTTGGGAGAGTGGGAGTGAGTGTGAGTTTGGGAGAGTGGGTGTGAGTGTGGGAGAGAGTGAGAGTGAGTGAGTTTGAGTTTGGGAGAGTGGGAGTGAGTGTGAGTGTGGGAGAGAGTGAGTGAGTTTGAGTTTGGGAGAGTGGGTGTGAGAGTGAGTGAGTTTGTGTGGGTGAGTGAGTGTGAGTGAGTGTGAGTTTGGGAGAGGGAGTGAATGTGAGTGTGGGAGAGAGTGAGTGAGTTTGTGTGGGTGAGTGTGAGAGAGAGTGAGTTTGAGTTTGGGAGAGGGTGTGAGAGAGTGAGTGAGTTTGAGTTTGGGAGAGGGTGTGAGAGAGTGAGTGAGTTTGAGTTTGGTAGAGGGAGTGAGTGTGAGAGTGAGTGAGTTTGTGTGAGTGAGTGAGTGTGGGAGAGTGAGTGAGTTTGAGTTTGGGAGAGTGGGAGTGTGAGAGTGAGTGAGTTTGTGTGGGTGAGTGAGGGAGAGAGTGAGTGTGAGAGAGGGAGTTTGAGAGTGAGTGAGTGAGTGTGAGAGAGTGAGTGAGTTTGAGTGTGGGAGAGTGAGTGAGTGGGAGTGAGAGAGTGAGTTTGGGAGAGGGAGTGAATGTGAGTGTGGGAGAGAGTGAGTGAGTTTGTGTGGGTGAGTGTGGGAGAGTGAGTTTGAGTTTGGGAGAGGGTGTGAGAGAGTGAGTGAGTTTGTGTGGGTGAGTGAGTGTCAGTGAGTTTGAGTTTGGTAGAGGGAGTGAGTGTGAGAGAGTGAGTGAGTTTGAGTGAGTGAGTTTGAGTTTGGGAGAGTGAGTGAGTGTGGGAGAGTGAGTGAGTTTGAGTTTGGGAGAGTGGGAGTGAGAGAGTGAGTGAGTTTGTGTGGGTGAGTGAGGGAGTTTGAGTGTGAGAGTGAGTGAGTTTGTGTGGGTAAGTGTGGGAGAGAGTGAGTGTGAGAGAGGGAGTTTGAGAGTGAGTGAGTTTGAGTGTGGGAGAGTGAGTGAGTGGGAATGAGAGAGTGAGTTTGGGAGTGAGTGAGTTTGAGTGAGTATGAGAGTGAGTGAGTTTGTGTGGGTGAGTGTGGGAGAGAGAGTGGGAGTGAGTTTGAGTGAGTGTGGGAGAGTGAGTGAGAGTGAGCGTGAGAGAGTGAGCGTGAGAGAGTGAGCGTGAGAGAGTGAGCGTGAGAGAGTGAGCGTGAGAGAGTGAGCGTGAGAGAGTGAGCGTGAGAGAGTGAGCGTGAGAGAGTGAGCGTGAGAGAGAGAGTGAGTGAGTGTGGGAGAGTGAGTGAGCATGTGAGATTGAGAGAGTAAGGAAGGGAGGGAGAGGGAGTGTGAGAGTGTGTGAGTTTGTGTCTGACGGCCTGTTTTCTGATCCATTACAGCCTAAAGTTCTGTACCAGTTGGACAGGATCACTCCGACACAGCTGGAGAAGTTTCTGGAAACCTGCAGAGACAAATATATGAGGTAACACACACAGCCACACAGATGGATGCCATGTTGGGGACCTTAGTAACATTACCGTGTTCAGTCCCGGAACGCGCGCTGTGTGAACAAAAGCCGCAGTCAATGCCGCGGCGTAATGATGACGCTGAAGCCGGGATCGTTCGCCAGCTAGTGAAGCACGAGCGTGGTCATAAGAGCGCAAACTTAAGACGCTGTTTACGGGTTGTGTGTGAACGCACTCTCAGATTCCGGAAAATCCCTGGCAGTGTGAATGAACCAAAATCAATCGAACCCGTGTCAAATCCTGGGTCACTTTATCCGTGTATTTTCCGGAATCTCTGTGTGAAAGGGGCTTAGCTGTCATTCTTACAACAGAACCTTTTTAAATGTGCTATATAAATAAATAAAAGTGTAAGTTTAGTGTGAGGTGTGTGTTGCTCAGGGCGCAGATGGAGCCGGGCTCTGCTGTCGGAGCGCTGTGTGCCCAGAGCATCGGGGAGCCCGGCACTCAGATGACCCTCAAGACCTTTCACTTCGCTGGAGTCGCTTCCATGAACATCACTCTGGGAGTCCCGAGAATCAAAGAGATCATCAATGCGTCCAAGAACATCAGGTGACTACAGAAACACGGACACACGTGATGTGGAAACATGGAGATATCGGGGAATATAACATGTGTTTTTCAGGTCTTTTTATAGTAAACATGATTTTTTTTATACTTTTATCTAAAAAAAGTGATAGATTATTACTTGTATTTATAATAATATTATATAGTAATATTTTATTAATGTATTATATTAATATATATATATATATATATTAATATAATACATTAATAAAATATTACTATATAATATTATTATAAATACAAGTAATAATCTATCACTTTTTTTAGATAAGTCACACACATATATAAATATATCATTGTTTATATTTATAAATTAAATTATTTTCCAGGCCTGGAAATAAAAGTAATACATTATTGGAGCATTTTATTATAGGATTTATTTTACTATTATTATTTATTTGAATAAATAAAATGTATAGATTATTATTAGTAATATTTATAACCCCCAGGACTAGAAAAGTCATAAAAATTGTATAGCGAATACATATATATATTTATATGTTTGTTTGTTTACATAAAAATCATATAGCGAATACTTTATTTTTTATAATCCTAAATAAACATTATACATTATTTATAAATATATTTATTAAACAATTACAGAAACCAGAATTTATAAACCATAAATTGACCTCACAGACCTGTCAGAGAAAAATCCTGAAAAACCTTCTCAAAATAGCGACATGAAACATTTCTAGACTCTGTGAAACCGTAAGAGCCATCGATTCATGAGAGTTTGATCTCGACCCCTGGAGGAGGAAAACACATGTGTCAATCAGAGGAGAAGCCGTGTGTGTGTGTGTGTGTGTGTGTGTGTGTGTCACCCTCACAGTGTCGTGTGATTGCTGCTGTTCAGGGATGATTAGTGGCTGCAGTAACACTAGTTTTTCTTCCTAACAAGTGTCTCAGTGTGTGTGTGTGTGTGTGTGTGTGTGAGAGAGAGAGTGTGTGCGTATGCTAACGAGTCTCTCTTTCTCAGTGTGTGTGTGCTAACGAGTCTCTCTGTATGTTTCCGTTACAGATTTTGTTTCCATTACAGAATTGTGCAAAACTTTTAAAATTTTTCTCTCACTAAATGTCGACAAAAAATGATTGTGAAATGATGGCGTTTCCATTTAACCGATGTTATGCGACTAAAACGTCTTTTTTTTTTTTTACCTCTCGTGATATTTAGTTATTCCAACAATCATGGCAGTGGGTGTTGGTAGGTTTACATGTATCTCAGCCACTGCACTGGACATTATTGTTAATGGAAGGAGACGTGTGTGTGTGTGATTAATAACAAGGAAAGACTCTTACACTGAGAGCGGCTCGTATGAGGAGTTTCTGAGTGTTTCTCCTCATTTCTGCTTCCAGCTCCTGATTGTGGCCTTTCTTCCTGGTTTATGATCCAGTATTCCTGTAATTCTTTTGTCTTTTATGAATTTAATAAATAACACCTCGTCAGGTGACTGTAAATGCGCAAAAACTGTTTCAAATTGCAGTTTTGCTAAATATTTCCTTTTCGAACTGCCTGAAGAACCCCCTCATGCGAGCGGAAAAACCTTTTTGCGATAATTTTTTTACGAAGTTGACGTGTTTCCATTGGGTGTATTTTCAATTCTCAATTTCAATTTGAAGGGTAATGGAAACGTGTGTGTGTGTGTGTGTGTGTGCGTGTGTGCGTGTGTTGCGTGCGCTAACGAGTCTCTCTGTGTTTCAGTACGCCCATCATAACTGCCAGCCTGGACCGTGATGACGATGCAGATTTCGCTCGGCTGGTGAAGGGTCGCATTGAGAAAACTCTTCTGGGAGAGGTACTTCTGCTGTTCAATGAAGTCTGCGTTATTACGAACATTTCTCATGCTTTCTGGTAGGGCTGGGTAACGTAAAAATTGTTTCGATTATTAATACCGATACCATGACTTCGAAATCGGTTCCTGAACGATACTTTTTTCGATACCAGTTTTATGAACCGATAATGCTATAGCAGAGGCTGTAACATTAATGTGAAGAGGGTTCTGTTAATTTTTTTCTGGATAGTTTAATTAAATTGTATTAATAAAAAAACTTGTAATTAATTACAATCAGGACACTTGTTCAATTGATTTTAAAATTCCATTTTATTTTTACCCAGTCCTGTTCTTTCTGTTTTATTGTCTATATTCCATTTTAATGGTTTAATATCTAATCAAAAACATATCTAATTAATTGAATTCATAAAAACAACTTAATATACTTTTTTTATACAATAATAGGGTCTATGATATGTTGTTGTTGTTGTTTTTTTCTGTGTTGTGTATTTACATTTTTCTGGTAATCAAAAGCCCTATATTTTTATGACAAACAAGTGCTACACAACAGAGGTATACTGGTAATATTTTTTTATAATAATTGTATTATTATTAGTACTAGTATTACATTAAGATATACTTTATACTGTACAAGAGTAATATATTTCTATCGCAGTTTCTTCAAGTTAAACAAAACTTTTATTTTGACGGGTTGCCGTGTAGACCTTCTTCTGTGATGTGATGAAATGTTGTCAAAGTGAGAATGTTAAACCACAAAAGGACTTTTTAAATATGAATCATGCATGTTCTGCGTGTCTCTTTGACTAGATTAAACCCCTCAGGTGTCGAAATTTGGTCCCGAACGACAAGATGTTTTTTGATACTCGATGGAATCGAGGTAATTCGGTCAATGCCTAAAAAGCCTCGATACCCAGCTCTAGTTAGGTGTGTGTTCAGAAAGTCAATATGAAATTAAAATGCCCCTGGAAACCACCCAGAATACCATGTAATTTCTCCAGCCTTTGTGGAAAATTCAATCCCAGAATGCCTTGCAAAGAGCTACATTTTGTAAATATGTAGTTTTGCTCATTCACACTCTACAGACAGCACTATTTTCACAAGGAGCCTGTGTGTTGGTGGTTTGTGTATTATTATTTTTATTATTATGTTGTTTTCAGCTGATCACTGAGTTTGATTGTTCCTGACAGATTTCGGAGTACATCGAGGAGGTGTTCCTGCCGGATGATTGTTTTATCCTGGTGAAACTGTCGCTAGAGAGGATTCGTCTTCTGAGGCTGGAGGTAACGACACATGTGATCAGAACTACCCGTCAGCATCACATCAGTCTCGGGTTTATATTGAGTTTACATGGATACGTGGAAGCGACAAATTCTGTATTGTGAATTTTTAAGGCCAGACAAGTAAGTTTGTTGAGCTCTATTTGTAAAGGAGGACTACACGCCTGAGCATATATATATATTTAAACGTGCAAACCTATAGACTAAACACGTAATACGCATGTGCACGCTGTCAGCGTACTCACAGGCTTGCGTTTTTTAAGTTTACGCGGAGATAAAAAAAAAAATTGTCGTGTGAACGGCCCATGAGTTAATCACTACTGATCTTTGCAACGGAAGTGAATCAATCAAAACTAACTTTAGCTGGACAATAACTTTATTCTAGATCTGCTGTAAAGCCAAAACAATGTTACTTTAATTGCATATTATCACTAGCTACGTTTACATGGACAGCTTTTGGTTCAGTCGAAATGAAATCAGTCCGATTGATGAATCCGAACACGGTTTACATGAAGATAAATCAAGTAATCGGGTTGATGTGTGTGTTTATATGTCACAAGCTTCAAATCAGAATTGATTTTTTGACATGCACGAATATACAGCTGTTCATGCATAACTATTCTCCTCTATTGGTTCTTTATTGACTTAATATTTATCCGTCTCTTGTCATGATTAGGACACGATGAACCGTTGTGCTTCTATTCATCCCACAGTAAAACTGCCCAAACCAGTCGTCTGTGGAGGAGAGTCTGAAACGCTGTCCTGTTTCACACACACAGGGAAAGGAGGATTATAGAACGACGGGACACTCGTTTATTATACGACACTTTATTCATCAGGAGCAACAGCTCGTTCAGCGCGTCACACGCCATCACGCTATCTCTACATCAGTGCACATGCGCAGTCCTTTCAGTTCCGGTTTTCAGTCCGATCAAGTGTTTACATGTTCTCTCGATCGGATTAGAAAAGGAATAAACCCCCCCGTTCAATCCAATGGAAATTTAATTTGGCTCGCCCAATCGGATCGATTAAAGGGTTTACATGAAGGCTTTTCAGTCCGATTGCGCCGTCAATCTGATTATAAGGGTCCATGTAAACGCAGACACTGTAAAGCTGCTTTGAAAAGATCTGTATTGTTAAAAGTGCTGTATAAATGAAGGAGACTTCCTCATTATTTCACTGGTGGTGATCATCTTCAGAGAGGTTTATGAGTCGTGTTTGTTCTGTCCAGGTGAACGCAGAGACCGTGCGCTACTCCATCTGCACGTCGAAGCTGCGCGTGAAGCCGGGGGACATCGCGGTTCACGGAGAGGCCGTGGTGTGTGTGTCTCCCAGAGAAAACAGCAAGAGCTCCATGTACTACGTCCTGCAGTCACTCAAACAGGAGCTTCCCAAGGTCAGGCAAACGCTGGCGTAATGATCAATAACTGATGCCGATATCTGGAGAACAGTGACCATGTGATGTAGTTCAGTTAGACAATCAGATTCTGTGTCTTTTAAGGGAATTATGATTCACACACACACACACACATATATATATAAGGAATAATTGACGACAGTTATTAGAGAGAGAGATTATAGAAACAGAAAAGCATGTGCGTGAATATTATGTTTATTAATTAAATTTGTTTTAATTTGTTAAAATTGTTTGTTTCTTCTTTTTTTTCTATTATTGACAGTAGACTAGCCTAATAAATGAAACAAGAAGCCCTTTTAACAAGTAGGCCTATCAATACTTATTTATCTACAATAATTTAGAAAACCTGTGCAGCAGGACTATCAATTTATTTATGTATTCAGTTAAATTTTCTATAGATAGGACTATATACTTTAATTAAAATTAAACTGTATGTTTTCATTGATTGTGAAGTTATACATCGAAAATGGCATGTTTTTTCTCGGAACGGTAATGCGGTCGAGACCTGCCGGAACTACTTTAGCCGTGCATTTCCCTGACAGTAATTGCACACCTTAGAACATTCTCAACCAATCAGAATCAAGCATTCAACAGCCCTGTAGTATAAATATATATATATATAGACACACACACACACACACATTCATATAAGCTTATTGTAAACTAAAACTAATTTAATTGAATTAAAGTTGAACTTTAATATTGACTAATTACTGAAACTAAAATACATTTAAAGCTAAATATAAAAAATAGACAAAAGCACATAAAGTTAAAATGCACTCTAAAAATATAAAATACTCACATCTAACATAAAAGTTTGTAAATATATATTGTGTGTGTGTGTGTAGGTGGTGGTCCAGGGCATCCCTCAGGTGGCCCGTGCCGTGATCCACATTGACGAGCAGAGCGGGATAAAGAAGTTCAAACTGCTGGTGGAGGGAGACAATCTCAGGGCTGTCATGGCAACACACGGCGTCAACGGCAACAGGACAACATCCAACAACACGTATGAGGTACCGGTCCAGTCTGACCCTCATAGAGGCGCTTTTTATTCAGCGTTTCATTCAGCGATTGCTTTTTTAAAAATTTTATATATATATATATATATATATATATATATATATATATATTCTTTTAATTTAAACATTTTAGTTATTTCAAATAAAACATATTGAAACAAAAAACACAGCACAGAAAACAATATTAATAATCATATCTATGGGTTTGTGGACAATTTACATGCAGCATCTCATCATATGGTTCATGCATTTTATCCAGTTTAGTGTTTATGACCTTTTAATCTTCAGACACTTTAAAATATTCCAGTGTTTGCATTTTAAACCTTACGTCTTTACATAATGATAATTGGTCTTTACATTAATTTTTTTTAGGGCCCTATAAAATATACTTTATTTTTTCCCCAATTTTTCCAAAATTGATTTCTGCTGCTTTTAAATTTTAATAATCAAAAAGCATGTCTAATCAATTGAATTCATAACGGAACTATTTATTAATTTATACAAATAAATTATATATTATAATTGTATAAATTATACAATTTATACAATACAATAATAAGTATTTATGAAATGTTTTATATTTTCACTGAAATGTCTTTAATTTTTTCAGGATTTATGATTTAACAAAATATGTATTTAAATTATGATATATTTATTTAAAATGTATTAATTTATTTATTATTTAAAATGTGTTATCAATTTTTCATATTTATTATCAATTATTAATGAAGGCATAAAACTGTAACAATTAATATAAACACATTTTTTGGCACAACAGTTAAAAACAGAAGAACAACTAAGACACTCCTTAAAACAATTAAGTTTTCATAATTTTATAATTATTTCTTGTAGATGTGCATTCTGCTGTACAATATTAATACTTTATCTGTCTGTCATAATTTCTTCAAGTTAAAACTAACTTTTATTTTGACAGGTTGTCATGAAGAGTTTTATGAAGTGAAATTGTGAAACATTGACAGATGCTAGTCCATATGGTGTATTGTGTAATATTTAGGAGGATCTGTTGACCGAAATGCAATATCATAAACATAACTATGTTTTCAGTGGTGTATAAATACCTTACATAGTGAACCGTTATGTTTTTATTAGCTTAGAATGAGGCATTTCTATCTACACACACCAGTTCCCCTTATAGTGACATGTTTCTACGGTGGCCCTGAACGGACAAATGTGTTTCATCACTGTGTTGTTCTTCATGCAAAGATGCTGAAGTCAGCGAATAAAACACTGACACAATGATGAACAAGTAACAATATTCGCAAGAACATAATTTTACTGAATAATTAAGTAAACATATATTTTTAAATGTATCATTGTAAAGAAACCTCGTTGCTTAACTGGCTACTCTCTGCTGTCTCAGACGACGACATCACTTCCTGTCAGCCATCTAACTTCTGTTGGGTGCCGTTCACAACCTCACCACTAGATGCCGCTAAAAATGACACACTGCACCTTTAAATAATTGTACAGGCCAGCTTTTGATTCACAATTTGTCTGAGTGTGTGATGGATGTGTTCGGGGTCATCAGGTGGAGAAGACGATAGGCATCGAAGCAGCGAGATCCACCATCATTAATGAGATCCAGTATACCATGGTAAACCACGGTATGAGCATCGACCGCAGGCACGTCATGCTTCTGGCGGACCTCATGTCCTATAAGGTGAGCTTCTGAAGGTTCACGTGATGATGATGATGATGATGATGATGGACACGAGAGCGACTCTGACTCTTATGGGCCGCAGGGAGAGATCCTGGGCATCACTCGCTTCGGTCTGGCTAAGATGAAGGAGAGCGTTCTCATGCTGGCGTCCTTCGAGAAGACGGCCGATCATCTGTTCGATGCGGCGTATTTCGGCCAGAAAGACTCGGTCTGCGGTGAGTGATGAGCACCAACACGTATAATCTGTGTGTGTGACCCTGGACCCACTAAACCAGTCACGAGTCGCACAGGTGTATTTGTGGAAATGTATATAATTGCAGTGTTGCATTATGGGACGTGGGCGCCATCTTTACAGGCACGATCTCTGTTTACCTTTTCGCCGGCCATTGCTATGACATTTAATAGTGGGTGTGTTTGGATAAAACGAGGTCAAATTTAAAAAGAACGGAAGAAATGCAGAAGTTGAAAGAAAAAGAGAAGCGACCAGGAGAAACTAAACGTTATTTAGACAAACGACAAACAACGTTGATCCATATGATTTAGCATTTATTACGGATCCAGACGCAAGATAGTTCATGTCAGCTTGCTATTTTCAGCATAAGTTTTCATAGATTGTGCAAGAAAAAAGATTGTTGTTGTTCATTACTTTATAATGCCACAAGATGGAGTAACTTGTTAAATACAACTGTGCCTTATTGTCATCAGTTAATGTTGACACATGAGGGTTTTTGGTGGTTTATATTAAAATAGTTTGATGTATCTTTGCCCATCCCAGTTTATGTGTATTTAAAGGGTCTTTGTGAATGTATTTATTAAGCAGTTTTATAAAAACTTGATTCACAAGCATTTTAAAAAGGCATGTTAAAAGATGTACAGAATATCAAAGCAAATTGTTCAATGAAAATAAAATAAATATAATTTGATTCATGCAATGTGGCCTGGCTTTATACGTTTATACGAAAAGTAACGTTAGCAACAACCCACGTGATCCGGCGTCTTCTCGTCAGCTCCTCGACCGGCTTCCCTTGTTTTTTCCAAGAAGGAAAGCTGAAAAAACGTATTCCTCCCTGAACGATCATGTGACCTGCTGTGGCAGCACTGACCAACCATATCGACGTTTATTAAGATCTCGACAGAAAATCCAAACACACAGATTCAGATACAGCGGGATAGGGCGCGATCCTGTAAATACGGCGTGACGTCACATTCACATTCCCTATAGCCAACAATACATTGTATGGGTCAAAATTATAGATTTTTCTTTTATGCCAAAAATCATTAGGATATTTTGTAAATTTCCTACCGTAAATATATAAAGAATATATTTTTGTGTGTGTGGATGCCGCAAAAGCATGAACATAAATGCACAACTTTAAAGGCGATTTTCTCAATATTTCGATTTTTTTTTTGCATCCTCAGATTCCAGATTTTTAAATAGTTGTATCTTGGCCAAATATTGTCACATCATAATAAACCATACATCAATGGAAAGCTTATTTATTCAGCTTTGTATACATCTCAATTAAAAAAATGTGACCCTTGTGATAATGGTGTGTGTGGTGTGTGTGTAAATAAATGAGGAATAAGAATGCAAATAAAATCCCAAAACATGAACTAACGATGAAAAGCATTTATTAATCTTAGTTGGTAATATTTCAACACTTACTAATATTTTATTATAATCAAAAGTTGTATCTGTTAATAGATCTGAGCTGACATGAACTATGAACAAATTAATAAAAATACAAAATGTTTATTTTTAATCATTTCAATCTTAATTTTTATGGATTTCTCAATCAGGATCCAATCAGGATTTATGCATGATAGAAGTTTGTTCTACTTCCTTTAATGAATGCTAATTCAAATTAAATCATTGTGTATTGAGTATCTTATTAGAAACATGTCATGAAAATCTTAATGCAAAATCTGTATTGTTAATTTCCTTGATGTGAGAAAATGAACACATTCTCCCTGCAGTTGTTGTTGTTTTTAGCAGTGCAAACTGAAATTCATTATATTTTTAGGTTAAATTTTTTTTGAAGGTGTCTTTGTTACACTGTAATTATATATTTAAGTACTGAGTAATAATAATTAACTACATGTACTTACTATAGGGTTAGGGTATGTTTAAGGGTTAGTAGTTGCATGTAATTATGCATAATTTATAGTAATTATGTGTAATAAGCACACTGCCATATTTTGACTTTATTATTTAATGAATGGCCTGTGAAGTTTCAGGAGCGACAACCGCGTTTAAATACAGGAGTGGATCATCTAAATTATCGTGCACGACTCGCTTCTGAAATTGTGATGATTGACAGTGTGGTAACCATAGCAACGACCTCTGTCTCCGTGTGTGTGTGTGTTTCCTTCCTATTTCTGATTAACCAACACTGACTGTCCTCCTCCCTGTGGTTCTGCAGGAGTGTCCGAGTGCATTATAATGGGAATCCCCATGAATATCGGCACCGGACTCTTTAAACTCCTGCACAGCGCCACGAAGGAGCCCAGTCCCCCCCGCAGGGCCCTGCTCTTCGACAGCCCGGACTTCCACATCCCTCTGGTCCAGTAATCCTGCCTCAGATCCCTAATGATCTCTCACAGAGTCTGTGCCTTCAGGGCGTCTGCCGTGCCAAATCTGTCTTCCCATTTCAGACGGTGGGAATAAGTTGCAGGGATGATGATGATGATGATGATGATGATTCAATGAATGAATCCCCTTCAAGACTGAGATATCTGATGTTTTTTATTATCTTTATGATAATAGACTCTTGGGCCTTCCCTGCAAACATTCGGCCCTGTTATTATTTTCATTTAAGATTATGTTCTTTACTGGTTGTTAGAATAAGATCAGATTAAATAAGGCACTTGTATTTAAAAAAATTAAATAAAAAGATTAGTATTTACTTCAAATCTATTCTTCTAAATGTAAATTCTGGGTCTGGAAGTGTGCATTTTTTTGTTTAGTTTCTGCTGTTTGCTGGAAACAGGCATGGGTGACATCCATGTGTTTTGTAAATATGTATCAGGTGTGAATAAAATGTACATTACGACAACAATCAGGAGCACATTGTTTCATTTTTTGTGCATTATTATAAGTTCACATCTGTCAGATGCTGTGTGAGAGTCTGAACGCCACATGCTGTTGGACATCGAGATTCATCACAAACACACGTGACAGGCCTGATTTCAGATGACCGAGAGATTTACATGTAAGTGCCCTTAAAATACACCTGTAATAAAGCATTAATCTATTACAGATGATCTGGAAAACAGTCGCCACCTTCTTAACAAGCACATGTCAATGGCACAATGTTTCCAACACTTTTTTTAATACAATTTAATGAATAATTTAACAGTCGCAGCTGTTCATCACAAATGGCTCTAATCAAATACTTAAAGCATTTCTTTATAAGATCTGAGCAAAGTGAATATACAAAGTACAGACTTTAAAGATCAGAGCTGCCAATGGAGTATTTACAGTGTCTTCTATCAGTCTGTTGTTGAAGACTCATCGCTCTTACCCTGTTACCATTTCAAGTGCACATCACGTTTCACAGCACTTTACTTGAATGGGTATTTTTAATGCATTATGAATTGTAATGCACCGTGCATTGGATGATTGCATGAATAGGATCCCCAGTTATAATACATCATAATACTCATCTATTCATTCTTGCACTTTCAGAAAGTGTAATGCATCAAAACATGAAACAACCAATTTCAGATATAATCTGCAAACATAATGCATTTTAAATATGCAGTGCATTAGTGTACATTATAAATGCCTTTATAATGAATTATACATAAATATACATAAAGAGAAACATTTATATTCTGTCATTATTTACTTGTAAAAATGATATATATTTATATATTTTCATGTTCTCCCGAAAAAACTTTATGTACTTACACGCACACAAATCTGTGTTCAGAGGTTCAGTTAACTAAAACCATTAAAAAAAATGTTACTTTAAAACTTAAACTACATATACATTAATAAATCAATATCAATTTTGGGATATCGCTTTAAAAAAAATGCTATAAGGAAATAACAAAATGTGCATTCATTCTAGAAATGCATATAAAATAACGCATGTCAGAAGATTTAAGTTGGAGGTGACTTTTTTTTTTTCTACATTTTTTAACCGTAACACGAGTGACCTTTCAACCTGATTATGTAAAGTGTGTCGCATCACAGCTAGTGCAAGACCAGCATTTGTGGTTAAAAATAATATAAATGTTTATTATTTTTAGAAAATGACCAATCGTTTCGTTAGATGAGGCTCTTATTCCTCGGCCGGATCGTGTCGAGACTCTGAAGCTGCGCTGAAACCGTTGGACCCCATTGAAGTCACTATATGGAGAACCATCCTGGAATGTTTTCCTCAAAAACCTTCATTTACAGGTGAAACTCGAAAAATGAGAATATCGTGCAAAAGGTATAATTGTGATGATTATGGCCTACAGCTTATGAAAACCCCAAATTCTAAATCTCAGAAAATTTGAATATTACATGAAATCAATAAAAAAAAAAGGATTTTAAATACAGAAATGTCGGCCCTCTGAAAAGTATAATCATGCATATGTATATAGTTATACTAAATATATTAGTTTCACCTTTTACTGAAATGCATGACTTTTGCACGATATTCAAACTCGAAGATATTGGACTAAAGAAAGAAAGGCATGAGCATCTTGGATGACGTTGGGGCGAGTAAATTATCAGTAAATTTTAATTCTGAAGTGAACTGCTCCTTTAAGTGAGGTCAGTCTGTTGTGCTGCACGCTAACTAGCGCTAGGACGTCTCCCATCGTGGGTTTGATATCCCGAACTCATCCGACAGCAGGATTGAGATCGTTTTTTTCTAGCCAAGGATGTCTGAGATCCTCATTAAACGTGGTAATGAGTTTATTTGACGCAGGAGCTGCTCGACGGCAGCTGGGATGTAGCGGTTCTGACTCTCTGCTCCGCGAACGCTGTGGATATCTCCAGATCTCCCTGTGAAGAGCTCAACACGCGGCTCTGGTGCGCGGGCAGGGTCTCGGTGGTGTTGCTGCTGAAGGCCTCAGTTTTGAGGTGTTTGGAGAAGTGCACGCTGAGATTGGGCCGCTGTGTAGCGCCGCCCTGGTGGCCGGGACGCCTCAGGTACGAGGACAGCGTGGAGACGCAGCTCTTCTTGAAGTTCTCGTTCATGAAGGCGTAGACGATGGGGTTGTTGAAGGAGTTGGAGAAGCCGATGGCCTGGACCACAGCGATGATCATGTTCACCGTGACCTCGTCGTAGTTCTTCTCCAGATCGTCTGAGTGAAGAACCAACAGGTGTTTTTAGGTCATGAAGCGGTAAAGGTTTATTACTGACGGCTCATATTGGACAGTCAATTCATTCAATTCACATGTTTCAAAGCAGCTTTACAAAAAAAGTCGGTAACACTTTACAATAAGGTTCATTAGATTAACTACATTTGTTAACATGAACTAATAATGCACTGCACATATACGGCATTTGTTCATCTTTGTTAATGTTAATTTCAACATTTACTAATACTTAATTAAAATCTTGTCAACATTAGTTAATGCACTGTGAACTAACATGAACAAACAATGAACAGCTGTAGTTTTATTAACTAACATTAACAAAGATGAACAAAAACAGTAACAAATGTATTGCTCATGGTTAGTTCATGTTAGTTAATACATGAACTAATGTGTAATAAATTAGCCTTATTGTAAAGTGTTACCAATAAGTCCATATTACAATTTAGAGTGATCTGTTATCAGATGACTGTCAAAGTTATGTGTCAAATCACAGTTAGTGAAAAATGTAATAATTTAAACAATGTAATTTAAGGCAGAAACAATGAGCTCATTAAAGTACTTACTGTATTTTTAAATCAGTTTGTAAAAATACGGGTGTTTACAGTAACATCAGACGCTTATTTTACAGTCCTCTCAGACTGGAGACTTTAAAAGCTTGTGTTCGCTCAAATGTTTATTACTTTCTCTGTAAAGTTGCTTTTAAGGTGGATTTGCTTCCCAGTGTTCGGGAAAGAAACGCTTTAAGGGCTCACTGCAGATTCATGTCAACATTGGTGATTTAACATTTGAAAATGAAGAAAAAAATGACGTATTGTAATTTTACGGTTGTAATGTAAAATAAAATTATGATGGCTAATATTATGTTTTCGTAACTTTTTTTTATTTTACAGTCAAATATTCTTATTCTGTTTTGTCACAATTTTTTAAATAGGTATTTATAGATATTGATGTTTTATGTATTTAGTTTTATTGCTAAATATATGCATTATATTGCATATTAATTGTATTTTTACTTATCCTGTTCTTCAATATTGAATGTATGTTTGAATAAATCTGTTTTATGACAGCCACCATTTAAATCTCAATATAAAAAGAACGAGTAGAAATATAATTGTCATTAAAAATGTATTATAACGCTATTTTAAAAACGTACGTAATTTGCAGGCAGTGGCTATTTATACTGTATAAATAGCAACTAGATTCTATTTACACTGTAAAATAGCCTTATTTTCTATGAAATAAGTGTAAATAGTAGTTGCAGACACTGTTTGCACCTCAGTGTTGTTGTACATTAAACGGTGTGCAATAATAACACTCTAAATTATAATATTTATTAAAATGATTAAATGGATGACACCTCTGGATCGATTTGCATTAAACTTCCTCACATGTGCTTTACCCTTGCTCTAATATACAGGTGAAAATCATTTAAAAATTAAATTTAGTATATTTATAAAAAAAAATAAACATTTAAAAACATTTAAGAAAATACATAGTATATTTGCTAAATTTTAAAGCATTTAAAACCACAAATGATTCAATATACTAAACCCATTTTGTAAAAGATATATATACCGGTGAAACTCGAAAAATTAGAATATCGTGCAAAAGTTCCTGTATTTCAGTAATTCGAATTAAAAGGTGAAACTAATATATTTAGTATATATAACTATATACATATGCATGATTATACTTTTCAGAGGGCCGACATTTCTGTATTTAAAATCCTTTTTTTTTATTGATTTCATGTGATATTCTAATTTTCTGAGATTTTAAATTTGGGGTTTTCATAAGCTGTAAGCCATAATCATCACAATTATAACTTTTGCACGATATTCAATTTTTTTTTGAGTTTCACCTGAATTGTTGACAATCCAGCTTCTTTTGTAACTGTCTGGACCAATCAGACGTCAGTGGGCGGAGTTAGTCTAAATAGACACTCCATAATTTATATGCAAGTATTCTTCAAATCAATTAATTTTAACCTTTAATAGTATAATGATGTAACAACTGTAGATTCCTGTATACAGCATTAGTTGTTGTTTTTTAGGAAATTTGCCGTTTACTGTACCTGATAGGCCCCAAATTAATCAATATTGAATCGAAATCGAATCGAATTGCAAGCTTGTGAATTCGAAATCAAATTCAATTGAGAAATGCCATTACCCAGCCCTTGTCTCTATATGTGTTTTTTTTTTTTTTTTACCTGAAGCAGATGTTGTCTTTTCCCTTTATTGGAGTGCACCAGAATGCTTACATGTTCAAATCACAAAAACGTTAGACCTGTTTGTCACTAAAGCCATCTGGACGTGCCTGATTTAAGTTACCCAGAACATATTTCCAGGGACATCTGGACTTGTATTCGTGTAGTTATGATCGAGTAGAGAGAGGCATGCAGTCAAACCGAGTGGAGATATTTAACCCTGTGGGCGGCACTAGTCTAATGATCAATAACCTCTGGGTTATTAACAGTGATTGTGTGTTATCGCTGTCACACTTATCCGCCACGGTGAATAGAAAGAATCTGAATGGTAAGTAATGCACTACTTCAGTTCTGTTTATTCACACGGAGATGATTGTACAGGACAGAAGCCGTTTACTCGCGCGCATTGACATGAAGATTATTATTAAATGGCCATGACACACTCACTGTACTCGAACAGCATGTGCACGATGTGAAACGGTGCCCAGCAGACGGTGAACAGCAGCACGATGGTGATCATCATTTTCACGGCACGTTTCTTCTTCCTGTTAGAACAGCAGAAAAAAGGAAAGTTACTGTAATATCTCCACCAGTGTTGGGGTAACACTAGGGCTGTCGCGGTGAAGGAATTTCCCTTACGGTAATTTTGAGTGGTTCAATAGCGCGATATGCGGTTCTATCGCCATTTATTTATTTATTTTGATTTATATTTGTTTGTTGCTAAATAAGTGTTACGATGTGGTCAGCATGCACAGAAACAAGGACATTTTCAATGTAACTATAGGCTGTCACTCAGCGCGCAGTTTCATCGTTACGGCAACGGACCGTCTCAGAGCGAGTCATTTAACCGTTCATTCAACGAACACGTTCAAAAACGCAGATTCATTAAAAGATAGATGTAAAGGTGCTAATTATTTGTTAACTTTGAGCTCCACTTTTCAAGGTGAGACCAGACGATGAATAAGGGTCTTATCTAGCAAAACGATCGGTCATTTCAAAAATAAATAAAAAAGTTTAAGTTTTATAAGCACAAATGCTGGCCTTGGTCTGTTCTGTGATGATCGTTCGTGACTCACGTAATACACAGTTACGTTGAAAAGGTCACGCGTCGGCGGAAGTACCGAGTCAGTGTTTACGAATGTGAGGAAGGAGGACCATATACACATATTCAAATGTCTTTGTGTCAGTTTATCGTTTAAATGCCCATTTCGTGTGCGTATCCTGGGTGTTTTAATATTAAAAAGGCTAAAAGAACATTTTCGTCAGGACAGAAGCGTGACCTTTTCAACGTAACTGCGTATTACGTGAGTCACGAACGCGCATCCCAGAACAGAGCAAGGCCAGCATTTGTGCTTATAAAACTGAAACTGTTTTATGTATTTGTGAAATGCCGATGGTTTGTCTAGATAAGACCCTTATTCATCGTCTGGTGTCGTTTAAAGCCCTTTGAAGCTGCACTGAAACTGTCATTTGGACCTTGAACCGTTTGGGTCCTGTTGAAGTCCATTATATGGAGAAAAATCCTGGAATGTTTTCATCAAAAACCTTCATTTCTTTTCGACTGAAGAAAGAAAGACATGGACATCTTGGATGACATGGGGGGAGGAAATTATCAGCAAAAGTTTTTTTTAAAGTGAACTAATCCTTTAATAGAGATCAATGGCAGTGATTCAATGCATGACTCGCTGATTTTTTTCCTCGTGCTGTGGATGCTGACCAGCACGACTATTCATGGTAAATAACCTTAAACGTTAAATGAAAAATACAACAAATGTTTCGCTTTCCTTGGACACGGCAACCTTTTCACGAATATATATGACCTAAAGACAGACGCAGGTCATCACACGCGCTCAGGCCATCTCTCACTCTCTGTCTGTTCAGGCTTAAATGCAAATCTACGAAGCCTCTGTACAAATCACCATGATACAGTCTTGTTTTCATTATTAACTTATTTAACATTCAATAAACATGCACAAAGTTCAAAACAAGAAGGATAGCCTTATGAAAAAAGAAAAAAACGTGAATATCGCGGTTGCCTCGGGTTCTTGCGTCCCTCTACGGTTGGCTTGTCATTAGTGCGGTACTACAATATTGCGGTTATCGCGACAGCCCTAGTAACGTGAGTAATGTAATCAGAATACTTTTCCCCACTAAGTAACTAGTAAAGTAACGTACTGCTTTTAAATTCACAACAAAATATCTTTCTTAATTACTATTTCAAATTACTTTGTTTTCCCATTATTTTGACTGCTCTCATTGGCACAAAACACAGTATTCCTCAAAATGAATGAAAACAGTGAAATGCACTCAGAATATTATGGAAACCTGCGATTAATTAAATGTTAAATAATACAAATATACTTTATGCATTTAATCTCATTTTATTAACCGATGTCTTTGCTGCTGACCTTTGATGATCCAATTCAACCGTATAGGAAAAATTACTAGTTTATTTCACTTTTGGTGTTAAAGGGCCTGTACATTTGCCAAAAATAGAATTACTTATATTTTGTAATTAAATAAACAAACAAAACAAGTCCAGCTCAGGTGAGGTAAAGTAACGCAAAGGTAATGTAACGCATTACTTTACTTCCCATAACCGTAAACACCTTCCATTTCCGTAACACAATTAGTTACTTTTTTAGGGAGTAACGCAATATTTTAACGCATTACTTTTAAAAGTAACTGATCACCACAATTCATAGAAAAACTCATCGTATTCACTCAATGCATTTTTCATGATGAAAAGTGATGAGCTTTTGAACTAAAATTAATATGGATAACACTTAAAAGCCTTTTTAATGCATTAATTATGCCTAGTAATGCACTGTATGATCTCGTGAATAATTGAATATACCACAGGTATAATACATTATTATTCTCGTCTATTCATTGTTGCACCTTCAGAAAGTATAATGCATTAAAACACATGACAGACAACCAATTTCAGATGTAATCTGGTTATGATTATTTATTAAAAGCTATAATGCATAACAACAACGTGCATTATTAATATGCATTATGCATAAAGACTTCAAGTAAAGTGTTTTCATAATCAGAAAAATAAATGTGATTTTTTCCACTGGATTTTGATTTTAAGGAAACATGTAATGCAATTGGTTAAAATGAGTTATTATTTTTTTGTTTCATTTGTATGCATCATATTATGGAAGTAAAATAGGTTGGGAATGTGTTAGTACATATGAAAGCGCTCTATAAATGCCTCATTCATTCATTTTTCTTTTTTCCTTTTCTGTGTGTACCTGGAGATTTTGCTGATCTCTCTGTGGTTCATGGTGCTGAGGACGGAGGAGTCTCCCACACGCTTGCGGATCCAGAGCTCGACGCCGATGCGGCAGTAGAGGAAGAGCATGGCAGCGAGCGGCAGCAGGAACAGCGCCACCATCATGAAGGTGGTGTAAACCTGCCGGTGCACCAGCGAAGCCCAGCGCTCCTGACAGCACACGTGATGGTGGTCGTACAAGAAGTCGTACTTCACCTGAGGAACACAGATAACAGAGGAAACCTCATTGGTATTGATACAAAGCATGCATGACTTTTAAAGGAGCTGTAAGCTATTCATTTTAGAGTAGCATGCATGAAATCTCCCTACTGTCTGAAATGTGTCGTCTTAGCCAATCAGAAATGCTCTGAATATCAATCTTTGTTTAGGTATTTTTGGAGGGTGAAGTGTGTGTGTGTGTGTGTGTGTCTGGTTTATGTTCCCTGGTGTCCACTAGAGGTCCTCCTTCCCCACGGTGTCATTCACTTTTGGAACTACATTCCCCACAATCCTTGTCTGCGCTCATCACTGTTCATTGCACTCACCTGTTCCCCATCATGATTGTCATGTTCTGTGTGTGTGTGTGTGTGTGTGTGTGTGTGTGTGTGTGTGTGTGTGTGTGTGTATATATTTGTCACACCACTTTTTGAGACCTGTTTCCGCTCTGTTCGTGCCTGTTCATTGTTTTGTGTTTGGATTGATTATATGGACTTTGACCCCTGCCTGAACTGTTGTGAGTACGGATTACCCCATTAAATTACTGTTATTGGAACTTACGCGTGCGTGCGTGCGTGCGTGCGTGCGTGCGTGCGTGCGTGCGTGCGTGCGTGCGTGCGTGCGTGCGTGCGTGCGTGTGCATGTAAACAGTGTAATTCAGCACCGTAAATTAAATTGCAAACCACACAGGTTTAACTTTAGAAACTTAAAATCTGAAATGTGCTCATTTTCAGCTTCTTTATTAATGCAATTGTTGTACTGCTACTCTTAGACTACAGTTATGATGCTATATGAAACTTTCAAGTATTCATGACATCGTTAAATAGAGAAAAAAAACATTTGCACATCAGCCTACAGCTTTGAAGGACACACGGGTGAGTAATGACTTTTGTCATTAATTATGCCTTGTAATGCACTGTATGATCTCATGAATAATAGTAACCATAGTTATAATACATTATAATACTTGTCTACTCGTTGTATAATGTATAAAAGTATAATGCATTAAAACAACCAATTTCAGATGTAATCTGCAAATGTTATAATGCATTTTGAATTATTTATGAAACCATTGCATTACAACGTACTTTATGAATTCTTATATAATGCATTATGCATAAAGGCTTCAATTAAAGTGTTACAATCAAAATCCAGTGGATAAAATCAAGCTTATTTTGCTGAATATTATGCCAAGGAAACATGTAATGCTATTGGGTAAAATGCCATCGCATGTGCCCACGGTTATGTCAGTAAATAAAAGCCATTTTGAATGTAAAGCGAGTTTTTTGCAATACTACTTTTCTGTTTCGTTTGTAAATGCATTATATTACAGTAGTAAAATGAGTGAGAACATGTTGACTGTGAATGCAGTGAATAACGCTTGGCCTTCAGCGCTGAATGAAGCACACTCGAGTGAATCTCTTCTACTGTGGGCCGCTTCTTCTCCGCTGATTTAAGAACAATAATGTGTTTCCAGCGTTTGATCTGTCGAGCTCCACTAAACGATCACGTGTGTCAGAGCAGTTAACCTCGTGCTTGTTGAATGTTCTCCGTGAACAGTGATTAACTTGCAGTGGTTTGTTTGATACACTCACCTCTAACTGCTGCACAAACAGCATCGGGGATCCCACCATGAGCGCAGCGATCCACACCAGCCCTGCATACGGATATAAACCTGGATGTTAATGGATTCCCCATGAGCCCGTCATGTTAATGAAGAACAGCGGCATATACCCCAACCTAGCAGAGAAAAGGCCCTCGAGGGACCCGCTCATATTTGCACATTTCAGATTTCAGTGTGTCTGTATTTCCCAACAGGGACAGATTACATTCATTTAACGATGATTTATTTTTATGCTGTTATTCTCTCCATTGGAGAATTGCTTTTTAATGATAACAGGCCTACTGTGAACAGTAATTTTTGTATTCATCTTTAACGGTAAAATTCCTGGTGGAAAAACTACACTACCCATGATTCTTGATTCTGCGAAGAAAATCTCTTAATTAGATTCGCAATGCTTCATGACATTGTAGTTCTTTCATTAAAGCTGCTAAGTTTTGTACTTTTGTCCAATTTTAATATATTATATTTATTATAATTTAATATAAAATATAGTCATTTTTAAGGCTTTTCACACTGTACTTAAATCCGGGTTGTCGTCGTTCCACTTTTCCGCCGTTAAACCCGTATTGCAGTGGCAAACTTGTACAGTGTAAAATTATGCTAGATGATTGACAATGACGTTTATTGTTAGTAATTAATATTAACAATAAAGCTGTTAGTATTAATGGATCAAGTGCTTTGATTGTGTGAAAAGTCAGTTTACCTAGGGTTTAGAATGACCCAGGGTTTAAAATGACCAGAGGTTTAGTTTGACCCGGGATTCAGTATGACCCGGGGTTTAGAATGACCTGGGGTTTAGAATGACCCGGGGTTTGACCCAGGGTTTAGAATGACCCATGGTTTGACCCGGCGTTTAGAATGACCCATGGTTTGACCCGGGTTTAGAATGACCCGGGGTTTAGAATGACCCATGGTTTGACCCGGGGTTTAGAATGACCCAGGGTTAACTCTTTAAGTGTGTGGGTTAATTAGGGTTAAGTGTGAGAGTGTGTGATTCACCTGGCAGCTGGTTGGTTAGGTTCGTTCGTTTTTTTTTTTTTGTGTGTGTTTTTTTTTTTTTTAGCAAAGAGTTTTTTTTTTTTTTTTTTACCTATGGAAAAATGTATGGGAAAATACTTTTGGAACTGAGAAGTGGGCGAGAACAGTCGCAATCTTTTAGAACATTTTGGTATGTTTTTTTGGACATTTTGTGGAATACTTTTTTGTAATTTTATAACTTTATATATCAGTCCACAGACCTCCAAATATAAAACCTCACATTAGAGAGCACAGCGGTTAGTGGAAATAATGATGTTCTCCATTCTTTATAAATCCCGTTACGCTGCAGTGACTGATGGGATTTACATCAGACTGATCCACAGGACTTGTTAGAGACACACGGTTGTGAGCTGCCTACTGATGTGAGTTAAAAAAGTACGAGGGATTTGTGATGTCATCTGAAAGTGAAAGTCGTTTCAGTGGTGAAGCATGTTTAATACTTTTTTATGAAACCTAAGTTGCACTGTAACATCAGGAATGTGTATTAAGACCGTAAATGGAGTCAAATCAGATTTTTAGGGCTTCTTTGAATGTTTATTTGAATAAGAAAGTAAACCGTCGAGTGTGTGGATGTTTGAGCTCACCTAGCGTTCTGTAGGCTCGTTTCGGCGTGTACTGCCTCTTCATTTTGAGCGGATAGACGATGCCCTGGTATCTCTCGACCGCGATGCAGGTCATGGTGAGGATGCCGGTTACGATGGCAGTGGTCTGGACAAAAGGAACGGTCTTGCATACTAGAACACCTGGACATACAACACACACAAAAAAACACTGTGAAAGACTGCAACACAATTTATAGTAGTGCTCAACTGAGATCGACAGATGGCTGATATTTATAATACACTTTATGGACGGTTAAAGCACTTAAAGTTCATTTCACGTGTCGAAGGTCCAAATGTGAGTTTCAGTGCAGCTTCAGAGTCCCGACACGACCCAGCCGAGGAATAAGAGTCTTATCTAACCAAACCATTTTATAACAAAAATAAACATAGACCTTTCAACTTGGTTACGCATCGCAGAGCTAGTGCAAGACATTTGTGGTTAAAAAGTATATAAATGTTTATTTTGTTATAAATGTCCGCTGGTTTGTCTAGATGAGACTCTTATTCCTCGGCTGGATTGTGTCAACATTTTGAAGCTGCACTGAAACTCACATTTGGACCCCATTAAAGTCATTATATGGAGAATAATCCTGGAATGGTTTCCTCAAAAACCTTATTTTTTTTTCGACTGAAGAAAGAAAGACATGAGCATTAACTCTGTCTCTAAAATCCCTAAATAAATGTAAACAACATGTTTATTATGAATGTTTGCAGTTGCAACATGACAAAGTGAGTTACTGCGCAGAGAGGCGGGACATGATGTTCAGCAAGTGAGGAGCACAAAACACTGAAGTGTTGAGGATTAAAGGTGCGTCACACTGGACCTTGTGCTCCATTCAACTCCATTCAACTTCATTCACCTCCATTTAAACTCCATTCAACTCCATTCACCTCCATTTAAACTCCATTCACCTCCATTTAAACTCCATTCAACTTCATTTAAACTCCCTTCAACTCCATTCACCTCCGTTTAAACTCCATTTAAACTCCCTTCAACTCCATTCACCTCCATTCACCTCCGTTTAAACTCCATTTAAACTCCCTTCAACTCCATTCACCTCCATTCACCTCCATTCACCTCCGTTTAAACTCCATTCACCTCCATTTCAACTCCCTTCAACTCCATTAACCTCCATTTAAATTCCATTTAAACTCTATTCACCTCCATTCACACGTAAACTAAATAATACGGTGGAGAAGAAACTCGAAAGCAGTTGTTCGCTATACGGTCAGGTGTGATGACTTTTTGAGCTCTTGGCTCAAAACTCCATTCACCTCCATTTAAACTCCATTCAACTTCATTCACCTCCATTTAAACTCCATCCAACTCCATTCTCCTCCATTTAAACAGTTTCTCATATTCAGTCTCTAGATTCAGACCTGAAGCCTTTCTTTAATTAAACCCCACAGGAAAACTGCCTTTATAAAACACTGCAGCGACGCCAGACAGAAACGCTGTCCGATGCTGATACCTTGGGTTTTTTGAATTATTGACATATTCATAAATCATAGTATTTACATCCAATACCATGAAGTACACAAAGGTACTTCATAGTATACCATGGTGCACCACACACAAAACACAGTATTATCATGGTACTTTGTGGTGCATCCTCTATTTACAGGATTGTTGAGCATTTAATATGTAAAACTTGGGTAAATCTTAGGAGGTTTTCACTAAAAAAGAAGAAAAAAAAGAACCAATGTGTTTTTGTGTGTGGCTGTGTGTGTGTGTGAGAGAGAGAGAGAGAGTGTAAAAACATTGACTGTGTGAATTAATCGACACTAATTGTGTATTGTTAGTTTGACGTAATTTCAAACGTTTACATTTTTATAAAATATCACCTATAATAATAATAATGTTTTGTAGTTCATAAATAACAAACGCAAACATCGACATTTTAGGTTGAATTTTAAATGGTTTTATGCTGTTTTTATATGCGCCAACTGCTCCAATGCTGTTAGTGTGATGATTTTAACAAGTAGGCTAATTCACTACATATTTTAATTAGGCTAATATGAGCTCATAAACTCAACAACAACATGAAATGTTTAACTAGTTTCAGTCAGATGAAGAATAGCATGTCATTACTTGTCAGTGTTTGTCGACTTCTAGTATCGTGAACTACCATCTTCATGTCGTGCAATGTTTGTTAATGACTAATTAAAGTGATTAAATGGATTTTAATACATTTTTCTCTGATCTCCCATCCACTCTGAGGAGATGTTAGCGTTTATGCTCAATGCTGTAGTGCGACATGATTTTTTTTTTTTAACAAGTATTTCACTACATATTTTAATTAGGCTAATATGAGCTCATTAAATGTTTAATTAGTTTCAATCAGATGAAGAATAGCATCACTTGTCAGTGTTTGACGACTTCTAGTATCGTCAACTCTTTAATGTCGTGCCATGTTTGATAATGAGTAATTAAAGTGATTAAATGGATTGTAAATGATTTCTCTGACCTCCCAGCCACTCTGAGGAGATGTTTTGCAGGAGTGTGAAGGGGACACAGAAGAAGGTGATGAGAAGATCACTGACCGCCAGCGAACAGATGAAGATGTTGGTCGCCGTTCGCATCGCGCGTTTACGCGCCACAATATAAACCACCAAACTGTTTCCAACCAGAGCCAGCACGAAAATAATCACATATACGACCACAAATGTGGTTTTAGCTCCGGCTGGGAGTTCAGGGATGTAAACCAGCGGCTGGATGTCGTATGTATCGATGAATTCCTGCCGGGAAAGGTTGTAGTATTGCAGGAGTTCCTGGAGCGCCTCAGGAGTGATCTTCGTAGTGGCCGTCATCTCAGTGGAAGAAGAAGACATCTCGCTTTCTTGATTATATTATTCACATACGAAGGGAAAAAGTACATCCAGATATCAAGTGACGTTCAGTGAGCTCTAATAAAATCCCAGCGCGCGCGCGCGCGCCCGAGCTTCTGTGGGGAGCGTCAGTGCGCGTTCGCCAGACTTGTGGGAAAAAAACAACATGCTTTTATAGATCATAGTTATGATAAAACGTCGAAATTATGACATATTGGGTATCTTATCTCGTGATTTATTTTCTTTTTTTGTGTTCGATTTCTATAGGCCATAGTCTAATTGACTTAATTTCATCATAATTTCGACTTTTTGTTTTTATGTCTACTGATAAAGTAAAAATTATGAATTAGTAGGCTATGTCATGAATTTCAATTGCGACTTTTTAATGTCATCAATTATCATTTCGACAATTAGGCCATTATTTCAGAATTTTTGGCTACTTTTTAGTGTCATATTTATAAACTGCGTGAGTGTGTGCATACACACAACTTGGGTTAATGGTTGAGCTGTTTTGACATTTTCAATTATTTCAGTCCGCACGGGTCGATTTATCACAGAGGAATTGGATATAGAGGTATTACAGTTGTTGTTCATCCTGTAATATCTGTGGTGATTTACTTCTGTAACACACACGTCATGTGGTGCAGAAAATTCCTTCTGAGTGCTTATGATTGACACACATAAGTGGAGCCTACAATTGTCATCAGAAATGGTCATGCTATTGCGTTGGTTAGTTTATATTCATGAATTGATTATTTAAGTGGTTTCCATTTGTGAATGAATATCCTTTGAATCCATATTTAATCTCCATATGTGTGTTAACCCTTTCCAAACTTTATTGTCTTTATTTTGGCATTCACAGAGATCCTAATGTCAAAAAAAATGCAAGAACAAAAGCAACATTTAAAATATTTTTAGTTTGTTTATAATAATTTCGGTAGCCCTTTACAATAAGGTTTGTTAGTTAACATTATTAACTACATTAGTTAACATTAACTAATAATGAACTGCACTTATACATTATTTATTAATCTTTGTTTATGTTAATTTCAACATTTACGGATACTTTTTTAATATCTTGTTAACATTAATGCACTGAACTAACATGAACAGCTGTATTTTAACTTACATTAACAAAGATTAACAAATGGATTGCTCATTGTTATGTTAGTTAATAGATTGACTAATGAACCTTATTGTAAAGTATTACCATAATTTCTTATAACATAGCATGACAGAAAAGCCTCAGTGTGTTTCAGAGCTCAAGATTAAAGGTTAATGCGTTTACTTAAACTCAGGACAAATCAAAGTTGCTTAAAACAATGAAAGCGAGTCTGTCGGTGTGTTTTAGCATGTCTATTGGAGCTCAGGGTTTCTTTGTTCAGAGTCTCCAAGCAACAACAGCAAACATCAGAAGAAACACAGTGAACTGAGGTGAGCAGCGCCATGTACTTATGTATGAGTTACATTACATATTCAAAAACAAATGCATGAATGAAGACTTCTAATATATTTAAGAGAACTTTTTGTGTGTCTAAATAACTAAAATTATGTTATCACTGTTAAAGTAAGACATTTCCTTTTGTGTCAAAGGAAGCGAGTAAAGCAGTTTTTTCAGTGTGTTGTGTTCAGCTGGTGAATATTTTCCTGCCGTAAAAGGAATGAGCATTTGGAATATTTGAACATGACCTTGGACTTTTCCTCGCAGAGATAATGGAGACGTCAGATGAGCAAGTGAATGAAGCTCTGCAGAAGAGTCCTGAGCCCGTGTTTGAGAGCGCCAGCACCAGCAGGACCTCCACCAGAGGCAGTCTTCGCTTCGGGTCCCTGAGCCATCACTCCTTCTTCTCCAGACACAATCCTCATCCACACAGAGTCAGGCACATGCAAGGTGAGCCACTCCGGACACGCAGTACTGTTCTGCAGCACCATTCAAAAGTGGGTTTATGCGTGTGTTCTTAATCTGTTAAGTGTCACCCAACTTTTTGAGGATATGTGAAAATGCGGATGATTGCTTTAATTGCTAGATGAGTGATTTCTGAGAAACGCTGTTGAATGTGGATTGTGCTGAGCAGCACAACACACTTGTAGCCAATCAGCAGTAAGGGGCGTGTCCACTCATGATGGGTGAGGAGAGAGCCAATCAGCAGTAAGGGGTGTGTCCACTCTTGATGTGGGAGGAGAGAGTGAGCCAATCAGCAGTAGGGGGCGTGTCCACTCATGATGGGTGAGGAGAGAGCCAATCAGCAGTAAGGGGTGTGTCCACTCTTGATGTGGGAGGAGAGAGTGAGCCAATCAGCAGTAGGGGGCGTGTCCACTCATGATGGGGGAGGAGAGAGAGTGAGCCAATCAGCAATAGGGGGTGTGTCCACTCATGATGGGTGAGGAAAGAGCCAATCAGCAGTAAGGGGCGTGTCCACTCAATATGGGGGAGGAGAGAGCGAACCAATCAGCAGTAGGGGGCGTGTCCACTCGTGATGGGGGAGGAGAGAGAGTGAGCCAATCAGCAGTAAGGGGCGTGTCCACTCAATATGGGGGAGGAGAGAGTGAACCAATCAGCAGTAGGGGGCGTGTCCACTCGTGATGGGGAGGAGAGAGAGTGAGCCAATCAGCAGTAGGGGGCGTGTCCACTCAATATGGGGGAGGAGAGAGTGAGCCAATCAGCAGTAGGGGGCGTGTCCACTCATGATGGGTGAGGAGAGAGCCAATCAGCAGTAAGGGGTGTGTCCACTCTTGATGTGGGAGGAGAGAGTGAGCCAATCAGCAGTAGGGGGCGTGTCCACTCATGATGGGTGAGGAGAGAGCCAATCAGCAGTAAGGGGTGTGTCCACTCTTGATGTGGGAGGAGAGAGTGAGCCAATCAGCAGTAGGGGGCGTGTCCACTCATGATGGGGGAGGAGAGAGAGTGAGCCAATCAGCAATAGGGGGTGTGTCCACTCATGATGGGTGAGGAAAGAGCCAATCAGCAGTAAGGGGCGTGTCCACTCAATATGGGGGAGGAGAGAGCGAACCAATCAGCAGTAGGGGGCGTGTCCACTCGTGATGGGGGAGGAGAGAGAGTGAGCCAATCAGCAGTAAGGGGCGTGTCCACTCAATATGGGGGAGGAGAGAGTGAACCAATCAGCAGTAGGGGGCGTGTCCACTCGTGATGGGGGAGGAGAGAGAGTGAGCCAATCAGCAGTAGGGGGCGTGTCCACTCAATATGGGGGAGGAGAGAGTGAGCCAATCAGCAGTAGGGGGCGTGTCCACTCGTGATGGGGGAGGAGAGAGAGTGAGCCAATCAGCAATAGGGGGCGTGTCCACTCATGATGGGTGAGGAGAGAGAGTGAGCCAGTTCTGGAGAGACACAAGCGGGAAGGCCTGAAAACAGATGCAGAGGGACTTTTGAATTTAAAAATGTTTTAGTAAATGTTGAAAATTACATTATCTAAGATTCACAAATGCTGTTCATTGTTAGTTCATGTTAACAAATGAGAATGATTCACTGAGATTTTTAGATCATATTTCTCATTTTATAGGTTCAGCAACACCAGCAAAACAAAATGCCAACAACATTTAATGCATGTGTGATATGAAAAATATGATTAAGCTCCACAGATTTTCTTATATAGATGTAGTCCGTTTGAAACCATTCATTCTTAAAGTACTAGATTTGTCATGTCAGTGCATTATTTTAGTGTTGACACATAATGAGTGATAAAGATGAGGAGAAATTTATTTTGTGATTAAAAACAGTAGGTAAATGCCTGATGAATAGATTTATCCATGTTTATGTCTTACTCCTTTATCATGCTGTCACTCACAGCCCTCGAGAATCAGTGGATAGTAGCAGGAATCCTGACAGAGAAAGTATTTTGTGTGGTTTTAGGCCTTATTATCATCATAAAGACAACCGCATCTCTCTGCCCTGTCGCCCGTCACATTTGGATAGTGACAGCATGTAAATCTGTTCTTTGAATGACTTTAATGATGAAGTCCTGCATAAACAGACATGCGTTTACCTCCATGTGAACAAACGCGACTGTTTTTCATTCTCACACAGTTTTTCACACTGAATGCGAGGAAGTGTTAATATGTGCAGGTCTGTATTTGAAAACCCTCACTATTCTCCCAACAACTCACTAATTTAGCCTGAAACATGATATGCAATTAAGATCGCTGTAACATCAGAATGAAATCAAGCACAAACAGGCGGATCACATTTGTTCTACATGGAAATTCATGCAAAGCATGTGCAACTGCGTCAGAACAACACACACGCATCTTAGACCTTCATGCACCATCACAGCTGGATTCTTTGATAACTTTCCGCCTCCAAGAAGCTGTGATCATTTCCTTTAGGATCTGATTAAAACCTGTCTTTAATCCTGTGAATAATCCCGCAGCCACAGCAGGCGTTCAGTGTGTTACGCCGCGTGAATCCAGGAGCAATGAAAGTCAAGGTCTCTCTCTTCTTTCCTCAGGGTTGAACGGCAAGCCGGTGTGTATGGTGAATGATGACTGGTACGGCTTCACTCCTCTCTGTCCACATCCACTCATTAAAAGTCAAGTGTGTGTCAGTGGGAGCCGTTCATCTGTGTTTCTCACACCTGAGATCCGCTCGGATCGATCCGGACCGCGAGCAGGTACAGATATACCACTGTAGTATTACTGTAGTATTACTGTAGTATTACTGTAGTATTACTGTAGTATTACTGTAGTAATACTGTAGTAATGTATTACTGTAGTATTACTGTAGTATTACTGTAGTACTGTAGTAATACTGTATTACTGTAGTATTACTGTAGTATTACTGTAGTATTACTGCATTACTGTATTACTGTATTACTATTGTACTATTACTGTAGTATTACTGTAGTATTACTGTATTACAGGAACATGTGCTGCTTTTGTGTCTTACAGGCATAGATCATCCAAAATGCCAATTTCTGTCAGCGTTTAACGTTAATCACATTCATGTTGCACTGAACCCACGTGACTTTCTTTATTCAGGGAGCACAAGAAGAGATGCTAGTTTGCTCAAAAAAGTATTTGTGTGTGTAAAAGGAACAGACTTACATTTAAGTTATTCATAAATATCTTCCAACTCTCATTTGTGATACTTATACAAATTTGAGTTTTGAATGGTTCAGAGTTTATTTTGTTCTTATTTTAATTGATAATTAATAGTAATTTATTTATAGTAATAATTTTATTATTAGTAGTATTTATAATAGTATATAGTGTTATAGTATATTTATAGTAATACTACTACTACTAATAATACTTTTTTATTAACTTTTTTGAATAAAAAATGAAAAGACAACATTTGAAACTTCAAACAAAATAACGACATTCCACTTTTTTTTATGAATTTCTTTTACAACAGAGGAATAGAAAAATATTTGGTAACACTTTACTTAAACCCCTTATATATATATAATGCATTATAAGGGTTTTTTTATACATTAATTATGCAATATATCACCCATCTTTGTCCTTCCACAGCTCTCATTTCTGAAAGCTGGCGTGAGGAACTGAAGGATTTGGCCACTAAAGTCAGTCAGTCCGCTGAGACCCACCATGACAAGAAAGAGGTACTTGACCTATGACCTTTCAGCTTCAGCAGGCTTCCACTACTGTATGGGCTTCACACATGACTAAAACACTGACTGATGCACAGATAATGTAAGCGGGAAGCCGAGAATGCAACATTGTGAGCTGAAACTTCTCATCTGAAGTGTGAAGTGCTCAGTACCCCAGGAAAGACCAACGCTCTTTATGATTCATCCACACGCAAAGCTTTAATGCTGCAGTTTTAAAAAGTAACACCCACATCAAACATCAGCTTTTAAATCTCATTGGCACATCATGCATTGCAAAACCAGGAAATCAGGAAAGCAGGACACATTGCCCACAATAAAGATTTGTTAACAACTCACTGTCCAGATGGTGAAATCAGATTTATTCAGACTATAACATGGTCAGATATTAACAAAGACTTGGTGTAAAATGCAAAATACTTAAAAAATTAGATAAGATCAAGAAAAATCTGATTAATATAAGACAATAAGTGAATAAATGAGCAAATAAATAAATAATGCATCTATAACAGTGTAGTGCTATAATGAGTAGAATTAATGCAATATTAACTAAATGTTTTCCAAATAATATTTCAGACATATTTATATTTGTTCACAGCATAAATTGGGTCTTTATACTAGAAATTATATAGTTGACTTTTTAATTTTAGGATGGGTGTCCCTCGCTGATGATCATATTTTGTGTATCTGTTTCATCTAAGAGATTGAAAAGCCCTGTATTAGATGAGGCTGATTGAAGCAGAGGAATTTCATAAGATAATCCTGAATACTAAAGTGTTTGTCTGTGAATCAACTCACAGAAACTCCGAGATGAGGAAGCTCCTCGCAGGAAGACTCAGTATTCGGCTCAGTCCGGGCGGATCATCCCGGCCTCGTCCTGGGGAGGGAAGAAGCGCAGCAGCCGGACCGCACACAAGCGTCTGGGATTACAGAGACGGCACACACACACGCTGGAAGGAGTGGAGATCAAGGTCACACACCTGCACTTATTTAAACACGTTCATGTCGGAGTTTGATGGTTCCATCCAAAATTGTTCAGTGAATGTGCACTACACTAAACTGACAACAACAAAATGCCAAACAGAAATATGTTTGATACTCTTACTGTCAATGCAATGCACTCGATTTTTATTTCCTCTCCCAGATGGAAAAAATGTATAAAACCAGACTAAACTGGTCTGAGCTGGTTTAAACAGGCCTAAGCTGGTTGGCTGGTCTGAGCTGGTTTAAACTGGTTTGAGCTGGTTTAAACTGGCCAAGCTGGTCTGAGCTGGTTTAAACTGGTTTTAGCTGTTTTAAACTGGCCAAGCTTGTCTGAACTGGTCTGAGCTGGTTTAAACTGGTCTGAGCTGGTTTAAACTGGTTTGAGCTGGTTTAAACTGGCCAAGCTGGTGTTTGGCTGGCTTTAGCTGTTGGTCAGGAGACCAGCTAAGATCAGCTTAACCATCTAAAGAAGTGGTCAAATCCCCACTAAAATGAGCCTGAAACCAGCTGGAGGATCAGCTAAGACCATAGACTGTAAAGAAATATGTGTGTAGTGTCCGTGATGTCACCCGTACTGTTTCTGAAGAGCATTCTTGAAGCCCAAAGTGGGCGGAGCCGGCCATCGCCATCTTACTGCATCTTACGCCAGCGTCACTCATGGATAAGCGAAAATATGCAGCGAGGCGGATTAGCTGAGGTGACGTGATGCTAACAGACAGCAGACAAACGCTAGTAGTGACATCAGCGGCAATCCACCGGTCACTCATGTGGCCACGCCCTTAATTATGCAGAACTTTAAGGCTTAATACAATTTAAACGGATGAGTTATAAAAACATTCACCCCCCTCACAGTCGTCATGAAGGGCAAAATTAGCAATATTGACCAAAACCACTTTTTGCACCAGACTGTAAACATGTTTTTTGTGCTGTAAAGTTGGGCATTTTAACATGGGGGTTTATGGGATTGACTCTCTTTGTAGCCTGACTCTAGTGGCCAGTGGATGAACTGCAGTTTAACTCACTTCAGTGCTGGATTCAAGAGGAGACGGGAAGGGAGACCAGCCAACCAGATTAGTCTGGATTTATCTGTCTGTGACGAATAAACTGTAAATAACGGGAATCTTTTTCGTGGACTCTTTTGAACGGACTATCAAAAGTTTATATTTCAACCCAAAATTGGATTAAACAGTGTATTTATTGCACTTGCCTAATTCAATGTGCAACATGATATGGATAAACATATAGCCTACAACTGTTTAAAATGTTTATCATCATAACATACAAATATTATGCAGTCCATTATGCACTGCATAATATGCAGTAATAATAATCCATTCAGAGCGCAGCTCCTGATGCTCTTCTTATTTGCTCATTTCTAATTTAAGTTATGGGGAATGTGGACAGAACACAGACTGCATGCCAATGAGTTTAATAAGCAAATCAAATACATAATTATTATTTCATAATTTAAATATTTGGTTAGCTGGTTTTATCCTGACTTGTTGGAATAACCTGCTGATATCAATGTCTCTCTCTCTCTCACTCACTCACTCACTCGCTCACACGCACACACACACACACACACACACACACACTCTCTCTCTCTGTCAGGTGCTGGAGCTCTTGTGTCAGATCCTGCAGACTGACTCTCTCTCCATGGTTCAGCATTGGCTTTTGCTGGCGAGTGACAAAGGTGAACAGTTGCCCTTTCATTTGATTTGATTTATTAGCAGTTAACCAAATAATTACCCAATGAATTGTCTGCTTTGAAGAGCATTTAAAGACCTTTAAAGGGGTAGTGTGTAATGTTGCCGTTTAAATGTTACTCATTTAAATAATCTCCGCCCACGGATTATGCAAAAAAGCGTACGAGGCTGCGTTAGAGAAGTTTTTCCACATTTCCAAAACTCATTTGTTTGACTTACCTAAGGCTGATGAACTCAGAGTGGTTTAAACTTATTTTAAACACTGTTCCTGAACATTAACCACAACGTTTTATCTGTGCGCTGCACATTTTATGGAGAACAGATTGTTTTCTGTTGCTTTTAAGCTCTTGCTTTTATAAGACGGTTCATCCCTCCTTAGGAAATTAACCATGAGATTACTGTTTGTATTACCTTAGTTTTGAATTCTTGAAAAGTCAGTGCATGAAATCCATTCTGCATGATCCTCTGGGTGTTACTGTAACACTGTCAGGGTCTGAATCGGCCTCAAATTGGTTTGAAATTGACGCCATCTTTAATATTTACACTAGTACAGAACTCACAGTTATGAAGGGGCGGGACATTTCCTGAACACATGCTGAGCTCTGCCAATCACAACACACTTAGCATGTTGACCAATCACAGCACATTTCATATGTCGGAAGGAGGGGCTTCATTGAAATCGGGTGTTCGTTTTCCTCTCACAATATAGACAGAACATTTAGCTGATTTCTAACGGCTTTAAAGTTAGTTAACATGAACTTACAACAATACTTCTCCAGCATTTATTAATCTTTGTTAATGTTAATTTCAAATTTTACAAATATGCTACTTTATCAAACGTTTTATTAGTTAATGCACTGTGAATTAACATGAATAAACAATGTACAATTGTATTTTTATCATTAGCGAAGGTTAATAAATGCATTATTTCCCAAAGACTGATAAGTGTTACTGAAATAGTTTTGTTGAATTCAAAAGGCTTGAGATGCTTAGATGATACAAAATAACTTAAGCAAACATAAAATGCAATTACTGTATGTTTCTTAACCAATAATTTCATTGCATTTCAACCATTTGCAAGCATCCATGTGTGTAAGCTACCACCAAAGATAATTTCTGAGCCAGGAAAATTACATTTAATAAAATGACAATTTGTGAAGTCATGCATCACCTGTTTGCACCTTATTGATAAAGAAACATGTTCACTGTAAATTGCAATAAGATGACTTTATTTAGAAACCCTGAGGAAACCGATTGCCTTTAAATTTGCATTTAAAGTACTTCATTTTTGAGTTTATAAAGCTTAATAAATCTTTGTGTAGATAACTTGAGTACGAAAGCTGAATTTGACAAGTTGAAATTAGTTCAGGCATGTTAGAGATTTAAGTGCATTATCGAGTTAAAAAGAAGACAGTTCGAAACGTGAGTGTTCTTTACTAATTATTCTGAGCCACAAGTAGCCTACTATGCTGCCTCCCAGAGTGCATTGCGGTATTAATAAAACCATGCATATGATTTGTTTTACTATTTTCTGGCTTTCCACTTTATTAACCTGAGTTTTTTGAGTAACAAAGGCGTAGTGCAGAAATAGTACAAATTGTACGGTGTGTGCATTTATTTTTTGCATTATAAAAAATGCACTTTGCCTTATTCATCCCAGTTGGTTATAGGGGTGTAACAATATATATATCGCGTCACAATATATCGCAATACAAAAGTGCAACAATACAGTATGTATCGTGGATAGTTCACTCAAAATAATAATTACTGTGTGAGAAATTTTCAGAGTTTTAGTGTCAGTACTACATTAAACTATATATAATGTTGAATATAGTGTATAATAATGCAATGGGGAATAATTGTGCGTCCTGGTAATGCCAAATTTCAGTACAAATTGACTGACATTATTTTAAATCTAGTCAGTGAAGATTGAAAGCATATTCGTCTAAAATAATAATTTTGTATTTTCAGCTTCAGAATCATGAATATGTTTATTCTGGTGTCTCTATTGTCCTGTGCCTATTCATTTACACACACAATGTAAAACAAATTAAGCATTTTAATCAACAGTTAATTTTTCGTTCACCTTTTAACATGTCTTGAAGTATCACAATAATATCATATTGTGAGTTCAGTATCGTGATATAAGTATCGAATCGTGAAGGTATCGTTACACCACTAGTTGGTTATGATATTCTTCCTTATAAAATCATCAACGACACAAACACAACAGGTCAGCACAGATGAATGTCCATTATGAGTTGATGAAGGCTCATTGTGTGTGTTTGTGGTGTCAGAGAAAGAGCTGGTTCAGGGGTTACTCCAGCAAGCCATGGCCGACTCCATCTCTGTGACCCAGCACACTTCTGGATCTCCACTTCTGCCCGTGACGTCTGAAGATCTGCCAGATCACGTGTTCCTCACAAAGCCCAGGTGAGCCTTTAGTGACGCGCTCTTTCTGTTACAATCCTGTTCCATCATTAAAGGGTTAGTTCAAAACAAAATGACTCGTCCTCATGTTGTTCCAACCCCGTAAGACTTTCGTTCATCTTCGGAACACGAATTAAGATATTTGTGATTAAATCTGAGAGCTGGATCACTCCTCCATAGGCTTCTAAGGGACTAATAACTTTTTGGGGGAACAAGTTTCAAAGACATCGTTAAAACAGTCCAAGTGACTGCAGTGGCTCAATCTTCAGTTTATTAAGCGACGAGAATACTTTTTCTGCACAAACAAAACAAAAACTTTATTCAATTATTCGTTTCCATCTCTGTTGGCCTCTAGTCCGCTAACGTATTGTGATAGCGTAGTGTGACAGCGTAGTGTGATAGCGTAGGGTCCCTATTGGCCGACGCTGGTCATGTGTGTGATGCGTGTGACGTACACCACAGAAGCGTTACGCAGTTTTACTACGAGAACTATCTCGAGGCCGACCGAGAAGGAAATTAATAGTTGAATAAAGTCGATATTTTCGGGGGGTTTTCGCACAAAAAGTATTCTCGTCGCTTAATAAACTTAAGATTGAGCCACTGTAGTCACTTGGACTATTTTAACAATGTCTTTAATAACATTTCGGGAGAACAAGTTTCAGTCCCTTTAGAAGCCTATGGAGGAGTGATCCAGCTTTCACAAGTTTTCAGAAATGTTATGTTTGAGTATACTTTTCCAAAACACCCATCTGAAGATTGGAAAAAGCTGTTTTTCATTTTGTTATTATTAACAGAGTTTAAGATTTAAATCTCTTTAATCATAAAACAGTCAACAGTCCAAATAAAATATGATATACACTAGTCAACATTTGAAGTGGATCAAAACCTTTCATCATAGTTATACATGAATTTTTAACAATACCCGTTCATGTCTCAGGACAACTTTGATTAACTTTTTTGATCCACTTTAAATGTTGACTATTGTACATTTATTAAGATACAAAATGATATGAAGTCTTGTTTTCTGAAAAATGTATCAATATTAATTTTTTTTGTTGCTTTTTTTATGGCCAATGTGTAAACAGCTTGTAAGGAAACTTACACATGTCCATCAAAGTTATACATGAATTTTGAACAACACCCCGGTCTTGTTTTAGACATGATTTTATTTTCTCTTAATTTATTTAAATATTTAGGGCTTAATGAAGATGGAAAGAAATAAAATTGTATTCTATTTGGATTATACAGTTTTAACATAAACTAATGTGATACAATTCTACATATAGCCAATTTAAGTGAGTTATGCCTAAAACAAGAAGGGGAAAAAAATCAAAAAATGTTCAGAAAACAAGACTTCATATCTTAAGTCTTTTAGCTTTTCCAGTAAATGTATCTTCATTGAAGAATGTTTAGATATTTGTACTGAAAACCAAGACAAAAATACTGAAGAAAATCTTTTTTTGGTGTGTAATAACTACCAGTAAACTCTGATTAACAAATTAGTAAGATAAAGCCCTCCGTAGTTCACTATTAGCTAATCACTAACTGTTATTTTAAGAAACTATACAGTTTCATAATTAATGTGAGTGATTTTCTAACTCAGTTTGGTTTTGTTTTCCAGTACAAATATCTAAACATTCTTAACTCAAAATACATTTATCAAGATGAAAAATGGCATAAAATGTGTCAATATGAATATTAAAAATGTGTCAATATTAAGTTAATGCTTAAAACAAGAACAAATATCTTCCAGTGGAGTGAGAAAATAATCTTGATGTCTCTTTGAATGAAGTTTATTTTCCTGACCACATTGACGGATGTTTGTTAATGTTTTAAGCACAAACTCACTTAAGTGTGATGTTTATTTTTTTAAAGAAAACAATTAAGTTTTAATATCTTAAGCAATTTTGCTTCTCAAGTAAAATATCTGGATTCTGCAGTGGACTGTGAAGTGAAGATCATGGTAGTAATGTTTGTACAGTCATTTATTCTGACTGATAATAGCTAATAGTGAACCACTATTTTTCAATTTTCTATCCACTAGATTCACTTGAGTGCTATTACTAATATATTTGTTAATTATAGTGTCTTGTTAGTTATAGTAGTTACTAGAATGTTAATAATGTGTTCCTGTGCAGTTATTTAATAGTGATGGAACAATATTCTAAAGTGTTTATCAGCATGTGATCATAAGACTATCATTATGAGGCTTTCTTGATGTTTATCATCTGTCGTTTTGCACAGTTCACATCCGGCGGAGGCGTTACAGGACAAACCAGGTGAGCTTTCTCCACTGAGTTTCTGTATTAGATGTATTGTCCACTGATGTGTGTCATGTGATGTTATTAATACACCCCCACTAACACAGAACGTTTAGGGAACGTTAGTTTATGGTTCTCTAAAGGTTAGTTTTAAACCAAACCAAAAACTAACGTGTAGGGAACGTTCCCTCAGGGTTATAACGGTCCCTGAACATTAAGGAAACTTTCCATGAAAACCAAAACCTAAACAAAACCTTAAGGGAACGGTCCCGCAACCAAAAACTCACTTTCCCAGAACGTTCTGGGAACCATAGATTGTTAGCTGGGACCATTTTTGGTTGATGTGAGCGAGTATGCTAAGCTCACTCGAGTTCATGACTTCACGTGGGCTGCAATTCGACAGCAAACGGTAATATTGCTTGCAGCTTTTATTAAAACTTAATTTGGCTCTTTTTCAATCGGCTCCTCAGGGTTCCTACTTCTGAGAGTTTCATTTCGGGTGTGCTTAAAAACACCCGGCACAGCTTAGGTTGAGAAGTGGAGTTGGAAAAAAAGAGTTTTTTGTTGTTGCAGTCTGAGTGAACACAGACTCTGACTCTGTTCAGTTGCAGGAAATCAAACATGATATGTTGAACTGATTTTAGAACACACATTGTTTGTTTGTCATGAATCTCCTAGCAATGAAACACACGTTTTCCTCTGTAAACATTTACAAAGTCAGCAAGTCTATGATGCTTATTGTTTTGAAACCTGATCAGATTTTCTAGTGTATTTTATATAGTGAATGTTCTCATGATGTTTTTAGAATGTTCTCATGATGTTTTGAGAATTCTCTTAGAATGTTCTGAAAGACTTCTCATGATGTTTTCAGAATGTTCTCAAAAGTTCTCAGAATGTTCTCTTGATGTTTTTAGAATGTTCTCATGATGTTTTTAGAATGTTCTCATGATGTTTTTAGAATGTTCTCATGATGTTTTTAGAATGTTCTCATGATGTTTTTAGAATGTTCTCATGATGTTTTTAGAATGTTCTCTTGATGTTTTTAGAATGTTCTCATGATGTTTTTAGAATGTTCTCATGATGTTTTTAGAATGTTCTCAGAATGTTCTCATGATGTTTTTAGAATGTTCTCATTATGTTTTTAGAATGTTCTCAGAATGTTCTCATGATTTTTTTAGGATTTTCTTATGATGTTCTGAGAATTCTCTTAGAATGTTCTCAAAGACTTCTCCTGATGTTCTCAGAATGTTCTCAGAATGTTCTCCTGATGTTTTCAGAATGTTCTCAGAATGTTCTCCTGATGTTTTCAGAATGTTCTCCTGATGTTTTCAGAATGTTCTCAGAATGTTCTCCTGATGTTTTCAGAATGTTCTCAGAATGTTCTCCTGATGTTTTCAGAATGTTCTCCTGATGTTTTCAGAATGTTCTCAGAATGTTCACCTGATGTTTTCAGAATGTTCTCAGAATGTTCACCTGATGTTTCCAGAATGTTCTCATGATGTTCTCAGAATGTTTTCTGATGTTTTCAGAATGTTCTCAGAATGTTCACCTGATGTTTCCAGAATGTTCTCATGAAGTTCTCAGAATGTTTTCAGAATGTTCTCAGAATGTTCTCATGATGTTCTCAGAATGTTCTCCTGATGTTTTCAGAATGTTCTCAGAATGTTTACCTGATGTTTCCAGAATGTTCTCATGATGTTCTCAGAATGTTTTCTGATGTTTTCAGAATGTTCTCAGAATGTTTTCAGAATGTTCTCAGAATGTTCTCCTGATGTTCTCAGAATGTTCTCCTGATGTTCTCAGAATGTTCTCCTGATGTTCTCAGAATGTTTTCTGATGTTTTCAGAATGTTCTCAGAATGTTCACCTGATGTTTCCAGAATGTTCTCATGATGTTCTCAGAATGTTTTCTGATGTTTTCAGAATGTTCTCATGAAGTTCTCAGAATGTTTTCAGAATGTTCTCAGAATGTTCTCATGATGTTCTCAGAATGTTCTCCTGATGTTTTCAGAATGTTCTCAGAATGTTTACCTGATGTTTCCAGAATGTTCTCATGATGTTCTCAGAATGTTTTCTGATGTTTTCAGAATGTTCTCAGAATGTTCACCTGATGTTTCCAGAATGTTCTCATGATGTTGTCAGAATGTTCTCCTGATGTTCTCAGAATGTTTTCTGATGTTTTCAGAATGTTCTCAGAATGTTCACCTGATGTTTCCAGAATGTTCTCATGATGTTGTCAGAATGTTCTCCTGATGTTCTCAGAATGTTCTCCTGATGTTTCCAGAATGTTCTCATGATGTTCTCAGAATGTTTTCTGATGTTTTCAGAATGTTCTCAGAATGTTCACCTGATGTTTCCAGAATGTTCTCAGAATGTTCTCAGAATGTTCTCAGAATGTTCTCAGAATGTTCTCAGAATGTTCTCAGAATGTTCTCAGAATGTTCTCAGAATGTTTTCAGAATGTTTTCTGATGTTTTCAGAATGTTCTCATGAAGTTCTCAGAATGTTTTCAGAATGTTCTCAGAATGTTCTCATGATGTTCTCAGAATGTTCTCCTGATGTTTTCAGAATGTTCTCAGAATGTTTACCTGATGTTTCCAGAATGTTCTCATGATGTTCTCAGAATGTTTTCTGATGTTTTCAGAATGTTCTCAGAATGTTCTCCTGATGTTCTCAGAATGTTCTCCTGATGTTCTCAGAATGTTCTCCTGATGTTCTCAGAATGTTTTCTGATGTTTTCAGAATGTTCTCAGAATGTTCACCTGATGTTTCCAGAATGTTCTCATGATGTTCTCAGAATGTTTACCTGATGTTTCCAGAATGTTCTCATGATGTTCTCAGAATGTTTTCAGAATGTTCTCAGAATGTTCTCAGAATGTTCTCAGAATGTTCTCAGAATGTTCTCATGATGTTTTCCTCTGTAACCATTCACAAAGTCAGCAAGTCTATATGCCTATTGTTTTGAAACATGTTAAGATTTTAAAAGTTTTCCAGCCTTAAATTGAGCCTAAGGGACTGATTTGGTGTAAATAGGGTAAAATAATATTTTTCTAATTTAATTGAACTATAACTATTTGAATGACATTTAGTCGGTATTGAATGAATTATATGTATATTTATGCAATCTTGGGTTATGGCTTTTTCATACACTCAGCCTTGCATTATCGTTTTGTCTTCTTGAAGGACATGTGTTTTATAATATTCTAATAAGCATTAAAGCAGTAGCCAGAAATCCATTTTTAATTGGATGGAATCATTTTAATGACATATGTTTTGAAACAGAGTAGCCATAGAAACTGGTTTAAAATCTCAAAATTCATGTTTTGGTTGGCATATACCAGTGTACTCCTAAAGCAGAGACATTAGGCCCTAGTCTCGAATGATTAGTAATATCAAATAGTAAATGATGGCTGTGGTATAATTTGAAGTGAAGTGCAGTTCACCTTGTAGAGAGAACTTGTTTAATGTTAAAAATAGAGAGGTGAGTCAGTATATGATATTATTTCATGATAAATAAGATGTTTTGAAAACAGTTGTAAAAGAAGCTGGAATCACACACTGAGATCAGACGCTGGTCAACAAGCCGAGTCGAGCTCTTGTGTCTGTGGTTACTATAGTAACGTATATTACAGCTAAATGACTAGCGAGTCGAATTAGCCCAGACTGATGCTCTGAGTTTCCTCAAGCTCGAGCCACGCACGTCACGTTCTCAGGATATTTTCAGTGTTTTCAGGATATTCTTAAAATGTTCTCACAATGTTTTCAGGAAGTTTTCAGAATGTTTTAAGGATGTTCTCAACTTATTTTTTGAATATTGTCTGAATGTTCTCATTCTTAGATTATTATTTTTTTTTTTAGAATGTTTTCAGAATGTTTTTATGATGTTCTAAGGATGTTCTCAGATTGATCTCAGGATATTCTCCGAATTTTTCAGGATGTTTTCGAAATTTTTCAGAATGTTCTCAGGATGTTTTCAGGATGTTCTCAGAATTTTCTCAGAATGTTCTCAGGATGCTTTCGGGATTTTTCAGGATGTTCTCAGAATGTTTTTGAAAATTTTCAGGATGTTCTCGGGATTTTTCAGGATGTTCTCAGAATGTTTTCAGGAAGTTTTCAGGATGTTCTCATGTTGTTCTTATGTTATTCTCAGTGTTCTCGAGATGTTCTTGGAATTTTTCAGGATGTTTTTATGATGTTCTCAGGGTGTTCTCAGCTTGTTCTCAAAATGTTCTCAGGAAGTTTTCAGGTTGTTCTCAGAATGTTTTCAAAACGGTTTTATGGTTGTTCTCAGAATGTTCTCAAAATGTTCTCAAGAAGTTTCCAGAATATTCTCAGAATGTTCTCAGGAAGTTTTCGTAATGTTTTCAAAATGTTCTCAATGTTCTCAGGATGTTCTCGGATGTTATGTTATTTCCTCTGAGCATTTCTTTCTGTTCTAGAGCGGATTGGAGAGGCAGAAGTTCTCACGCTGTACCCAGAAGACACGTAACAGCGCTGCGATCATCAGCACAACATCATTTTAATTCCATGTTACTGAAATAGTTCGCTCTTTTAGCAGTTGCATTATTGTAATAATCATAGTGTAATGCAATGTTAAGTTTTCATTTATTGCTAATAAAGCATATATGTACACGGGTATTTGCGTACACATTTGTTTTATTTATTTTCTGTGGGAGTCACGTCTCATGTGTGATGCCATGAGTCACACTTTACAGCTCAATTAATATTTTATATGGAAGATTTCATAAAAGCAATTTAACACAAAAATGAACTGCACTCATACTTTCTACTAGAATAGGCTATATATGCGCTGCATTATTGGAATCAACATTAATTTAAAAGAACAATACAACCAAAAATTTAAATTTTGTCATAATTTACTGAAACTGAAAACTACTCGCCTTACTGTTTTAGATACGAATGTCTTCTCTATGATTTTCACTGAAGTGAATAGTGACCTGAATTTCAATCGGAATGACTTTAGGAGACCAAATGTGTTGCACAAGTCATAATGTTACTCTGCAAAAAGGACACAAAACGCTGTGTCTTTAGACAGAGTAAAAACTTTAATTTCATGGAAAACACTTTTTTTATTTCTCCTGTTGCATTCCAATGAGTTCTAGAGGGTGAGTAATTTTTTTTTATATATATATATATATACATATATTAATATAATTTTTGGGATAAACTATTTCTGCATGTCATATAGTCCAAACAATATTGGTCTGGCAATGACACCATGTGAAGATCCCTGATGTTCAATTGCAGTAAATCCGAGCGCAGTTTCAGATATTGTTGACATTGAGAGTCCAGAGACTTTGGCGAATATCTCCATTTAATTGCGTCGCTGTCCAGGACAAACAATTGAGATATTCAAGAGGTCTCGTGTATAAGACTCATATTTCCCATGGGCGAGTCAGTCAGCAGCTGCTGTGGATCTGGTTCTTATTCTCAATAAATGTATCCATGCTGACAAACTCAGGCGTTTTCACATGTTGCACTGTTGCCGAAATAAGAAAAACGATTTTCTTTGAGAACAAATTGACTATCACTGAAAGCACAATCTGGCTTTATTATTGTGCAATGAGAACTGTGTAATGGAGGGTTGTCATTTTCACCCTATCATTTCGATTCATGCCATTATTGGAGACTGTATAATTATCATAAATCCCTGTGTAACGAGACGGTAGTTTCTATGTTATTTTGGGGGAGTGAACAGCATCTTCACAGCGGAGAATTTTAGAATGTTTTATTCTTTCTTTAATTGAATTGCCAGTTTCTACCCCACTAACACAGAACGTTTAGGGAACGTTAGTTTATGGTTCTCTAAAGGTTAGTTTGAACCAAACTAAAAACTAACGATTAGGGAACGTTCCCTCAGGGTCAGGGGTGCCGCCAGAAATTCTGGGCCCTTTGGAAACCAAAATTTCTGGGCCCCCTACATTTTTTACAGATAAAATTTAACCCAATAAACATGCCCAGTATTCTTTAAAAAAGATACTTAGCACATTGCATAGTTAAAATGTCTAAAGATGAGTACAAAGCCTACAAAAACAAGAAAAAAATATAGAAATATGTACTTGTTTACATAAAAGGCAAACAAATAAAGCTGACTCTGCATCTGTAGCCTATAAGTCAAAAACACACACGTAATAATAACCATATTATTTTTTTTGGCCTATTTAGTTTTCTTAATATAAAATATTAAAATATCTATTTTGTAAACTCCTTCTAGCCAATGGTTACTACAGACACATGTTTTATTAAATTTTATATTATTTTTTCTGGGGCATTTTATTCACATTAAGAACGTCAAATTTGACAGAATCGATCGTAGCAGCAGCACTGTCACTTCACAGAACACAGGACACACACACGGCAAACTGATTTTGTAATTTTTGAAGCGTGTAGATTACTTTTTGTTTTGTAAAGTTATAATCATGTGGCGAACACAGTAGATGTGTTTAGAGGCTTCAATCTTATGGTGTGTTCTTCACACCGAACGCGATTAGAGCGTCAAATACGCGTCCATCGCGTCTAATTAGACGCTTGAACATTCGCTCGAGTTCAAATTTTTCAACTTGCGCGGAAGACATTCGCGGCAAACGCGTAGCCCAATTCGACGCCCGGCGCGAATGATGCGTCTTTGCATTGACTTATGTAATCTACTCGCGCAAATAATTAAATTCACGTTCGGTGTGAACACACCATTAGTGAAGTTTCGCGCTCAGGCTCACCTAGCAACAAAAAAAAAGTAACTCTGAAAGGTTTGGAATAGGCCTACAGGAATAGGGCAAGCTTTCTAAAAACTGTGTGACATACTGTCGACTTCGGCGTTCTTTGTCTTCTCTTTCCTTCTTTTCTTTTCGTTTTTGATGCCCTGACTTTTGATGTGACATGCCTGCGTGTGTCACTGTCTGCACTGCATCATAGCAAGTGCAATAAGCAAGAGACGCTACACTAGCGATCGTAGCTCGGACAGCGCAGGTGGAATGAACCATTGTGAGGGGGAGGGGTGTGACTGAAACAAATCTATGGTCAAAACGAACAAAATACACATTTAGTGCATGAGGGGCCCTAGCACATTTAATGTATGTATAAAAAAGAGAAAAGAAATAAGAAAACAAAAGGGGGGTCTGCTCTTCTGGGCCCTAAATCAGCCTGGGCCCTTAGAATCGTCCTAACCTTCTACCCCTTTACGGCGCCCTTGCTCAGGGTTATAACGTTCCCTGAATGTTAAGAAAGCTTTCCATGGGAAACAAAACCCATAGACAGTATAAGAAGTGGACAGAGCCATCTCATTGGAACTCAGTTGAGACAGTTGAAGCCCATTTTTAGCGATTTTTTAGCACTTCCGTTCCTGACGCGCAGACTCAAACCGACACAAACTAAGCTTGATGACGTGAGCACCCTGTCTGACAGATGTAAATATTCTAGTAGCTGTGCGTGAAAACTGCCAACGTTGATCTCGCAGAGACGGCGAGCTTGAGCAAAGAGTTCTTTGGCGTGAGTGAGCAGGAGTAAGTAATTTGTATAGTATTTATTTTAAAATGTAACGCCAGTACGCCATATTAAAGGTGCTCTAAGTAACTTTTTTACCTTAACTGAACAGCTTCAGAGTCAGTGGAATGGTTATATTACTTATTTTGGGTTGAATGGTGGTGGTTTCGCACCCCCCTGGTGCTCGAGAGCGGAAAAACCGCACTTGCAACTTTGGGCCGGCGGCCCCGTCAGGAAGTATCGCGTGATATCAGGTCTCGCGATGTAACGAATTGCTTGACGGCACTGCACACGTACACGCCCCCATTCAAGCACCGGCTAGCTATAAGCAAAGGGCAAGATAGATTGAGTTATGGCTGAGCCTGTAAAAATGAAGCAGAAAGCTAGGAAATCGTTGTCGGAGGACCAACGAAAGAGGAAACGGGAGACTGACCGAGCAAGAAGTCAGACTCGAGTAAATATCGGACCGGCTTTTTCAGAATGGCGAAAACTGAGAGAAACAGAAGCCTGCAAAACGGATGCTGAGCTGGCCTTCTTGCTGTTGCACTTGCAAGTATCTTTGGAATAAAATGTGTTTTAATATTTAAATTTCAAGTAATTGTGACCTCAGGATGTTTGCTATTGTCTGTAAAGGTTTTTATTATGATCGCTGTCTGTTACGGGCTTACTAGTACGCATAGTACTATAACTATGATGTTAGCATTGTCATTAGCAAACACATTTAATTTCTGTAGTTGTTTGGCCGTTCCTCTGTCGGTTTTAAATGTGTAACTTCGTTCGCAAATAAATAGATATCAAATTCTTCAAATCAAGACACCGGTGTATCCTGCCCGCGTCTAAATGGCTAGCGGGGATTTTGGCTTGATCTAGCTAGATGGATGCTGCCCTTCTATGTGTCTAATTTAGCTTGTGTACTCAGACGAGGCTGAGGTTGACGTTGCAATATCACAAAACAGTTGACGTACATTACAGAAATGAGTTGAATTACGATGGCCTAAGTCAACGTGTCTGATAATAGGCAATAATAAACATGTTGCACATATCATGATCGAGCTAGAAAAAACGTTCTGATGTTTTCTTAGACAAGCAAAGGTAAACCGTCATTCTACCAGATGAACTTATAGACCTTGCTAATATAAATTTAGACAAATTAGCCTCCGATATATATTTTTTATGCTCGTGCCCACTCTCCCCAAAAAACAACAACACGAAAGCAGTAGTTTGCCTTGTTCATATTGTTAGTTCCCGGTAAAAATACTAGTATGCATGACAACACAATAAAAATTAAAAAATCGCCATCAGTTGGAAAGAAAATATTGCTTTTCTTACCTCGGGAGACATAGGCCTAACTGGTTTTGAAATAGCCGGTTCCTGCTCAGCTGGGTTGACAGCTGATCAGCTGGGTTGCTCGTGGCGAGGGGGAGGAACAACAGTTCGTTTTTACGACAGTGTGTTTGAAAGCATTTACTACCAGACACCAGGGGGGGGGGGGCGTCGTAGAGAAAAAACACCCAGTTCTGCCTTGTGTCCCTTTAAGTTAATGCATTGATTGCCTGTGAGCTTCTCCTACTGTTTGTACGGTAATTTCTCTACTGTGCGACAGAGCGTCGAGTGGTTATGACGCAATCGTTAGCCTATTTTTACAAAAACTGTTTCTACGGGGCCATAATGTAACATAGAAGGTAATGGAGCCCTTTATACATTGTCGTGTGTCTTTAGAAATAAATAATGGACAAATGGAGTCTTTAAACGCCTCAGATGTAAAGTTATTCGCTGTCAAAGTGACGCGAAAATGAATGGGAGTCAATGGGAATGCTAACGCAAGTGAAGTTCTGCTACAAGATGGCGGCTCCCGCGAGGCTTCAACTTCCGGTCGATGGATTACCCCCTTGACAAAACCTTAAGGGAACGTTCCCGCAACCAAAAACTAACTTTCCCAGAAGGTTCTGGGAACCATAAATTGTTAGCTGGGAAAACTGTAGCTCACAGATGCAATCAGAGGAGAGATCAAGAGTCAGCACAGAGATAAAACCATCCCACATAACACACTCCATCATCACACATTACTGAATGTTTGCGGTAAAAGCGTGTGTTTCTGCGACCGCAGTGCATTAAAGTCTTTCAGCTAGACTTCCCTCATCTCCTGATGTTACACACACAAAGCATATACGACATGCATATAGTGCATGCGAGTCATATTTCATCTTTGGCTGAATTATTACTGTTCACGGCTGTATTTGTATAATTGTACTTGTTTGAGACCCAGATCAGCTCATCTAATGATCTGAACAAATGTGTATATGTCTTCCACAACACTTGATCCATTAATACTAACTTTCTTTTCCACTCTATTTAAACAAAATAAAATAAATAAAATAAAAAACAGGATTCATATACGGCATTAGACTAAACTGTAAAAAAATTATGGTGATTTTAACGGTAAAAGACTGTAAAAATCCTACAGTGAAAAACTGTTAATTGGTTAACAGAAAGTTTCCGTACTATATACGGTAAATAACTGTGATAGATCTAATGGTGCATTTAATGTAATTTTACTGTAAAATACCGTTAAATTTACAGTTTTTGAAAGTGAAAAAAAAACAATTTATTGTACAATTTACAGTAAAAAAAACGTAAATTGACATTCCCACAATTCCCTGCGTGACATTTCACATTTGATGTGTTTTTGTTGAAATAACTATGTTTCTTCATAGTTTTCTTAGTTTTTTCTTATCAGTTACGTACATTAGGGTTTTATGTTACATGTAATGTTGTTAAATTAATGTTTATTGCATTTTAAAAATTTAATGTGTGTTACCATGATGGTGTTTAATGTTTGTGCGAATGACACTACAGCTTCTATATATAAATATTAACTTTCTTGTGGTAGAGATTCTTGTGATGAGCTTTGATTGATCTTCAATTGATCATGTGACTCTCATCATTGCTGTGATTGGTGGTTGTCAGTGAATTGCAATGGTACAAAACAGATATTTATACTGAAATATATCAGTAAAATAACATTATAAGATAATGAAATACGGTTTATTACTGTAAATTTTAAGTTAAGTCTGTAAAACCAATAACGTTGCTACCGTATTTTTGACGGTAAAGTACTGGCAACCACAGCTGCCGTTTTTGTACCGTAAAAATTATGGGTTTATTTTTTACAGTGTTGCATATTGTTGTCCTATTGTTAGTTTGACTGCTCTCCTCATTTGTAAGTCGCTTTGGAAAAAGCATCTGCTAAATTATTAAATGTAAATGTAAAATGTAAATGTCATGCGCACACTTGAACATACACTAAACCCACTCTCAGATTCAGAGTCATGGACGAATCCTTTTCGGTCCGCAGAAGATGCAGATCGCTCTCCATATGTTGTACATCTTCTATTAAAAACTTCAGGGAACCGACTACTAGATCTCTGGGATCAGGCTTGCCACATTAATATGCATGTGAAACACTCTTCAATAGTTGTTTGATGTAATATTGACTCTCATTCATAGAATGATTAATAATATCTGATTTCTAAAGTTATTTTCAAGATACATGCCAAGTCACATTTTAACCAAAAATTTTAAATCATATTCTACATGAAGTAAATAATAATCGGATCTAGACACGAGAGACTGTTGGGCAGTGATTTACAGTAACACTGCTGTAGTGAAAGGAGGAATTTTAATATTAAACCCAGTTTTATTCAGTCATGCAGGAATCTTTAATTAAAAAGCTTCTATTTCCGCGGAGAACCGAGTGCAATATCTCAGAGATTAGATCTGACAGTCTCGACAGTAATATGTGCATGTGAAACACTCTTTAATTGCTGCTTGAGATTTGACTCTCTTTCAATGAATGATAAATGTCAAATTGGTGACGGAGTGTGGAAAGATGTTCATCGCAATGTAAACATGAAATCAAATTGAACTCTTTACAGGTGAAAGTTGAAAAATTAGAATATCGTGCAAAAGTTATAATTTTGATGATTATGGCTTACAACTTATGAAAACCCCAAATTCAAAATCTCAGAAAATTAGAATATTACATGAAATCAATAAAAAAAAAGGATTTTAAATACAGAAATGTCGGCCCTCTGAAAAGTATAATCATGCATATGCATATAGTTATATATACTAAATACTGTATATTAGTTTCACCTTTTAATTTGAATTACTGAATTTTTGTACGATATTCTAATTTTACGAGTTGCACATGCATATACATCTATTTTGAACGATTCATCAGTGCACGTTATTCTAAAGAAAAGTCTTTCATTGATGTGCAAAGCTCTCTGACATGGCTGCCGTGTAATGTGTTCACAGCCAGGTAAACATTGGTGTGTGTGTTAGGCCTCTGTTGTAGATGATGCAGCCTTTCTAAAGTCTAACCGGTTCATACATAACGCTGGTGACCTGCTCAAGTTAAACACACTCACACTTATTATGGTGCTTTTTATTGCTTTTACTAAGAACCAAACTACATGTATCTATATACTCCGCTAACATGGAACTTTGACTAACATGTTTTTTCTGCTGCATTACAGTTTTTTACAGTCGCTAGGACACATTTTTCAATACTTAAGTCACTTTTTCAAAACTCTTCACACAGTTCTCCTAACCAACTTTCAGCTCGGCACAGCAGTTCTTTTCACATTCAAAATGCATTAAAACTACCAAATCACTTCATACATATCTCAAATCAACACATTCTTCCATAACACTAGCAAAGGTTGACAGCTAACAAACACACTTTGTCACCCACAAAACAATAACATAAAAAACACTAACAACAGGTAACTTTATACAATGTTTTCCTATGTAAATGCTTTCTTTCTTCTACCTCTCTACTGTTTAGAATTCACTGCAATATATGTTACTAGAATGAATCAGACAACATGCAGTTATTATATTTTATGTTTTTGGAGTAATTCCAAAGTACAAAAATTTGTACACACACCATCCACCGATACAGATACAATAGGAATCAGCTGTGGTTGGTCCAATTGTTTTTATGCCATTTAATTTTTAGATTCTAAATAGATTTCATTACAATATTACTGTAGAAATGTGGCAAAATGCTGTCTTATTCAGTTTTGTATTATGTTATTGTTTTGAACTTAAGTTTAACAGGTCTGAGATCAGTGTGTAAGCATGTGCACATTGGCCTGTCGGTACACAGAGTTTTGGCAGTTGTTGTGTCGAAGTGAGAAAATAATTAATGTAATTTGAAAGATGTAGTCATTGAATGCATTTTGTGCCAAAGCACTGATAAATGATCCACAGTTCAGCCCACATATACTTCTGTTGTGCTCACTGTGTGAAGAGTTTTGAAAAAGTGACCTAAGTATTGAGAAATGTGTCCTAGCGACTGTAAAAAACTGTAATAGAATGTTCATTCAAAGTTATCTGGTCTTTAATAATGTTCTTAAAACATTAACACAAAAACCATTAGTTATACATCATTCATGGAATGTTTTTTTTTTTTCTGAAACATTTCAGTTGGACATTCCTCTGACATTTTAATAATTGTAACAACTTGTTTCGGAATGTTCAGAGAACATTAAAAAGTAACGTTCCTATAATGTTTGAAGAATGATGAAATGGAATGTTCACAACAAGAAAAAAAACTGTTCAAACGTTTAAAAACTGCAGAAATAAGGTTAATGGGCCGTGTGTGTGTTAGCTACAGTGCAGGCTGTGGAGTGTGTGTGTGTGTGTGTGTGTGTGTGTGTTAGCTGCAGTGCAGGCTGTGGAGTGTGTGTGTGTGTGTGTGTGTGTGTTAGCTGCAGTGCAGGCTGTGGTGTGTGTGTGTGTGTGTGTGTGTGTGTGTTAGCTGCAGTGCAGGCTGTGGAGTGTGTGTGTGTGTGTTAGCTGGAGTATGTGTGTGTTAGCTGCAGTGCAGGCTGTGGAGTGTGTGTGTGTGTGTTAGCTGCAGTGCAGGCTGTGGAGTGTGTGTGTGTGTTAGCTGCAGTGCAGGCTGTGCAGTGTGTGTTTGGAGCGCAGCCAGTGTTTGAGCATGTGGTCAGCGGGTGAAGTTCAGTCTCAGCGTCATTCCCCCTCACTCGAGGACAGCCGCTCGCTGATAACACAGATACACACTCCTGTGTCTTCAGCACGCACACACAGCTGGTCTCCGAGAGCTTGAGTGACATCTGACCTTTAGGGTGTATGGACATTAGAGGTCACTTCACGTATGACCTCCACGACCTGCATCACTCATGCAGCTTCTTCATCATCGTTTCTGTGCAAAAGTGATTCAGAACCGAGGGATCTGATCCTGCTTGATCATTGGAGAACAAAAACACCAAAGACATGCTGTAACTGTCAGAACTTTTTCTGTAGTTCAAAATGAGCTGAAACGATGCGTTTACATGCCATCGACATCTATTGGGTGATTTAAAACTCAAATTTATAATAATAGATGCAATATCGCTGAACAGCAAAGTAAAAATAACAGTTTGAGTGATGCATTTCAGTGCTGATTGATTTGTGCATTTGTCATTTTACTGTATGTGATGCAAGTTCACAAATTATTTACACTGTTATTAAAGGATGGAGCAGAAAAACTTACATTTAACCTTCAGTTCACGCATGACTGAATATAAACTGTTTAATTGAAAGGGTTAGAGAGGGTACAAAAGGTATATAAAATATGACACACACACACACACACAAATGTAAATAACATTATAAATGTGGAAAAAGTGACAAAAGTAATCATTTGTGAGCCCTTTATTCAGTTCCTGAATAGAAACGAATGACCTTCAGTCTTTTTGCTGCTCATTTCAGCAAGTGCTTGTAGAGGTCAGACACCTGTAGTAGAGGTCAGACACCTGTAGTAGAGGTCAGAGGTCAAACACCTGTAGTAGAGGTCAGACACCTGTAGTAGAGGTCAGAGGTCAAACACCTGTAGTAGAGGTCAGACACCTGTAGTAGAGGTCAGACACCTGTAGTAGAGGTCAAACACCTGTAGTAGAGGTCAGACACCTGTAGTAGAGGTCAGACACCTGTAGTAGAGGTCAGAGGTCAGACACCTGTAGTAGAGGTCAGACACCTGTAGTAGAGGTCAAACACCTGTAGTAGAGGTCAAACACCTGTAGTAGAGGTCAGACACCTGTAGTAGAGGTCAGAGGTCAGACACCTGTAGTAGAGGTCAAACACCTGTAGTAGAGGTCAGACACCTGTAGTAGAGGTCAAACACCTGTAGTAGAGGTCAGACACCTGTAGTAGAGGTCAGAGGTCAGACACCTGTAGTAGAGGTCAAACACCTGTAGTAGAGGTCAGACACCTGTAGTAGAGGTCAGACACCTGTAGTAGAGGTCAGACACCTGTAGTAGAGGTCAGACACCTGTAGTAGAGGTCAGAGGTCAAACACCTGTAGTAGAGGTCAGACACCTGTAGTAGAGGTCAGACACCTGTAGTAGAGGTCAGACACCTGTAGTAGAGGTCAGACACCTGTAGTATGATGATGATGATGACGATGAAAAGGATGATCAAGATGATGCTGATGATGATGATGCTGAAGATGAGGATGATAAGGATGATGAAGATGATGCTGCAGCTGATGATGATGATGATGATGAGGATGATAAGGATGCTGAAGATGATGCTGCAGCTGATGATGATGGTGATGATGATGCTGAAGATGAGGATGAAAAGGATGATGAAGATGATGATGATGCTGCTGCTGCTGCTGATGATGATGATGATGAAGAAGATGGTGATGATGAAGAAGATGGTGATGATGATAATGATGATGGTGATGATAATGATGATGGTGATGATGATGATGCTGATGATGAAGAAGATGATGGTGATGATAATGATGATGGTGATGATGATGATGCTGATGATGAAGAAGATGGTGATGATAATGATGATGGTGATGATGATGAAGATGATGATGGTGATGAAGATGATGATGATGAAGATGATGATGATGATGAAGCTGATGATGGTGATGAAGATGATGATGGTGATGATAATGATGATGGTGATGATGATGAAGATGATGATGATGGTGATGAAGATGATGATGATGATGAAGATGATGATGGTGATGAAGATGATGATGGTGATGATAATGATGATGGTGATGATGATGAAGATGATGATGATGGTGATGAAGATGATGAAGCTGATGATGGTGATGAAGATGATGATGGTGATGATAATGATGATGGTGATGAAGATGATGATGATGAAGATGATGATGGTGATGAAGATGAAGATGATGATGATGGTGATGAAGATGATGAAGATGATGATGATGATGAAGATGATGATGGTGATGAAGATGATGATGGTGATGATAATGATGATGGTGATGATGATGAAGATGATGATGATGGTGATGAAGATGATGAAGCTGATGATGGTGATGAAGATGATGATGGTGATGATAATGATGATGGTGATGAAGATGATGATGATGAAGATGATGATGATGATGAAGATGATGATGGTGATGAAGATGATGATGGTGATGATAATGATGATGGTGATGATGATGAAGATGATGATGATGGTGATGATGATGGTGATGAAGATGATGATGAAGATGATGATGATGAAGATGATGATGGTGATGAAGATGATGATGGTGATGATAATGATGATGGTGATGATGATGAAGATGATGATGATGGTGATGAAGATGATGAAGCTGATGATGGTGATGAAGATGATGATGGTGATGATAATGATGATGGTGATGATGATGATGATGGTGATGAAGATGATGATGATGAAGATGATGATGGTGATGAAGATGATGATGGTGATGATAATGATGATGGTGATGATGATGATGATGGTGATGAAGATGATGATGATGAAGATGATGATGGTGATGAAGATGATGATGGTGATGATAATGATGATGGTGATGATGATGAAGATGATGATGATGGTGATGAAGATGATGAAGATGATGATGATGATGAAGCTGATTATGGTGATGAAGATGATGAAAATGATGATGGTGATGAAGATGAAGATGACGATGATGATGAAGATGATGATCATTGTTTCTGCTGCATCACTGCACAAAACCACAAAAGACCTTGTTTCCTTTGAGTTTCTGAGAGATTTCTCTGGTCTGAAGCCGCCAGCACTGGTCTGAGGTCAGTGAGGACTAATGCAGGGACTGTAATGCAGCGCTTCACTGATGTATTTTGCTTCCGAGAGAATGTGAGAGAAAGCAGATTTCTTGTCTTGCATTAGCAGGTGTGATGAGCACATCTCAGATAAACAGAGGAGTTGGAGCTCTCAGTGACGTCACACTCATTAAACCACACACAAACTGACAATATACAGCAGAGAGATCCAGACTCGTGCTGAGGCTCAAGGGGAAGAGCGTGCATTATAGAAGCAGAAGAGCGTGTTGTGAAAGGGTTAAAAGGCAACGATTTCAGAGTTCAGAGTTCTCTTGAAAATTCTTCATAAAATTCTCTTCATAAATAATATGACATTTAGGTAGTAATTTGACGTAAAATGCAACATTCACATTTACATTTACATTTAGTCATTTAGCAGACGCTTTTATCCAAAGCGACTTACAACTGAGGACTAAACCAAGCGAGTCATCGTGAAGAGGCAGAAACAACGCAAGAAGTGCTCAAAATACAAAGTTCAGACATAGCTCAGAGTAGCATAAGCCAGGCAAGCGAGGATTTAAAGGAAAAGGGAAGGGTTTTTTTTAAAAAAATTTTTTTAAATTTTTTTTTTATTATGTTAAGTGCTCCCGGAAGAGATGAGTTTTCAGTTGTCTTTTGAATGCTGTCAAGGATTCTGCATTCCGGATGAGGGTGGGGAGATCATTCCACCAGCATGGAACCGTGAATGAGAATGTTCTGGAGAGTGATTTTGTGCCCCGCTGTGGCGGTACCACAAGCCGCCGCTCATTGACCGATCGTAGGCTTCTGGTAGGGATGTAGACTTGAAGTAGTGAGTGGAAGTAGGAGGGAGCTGAACCAGTGGTCAATCTGTAAGCAAGCGTCAACACCTTGAACTTGATGCGAGCAGCGAGTGGTAGCCAGTGCAGAGAGATGAACAGAGGAGTGACGTGGGCCCTTTTGGGCTCGTTGAAGACAAGACGGGCTGCAGCATTCTGGATCATTTGTAGAGGTTTAGTTACACATGATGGAAGTCCAGCCAGAAGAGCATTGCAGTAATCAAGCCTAGAAATGACCAGGGCCTGGACGAGAAGTTGTGTTGCATGCTCAGTTAGGAAAGGCCCAACATTCAGTTGAAGCTTTATCTTAATTTCACAATTTCATTTTATTTTCTCTTACTTTACTTAATTATTTAGGCCTTAATGAATAATGAATAAGAAAAGTGTTTGAATAGCAAATAAAATTTGATTCTATATTGATTATACAGTTTTAACATTAACTAACGTGATGCATATCTGTCAATAATGCATTAATGAAACCGATTTATTGCGGTCAGTTATTTCTACAGTGCTTCATACAGTAAAGATAGTTTCAGCTTAAGTGACGTTATTCAGCTCAATGTTGATTTAATTCATTATGAAACTAATTTGATTCATCAGAAGCGGCTCTACAGAAGTCAACGACGCAATTCACTTGAAGTTTTGTTCTCACCCGATAGTGTCAGTGCAGTCATATCCATCATGTATCTGGAATATTACATAAAAAAATACTATTAAAAAACATTTAAAATAAATTTTTTCTGCTGAGACCCTCAGGACACACTGAATGGCATCAGGAAAATATCAATTAAAATATGTAGTCATTCAAAACATAAAAAAGAAGTAATTTCTCTGCTGTAATAGACCTCATTTGCACAATGTTTTTTTCCAGACTGAATTCATTCCTCCTGATTGATCATTTGAGTCACGACTGAGGAACTTTAATGTGACGCTTGAGGCGCAGTGTTTCGGGTGCATCTGTTGCTGATGTTTCTCAAAGAAATCCTGCATGTATCACATGGTGTGTGTGTGTGTGTGTGTGTGTGTGTGTGTGTGTGTGCGTGTGTGTGTGTGTGTGTGTGTGTTTGTTTTTGTGATATATGAGGACACAAATGTGTATAATGACATGCATATTACACTGGTATTACAACTTACACGTGACTTAAGAGGACATTGCATGAGTCCTCATATTTCAAATAGCTTAAAAAACATAAAAAACAATGTTTTTTTAAAAATGTAAAAATGCAGCATGTCTCCTGTGATGGGTAGGTTTAGGGACAGGGGCAGTGTGTGTGTGTGTGTGTGTGTGTGTGATGGGCAGGTTTAGGGATGGGACAGTGTGTGTGTGTGTGTGTGTGTGTGTAAGGGGATAGAATATATAGTTTGTACAGTATAAAACCCATTACGCCTATGGAAAGTCCTCATAAATCACAAAAACAAACCTGTGTGTGTGTGTGTGTGTGTGTGTGTGTGTGTGTGTGTGTGTGTGAGTGTGTTTCTGCTGGCTGGCATGCAGAGGTGTGGATGTTTTGGGGGTGAAGGTTTCTCTCAGGGTTTAACAGAGGTCAAGGTCAGTGTTAGGGTCGTTCTGCTGATCTCTCACTGCTATAGATATGCTGGAATATTAAAGCTTTAAACACCTTGGAGAGAAAAGTTTTGTAAATATGTATAAATAAACTTCTGATGGTGTTTAGGAGACAAGATTTACACTTTAGCCTACAACAAGGTCTCTTTTGTTGTCATTCTTTAATGCACTAACTAACATGAACTTGCAATGAGCAATATGTGTTTAACATTTATGTTAATGCTCATTAAAACAGTGCATCACCTGATATTTACATTTACAACTTTTCATTTAAAAAAGGTATTAGTAAATGCTGAAATTAACATTAACCAAGATTAATACATGCTTTAGAAGTATTGCTTGTTGTTAGTTTGTGTTAACTAATGTCATTACGTGGTAAGAAATGAAACCTTATTGTAAAGTGTTTCCAAACAACTGACTGTTTTTAATCAACTAACTGTTTTTAACTAACTAATTAACTAATGAAATACAATTAACTGACTGTGACAGAATTGTGATGTTGCTCTTAAAAATGTATTGGTAAATGCTGAAACTATGCATTAACTAAGATTAATAAATGCTGTAGAAAAATTGATTGGTGTTAGTTAATGGTAAGTAATGTCTAATAATTTATGGTAACAAATGAGACCTTATTGTAAAGGGTTACCAAACGACTAAATCACTGACATTGTACTAAAACACAATTTCTGACTTCGCTTTACAATTAACTGACTTGGAAAAAGACTTGGAAAGACATGACTGTGACTCAACTTTGGTTTTTTGTTTTGTTTTGCTTTTTGTTTTTTTTTGCGCTAGTAAAAGCTGAAACTATACATTGGGATTAATACATGCTGCAGAAGTATTGATTGTTGTTAGTTAATGGGAACTAACTAACTAACTTACCAACTGACTAACTAACCAAAATATTATAAAAGGGTTACTAACTAACTAACTAACTAACTAACTAACTAAAATGTTATAAAAGGGTTAACTAACTAACTAACCAACTAAAATGTTGTAAAAGGGTAACTAACTAACTAACTAACTAACTAAAATGTTGTAAAAGGGTATCTAACTAACTAAAATATTTTTAAAGAGTAACTAACTAACTAAAATATATTAAAATGGTTATTAACTAACTAACACAAATATTAAATGTATTACCAAACAACTAACTAATTGTAAAATGTTACCAAACAGCTAACCAACTAACTAACCAACCAACTCGAATATTGTTAAGTGTTACCAAACAAACAACCAATTAATGTTAACAAAAAAGACCTTATTGTAAAGTGTTACCAACAACTAACTGATTTCAATTTCTATCTGAACTTTAACACATAGCTATTAACTTCAAAAGACACGACCGTGACAGATGTGTGATTTCTGACTGATCTGTTCCTCAAGCTCTGAGATTCCAACTCTAACAGAAAAGCTGAATTCTCCCTCGTCTGTAAGTGTCCTTGACCCGAACCCTACAGTATCTTGTATCTGTGTCCGTTATCGTGCGCGCTGTCCTTCGCTGGCGGTATAAAGCCGCGCGTCGCGCGCCTCCTCCGCGCCATCAGCGGGAGCGAGCGAACATGCTGCGGCCCGTGCTCAAGCTCTGCTGCGGGATCTCATATCCACACGTGCGGAGCATGGCAGGTAAACGGACCATCAGAACATTCACCTATAGCGCTTTTCACAATACACAGCATTTCAAAGCAGCTTTACAGAAAGTGCATGAGTGAGTCCATATTACAATTGGTTATCAGGAGTGTTCTGTTATCAGGTAAGTTAAGTATTTCAGAAATTGACATTATGCAAAGTCACAGTTAGCTAAAAAAATAAACAATGTAATAATTTAAAACAGTAAGCGCATTGAAGTAATGAATAGGCTACTTGTTTGTTAAGAAATGATTATGACATTATGAAAGTATAGCATTGGCTACTCAAACAGTAGAGCGCTGGCGCTTGCAACGCCAAGGTCATGGGTTCGATTCCCAGGGAAAGCAAGAACTGATAAGAATGTAAAATGTGTATCTTGAAATGCAATGTAAGTCCCTCTGGATAACAGCGTCTGCCAAAGGCATGACTGTAAATGTGAGTGTGTTTGGTGTTGCAGGTCTGCAGCGCGCGGCTCTCGCAGCGTTCGGCCAGGAGATCTCGGGTCACTTGCAGAGCCGTCACGCGTGGGGCCCGTCGAGGTGGACTCGCCCGCAGGAGGACAGTGAGTGTGTGCATTCATATTCATATTCACCTCACTGTATCCTAGCAAATGTCTAAAGAAGAGTACAATGAATGAAGATTCTCAATATAAAATACTGTTCAAAGGTTTTAAACGAAGTGTCTTCTGCTGCACCAAGGCTGTGTTTTTATTTGGTCAGAAATAGCTACAGTAAAATTGTGAAAAATGTATAATCGCTGTTTTAATGTATTGTAAGCTGTAATTTATTCCTGTGATCAAAGCTGAATTTTTTCAGTATCAGTCTTCAGTGTCACATGATCCTTCAGAAATCTGTATAATATGATTATTGCAGGTGAAGAAACATTGATGATTATTTTTTTTTAAATTCAGAATTCTTTGATAAATAAAATGTTCAAAAGAATAGCACTTATTTGAAATTGAAATCGTTTGTAATATTATTAATTGTCAGTTTTGAACAATATTTTTGTGGAAACAAAAATCCGTTTTTCAGGATTCTTTGATGAACAGAAAGTTGATGAAGAGAAAGAACAGCCTTTTTAAAAAAAAATCTTTTGTAACAAGACTGAAAAAGTGCTATTTAATAAAAAAATTCCACTTTATAAAAACATCCACCATACTGTATACCACTATTATTTGCTTTGTGCAAATGTAGAGATGTTTTGCTTTCGGACAGTCTTTAAAATGTGCATTATAAATGTCTTTCCTGTCACTTTTGACTTTTCAAATGAATGCATCCTTGCTGAATAAAAGTGTTACTTTCGAAGCAAAAAATCATACTCATCCCAAACATTTGAACTGTAGTTTTTACTTAAATCTAATTTAATTATGCTGCCAACAAGAGAAGAAAACAATTTGCTGAAACTGTTTCATCTTCAAGAAAATCTGACTGTCACTTGCATCTGATCGCTCACGAACAGTGCAGAATCTGAAACATGTATTCTTCCTTTTGCATAATACATTTTTTTTTTTAAATTCCACTTTATAAAAACATCCACCATACTGTATACCACAATTATTTGCTTTGTGCAAATGTAGAGATGTTTTGCTTTCGGACAGTCTTTTAAAATGTGCATTATAAATGTCTCTCGGTGCAGAACAGTGCAGAATCTGAAACATGTATTCTTCCTTTTGCATGATTAATTTTCTTCACGAATGCCCCCAGAGCCAGAGCCAGCAGAGCAGAGGACGAGTGCACTGGCCGACGAGGACGTGTTTTATCTGCGGCGAGGAGAAGAAGCCCTGAATGAAGCTCTACAGATCGTGGAGTCCAAGGACGGCTGGAAACCGGAGATGGTCGAGGTGATTGTCTTTGAGTTGAAACGTTTTCCTGGTGTGCATTAGCCAGAGCATGTTCTCACGGTGAACGATGAACATCTTGTCCCTGTAGAAGAACGGAGACGTGATCTATAGCAAGCTTCTCACGGGGAACAGGAAGGTGTTCCGGCTGGAGGCCGAACTGGACGCGTCTCCAGAGGAACTTCACCACATCTTGTTCGTCAGGGTGGAGGAGATGCACGAGTGGAACCCCAGCATCAGACGCATCCGAGTAAGACAACAGTGTGCTAACAATCAACACCTTCCCAGCTAACAATTTACGGTTCCCAGGACATTCTGGGAAAGTTAGTTTTTGGTTGTGGGAACATTCCCTTAAGGTTTTGTTTAGGTTTTGGTTCCCATGGAAAGTTTTCTTAACGTTCAGGGAACGTTATAACCCTTGATCGAACATTCCCTAAACGTTCGTTTTTGGTTTGGTTCAAAGTAACCTTTAGAGAACCATAAACTAACGTTCCCTAAACGTTCTGTGTTAGTGGGGTTTCCACATGCACTTGACAGCAGCCGCACTAAGTATGGCGAGCCGCTTTAGCTTAAATTGTTCCCAGCGATACTCGTCGTAATTGCATTTTTACTAGTAAGAATTCAATTAGAGAGCTCTCTAATTAATTTATTACTAATAAGAATTACAATCTGAGAGCTCTACAAACAAATTTTTACTAGTCATATGTCTCCATTGACTTCCATTCATTTTTAATTACGAAGCTCTACAATTCAATTGTTGTTGAAGATGTTACTTGTAAGAATGCAATTGCAGAGCTCTTTAGTTCAATTACAGAGCTAAGCAATTATACATATCTTTAATTCGTTTTTTTACTAGTAAAAATTCAATTAGAGAGCATTGTAATTGTAAGTAATAATTGGATTAGAGAGCTCTCTAATTGTAATTCTTACTAGTAAAAATTCATTTGTTGAGCTCTGCAATTGTAATTCTTACTAGTAATAAATTAATTAGAGAGCTCTCTAATCATAATTGCTACTAGTAAAAATTTTATTGTAGAGCTCTCTAATTGAATTCTTACTAGTAAAAATGCAATTATGACGAGTAACGCTGGGAACAATTTAAGCTAAAGTCGTAAGTGTGGGAAACTCTGAGCTTTCTTTAAATTTGTGGCATGTCAGTGACAAAATATGGGCGACGAAATATTCATCATTTTGTAGAGGCATATTGCAGAAAAGGTATATGTACATCTTGCTCCGGCTAAAGTGATTTGTCGTAATGAACGGCGCGCTCAAGTCCTCCTGGGAAGTGTGTATTCACGAGGTGGGACGTCGCGTTTACTTTCTCTTAATTAATTACACAAAAATACAGCAAGGTTCTTAAACTCTAGTTCTATAAAATGAAGAACGAAGAAATGTGCATTAGGTGTACTTTGCTTTTTTGTGTTTTTAGTTAATTTATGAACCGCGTTGCAAAACGTTATTGTTACATATTATATTGTTACATCATATTCTGTGCAGTCAATTATATTACTTCACTGTAAATAGAAAAGTCTAGCTATATCACTACTAAATACTTTAAGTATTGTGGGATACCGCCATGTTTCTCACTGACACGCCCACAACTCGTAAATAAGACGCACCATAAGACTGTGTAAATACGAACTTCCCAGAAGGACTTAAACACACTCTTAAACAAGCACATTTACTCCGCAGGTTCTGAAGCATGTGGGCAGGAACACCATAGTCACACACGAGGTGTCGGCAGAAACAGCGGGAAACCTGATTGGCCAGCGGGACTTCCTGAGCGTCAGACACTCGTGGAAGAGCGAGTCACGTGTGTATTTGGGCGGAGCCGCGACACACTTCGAGTCCCTGCCGCCTCAGCCGGGGTTTGTCAGGTAAATGCAGCGCACTCCAGAAAGGGTTCGTTCAATTATTCATTTGCCAAACAGTGATTATAAATGTAAAGTAGTTCATTTACTCCCCCTACCACAGACAGCAACATAGTGTCGGCCCAGATCCGGCCCACATCTGGTACACGTGGAGTGCACACTTATCAGATGTGGGCCGGATATGAACCGACACTGTTGCTGTCGGGGTCGTTCCAATAACACGTGACGTCTTTTGTAAAATGCAAATCACGTTTTAGACGAAATGTCTGAGCTTCTGTTTCCCTGCAAAACGATTTCAACGTCGTGATTAATTCGGGATCGAGGACAGACACCACAGGTGAAGTGGGTAAAAACCTCATTTTCCCAGTTGATTTATCACAGTACATTAAACAATTCTTTTATTTTACAAGTTTTCGGAAATGTTATGTTTGAGTATGCAAATGAGGCATTATTGCATATTTGCTCATATTTGCATACTTTTCCAAAACACCCGTCTGAACATTGGAAAAAGCTGTTTTTCATTTTGTTGATATATTAGAGTTTAAGATTTAAATCTCTTTAATCATAAAATAGAGTCAACAGTCCAAATAAATATGATATACAGTAGTCAACATTTGAAGTGGATCAAAACCTTTCTTCATAGTTATACATGAATTTTGAACAATACCCGTTCTTGTTTTAGGACAACTTTGATGAACTTTTTTGATCCACTTTAAATGTTGACTACTGTATAATATCAGCCAAATGATGTATGAACAAACCCCTCGGTAAAAACCTTCAGAATATAAATAGAAATACAACTGTTAAGTGCAGATTCAAACAGAGAGTGTAATAAAATAAAATAAACAATTAAATCTGCATTTTGGATATTTTCTGTCCAAAAGAAGATGTTATTGAAACAAAATCTCAAAATTGCCCGGTGCATGTAAAAAGCAATGGTTTTGCTTTCATAGACATATTTGGGTGTGTTAGTCACACAAACCCTTATGTGACTTCAGATGATGTTTGTTTGATGAGAGGGTGATCAAATTATTGTTACAATCCTGTCATGAGTTAGAGTCACTATAACAGGACCCAATCTGCAAGTGTTTCCTCTCAGTCATTCTGAGTGTTTGTTGTTTAGGGCTGAAGACGGGCCCACATGCATCATCCTACAGCCGCTCCAGGGTCACCCACACCGGACTCACTTCATCTGGCTGCTCAACATGGATGTCAAGGTACAAAACATGGGTGTGAATTACAGGGTTTAAATTAACAGGGGCAAAAAACGACACCAAAATGAACAAAAAGATCAGATAAGGCACAATTAAACTAAATCTGTTTCGGCATTGCATTTAGATCTGTCAAAGTTGCATTCAGATTTCATTTTACACGGTTTTTTTTCTTTCAGCATTAAGCATTATAACGAATCACATATGTTTCTTTTGAGCTTATGAATGCAGTGGCCAATCAGAGGCATTTAGATTACTCAGTGCTCACTTTCTGTAAATCGTTTTTTCCGAAGCTTGAATAACCGTTTTGTTTTTCATGCTACTAAAATAGCCATCATTTAGAAACTATTCTTAGCTTGTTTTGTCTGTAGGACATGCCGTTTCCCCACACACAAAAACGTTTTTATGTATTTTATTCAAAATGAATAATCATTACAAAATTGACAATAATTCTTTTTTTTTGTAATATTGCAGCCCTACACTTTATAGGCTATTTAGATACAACTGTGGCAAATTTACACTGCAAAGCTCCACAGAAGCACTTCTGAAATGGCATTTAGTTGTCTTTACACAGCAATTATAACTTGAACTTTTTAGACATAACGTAGTCAGGCTTTTAGTCTTTACACAGATTTGAGCATCATTAAAGTCATAAATAAATGTCATCTTCTGTTCCACCTTTGCATGCGTTTAATTGCCAACAGTCTTTAGTATTGTGTTGAAGTGCGTCAGATGTGTTGAACGTGTCGTTGTATTTTCAGGGTTGGCTGCCGCAGTCACTAGTGAACAAGGCTCTTCCTCGAGCTCAAGCGGACTTCACGAAACACCTGCGTCTCCACCTGAACGCACAAAACCCAGCAAACAGGAGATGAGAAGCTTCTGTCAGGCTTCACTGACGGCAGACGACGATATAGGAAGACAGACACGCAACATACACCTCAGATCACGACTACAGCAGACAAACTGAACAAACTCATGTGGAACTTCTCCAAGTTGAACATCGGCTACTTGTGACATTGATTTGACCATATGCAATGGCAATAAAAATATTGTTCACAGTACCACACTACCATTGTGTCTGTTGTTACGCTTCATAAAATAATAGTGGAGGAAACGGGCTGTTTTATGGGATTGAGGGTGAATAATGACCGAATCGTTTTAGGTGAACTATTCCTGTAACCTTCACCTTCCAGACGACTTGTTATCCGTCAGCGCTCACACATCTGTGACATTAGCAAGGATGATAATCTCACGTCAGCTTGACAGAGCCTGTGTGAACTCGCTGTGGATTTGACACTTCAAAGGGACTAATGACATGTTGGAAGAGGTAGAGTGGGGTTTCACAAAGAGACAATCTCAGGAGTGAACATTTATCTCTAATACGATAGTCTCTGAGAATCAGCAGAATGGCTTTTAGAGAGCAGGAGAATGAATCAAGAACATTAGTAGAGGACAATGACTGCATTCAATACACTGAAAAGACCTTAGACATGCATCAAATCCACAATATAATGATGTCTGATCCTATCAAACACTCATTTTAGCACTTTCTTTTTTAGAGAAACTAAAAGCAATAGTCACACAAACAGAAAAAAAACAATCTTTGTGCTTGTGATCATATGGCAAATTGGCAGCATTTTTAGGTGCACTATTTATTTAACATTTTAAAATATATATATATTTTTTACATTCGCATTCTCAAATAAATGACTAACTCAAATCACATGAAAGTTTTAAATATACAAAAAAATTCACACTGCATGTTCACAGCGGCTAAACAGAAAAAGTTATTATAAAGTTGTCAATAATAAATGTGTTATGGGTATAAATGATTAACTAAATTCTTGAGCTGGTCTCTGAGCTCTGCTGGCTGACATTACAGATGCGCTTAAAAATGTTAAAATCAATGCAAAAAAAATCTATATTACACTTACGCACAGCTAGAAAACAACTTCAGTTTCTGCAAGCGATGGGTGGAGATTGATTTGTTTCTTCACATCCATATCCATTCTGACTTTTTAATTTCTCCGCTCCTAGTGTCATAATCAATCAAAATGGGTTCAGATCAGCTGTTGCATTAAACATGAATTTGCTGGTGTACTCTATTTTAAAAAGTACATAATGAGTTCATGAATATTTGTTTTAATAATACGTACAAATCTGACAAATTCTCTGTTAAAACATTTACAAATGTTTGATGCAAATGTTTTACTTTACTCATACGACATATCTAAATTACGACATATCCTCTCAATGTCAAATGCGGAACAGTTAGTTCGTGTTCATATGTTCATTATTGTGATGCTCTACTGGGTGGTTGCCCTGCACGCTTAATAAACAAACTCCAGCTGGTTTAAAACGCAGCAGCTCGAGTCCTTTACTGTAATCAGCCGGATCTGGGCCGTATCCAGACCAGATGGAGGACCTGCGCCTCATTCAACTTAACATTTAATATTCAACAATATTATTGATATTATTGATCTGACTACATTGACACTATTATACAAGAACTGAACTGAGCCGAGCTGGCTGATGACATCACGGTTTACTCCAGAGCGGCAATATATATATATATTTCTTAAGCTGGACTGTGACGCTATTTTCTTCTGGAAACAAACGTTGTTGCATTATTTTCCTGTTATCTCTGTAAAGCTGCTTTGAAACACTCTGTACTGTAAAAAGCGCTTTAAATAATTGTGACTTGACATATTGCTTGCTGAAGAGAAATTAAATATAAATCTAAGATATCAGCACTGAGGGTTGTTTCATATCACATTAAAAAACTGCAAACCTGATATTCCTTCAGTTTATATATTTTTTTCACTTAAAGAGAACAAGACAGATTTATGTAACTTCTAACACACACACACACTACAACCAATAGACAAAATATAGACAAAATCAAAACTCCAGTTTTCTTTTTCAATGTGTATATTTTTTGTATTTCATCATCCTACAACTTAAAAATTTAATAAATATTAACACTTAAAGCTCTCATTCACGTATATACAAGTACTATACAATACAGAAATTAGGTGAAACCACATGAGAGAGACGTTGTCATGAGCTCTGGACGCTCTCGCATCCGTCCTCAAACCTGCAACTATATACAATATATACAAAACCACCTGACGCTTTCAAAGCTAGCTCAAACAACACGCAGAGCGGCAGGTCGTGCATTAGAGGTGGAGTGTGTTGTTTCACAGGTGTGTTTGTTAACATCAGACAGGAGCACCAGACACGTCTAGAACCACGAGTACACTTGCTTTGTAACACTTCAGTAGTTCTTCAAAAAAGGGAGGAAATATTAAAGTCTAAATGAAATGCACAGATTAGAATAATAGCTATATTTGTTTAGTTTTATGTATAAGATTATAAGAATTAGAATTTCAATTGTAGTACTTTTGTCAAGTGCTTTTGTCATTTTTAGTACTTTTTTCTATAAAGCATTTATATATATAGCTCAAATTTATTTTTATTTCAGTTTTAGTGATTTTAGTTTTTCAACTCAAGCTTGTTTTAGGTAGTTAGCAAGACAGCAGTTTTAAGTTAAAAATTGTAATCTTATATTTAGATTTTATTTACTCAAAACAGGTTTTAATAGTTCTAGTTAACAATAACAACCCTGTTGTACAGCATACGCTTAAATATATACAGGTGAAACAATATATTATATAGACTCATATATATGAGTTTGCATACTATATAGACATGCAAAGTGAGATATTTCAAGCCTTTATTTGTTATAATTTTGATGATTATGGCTTACAGCTTATGAAAACCCCAAATTCAAAGTTAGAATATTGTGGAAAGGTTTTCATAGCTGTAAGCCATAATCATCAAAATGATAACAAATAAAGGCTTGAAATAAATCACTTTGCATGTAATGAGTCTATATAATATATTAGTTACACCTTTTTAATGTATTTTACCAACTACTGAAATAAATGAACTTTTGCACGATATTCAAATTTTTCGAGTTTCACCTGTACAATAGACTTAAAAATAGCATATGAAACAGGATGCATTAGTAAACAATGAACAATACTTTTACAGCACTTATTAATCTTAATATTGGCTAATGAATGCACTGTGAGCAAACAATGAGCAATTGCACTTGTATTAACTAACATTAACAATGACTAATAAATGCTGTATAAATACACAGCTCATGAAATCAATCACAAAACTACGTCGGAGTTACAAAGCAAACGATCGTAGCTAGACTCAAAGTAACACTGCTATATCTACATGACGTACTGGAGCCACACGCACACACACACACACACACACACACACACACACACACTAAAGACCGGATTCTAGTAGTTCTGAGGACACAAAACAACACAGATTCATCTGGAAGTCATTGACGGTTTAAATAACAGCACCTTTCATAGTTTCCTTCCGTTTCCACATGTAAAGCAGAGGATTGTGGGACGAGCAGCGGATTTGTGGTTGATGTCGGTTCATTCTGAGGTAACCAATAACTGAGTTTCTGATTCACTGACGATCATGTGACCGGCGAGTTCCTTTTCCTCCGGGTCGAGTGTAAAGTGGCGTTCTGGTCCTGGAGTGGTCCTGGTTCCCGGCCTGGAGGTAGAGGAGACGTCACGGACTCCGGCCGGACCTGGAGCGGGACAGAAGTGCTGGAGTCCGCTTTCGGGCTGGTTCTGGTGGCGTGGACGAGTGTAGACGTGTGCTGTGTCGGATCGGGACTCGTTTGAAGAGGAGGCGGGAAGGTGAAGTCCGGAAGCCAGGAGAACGGAGGATGGAGATCTGGAGAAACGGTACTGAAGAAACCCATCTTCCTGTTACAGGACTCGCAGCACAGCTTCTGATAACCCGGGATGGAGCAATACCGAGCCAGAACCTCCATCTGACAGAAGATCGACTTATCGCCCAGACACGGCTCGTCTGCAGGACACAGAGTGGAAAGAAGATCCTTTAACTATAAACCCTTTAATCAATCAATTCTGGGGTCAACTGCTGTTGTTTTAAATTGTGCTATACAAATAAATTGTCCTTGTCATCAATTCATTATCATAAAAATACAATACAATAGAATCATACAATGTGAACAGGGCCTAAAATGGTTTCAAGTGCCAGAAGACGTGATGAGAGCTCACACTGTCTAAGACGCGGCTTTCTTCACACGAGTAACTAAATGATCTCCCTTTCACATCTTCTTGCGCTTGAAAATAAATTGAGAAGGCTTAACATTTAGTGACGATGGTCCGTCAACTGTCCCGAGTTTGTTCACGTTCATGCATCGTTAGGATTCATTGAAAATAACACAGACCAACTGGCGAGTGACACTGTTTCACACACTGGCTCGCATTTGGCTCTTGGCGAATGTTCATTTTAGGGGTAACACTTTATTTTGATGGTCCCTTTTGAACGTGCTATTGAGTATAAGTAACGTTGCTCCTACATGTCTGCTAACTCTCATTAGAGTGTTAGTAGAGTATTAATAGACTGGTAGGGTTAGGGTTAGATTAAGCTGACATGTAGTTGCAAAGTTACTTATAGTCAGTAGAGTGTCTGTTGGAGGAGCATCACAATAAAGTATACGCAGATATTAAGCAGACAGTCTATATTTTCCACAAAAATATGAAGCATTTTCAACATTGATAATAATCATGAATGTTTCTTGATCATCAGATCATCATATTATCCTGATTTCTGAAGGATCATGTGACACTGAAGACTGGAGTAATGATGTTGAACATTCAGGTTTGATCACAGGAATAAATTACACTTTACTATAAATTCACATAGAAAACAGCGGATTTATATTGTCATAATATTTCACATTTTTACTGTATTTTGGATCAAATAAACAGGTCGATCAGGGCAGTGAATAAACACAGAAGTGGATCAATGACCCGTCAGCGTCTGTATTGACGAGTCACTTACTAGAGTGTTTATCTAAAGTGTTTTCCGGCAGTTTCTCCTCCTCAGTGGTGAAGTTCTCCAGTAAATCTTTAGTTGGGCTGGGTAAAGACGGCTCTCCTGGGAAAAAAACACACATTTTCTGTCAGACAGGAAGTCACTGCGTTCTCAAGGCAACATTTTCATTTTTTACAGTGTATTGTTTCTCTGATTAAATATTTCCTCTTTTTAAAGTGAATTCATTGTAATTGTTCAAAGGTGAGTTCAGCTGATGCTCCAGCTGCTCTTGTGTAGTCAATGAAAGGCAAATCAATATCAAAGGCTGTCAAGCTCTTAAGAAATCAGATTGTTTTTCAGACAAGAGAATCGAAGCTGAACAATTTCAGAAGGTTTAATCTGGAGCTGCTGATTCTCACGAGTGTCTCATATGATCTCAGGTCTCTTGTGGTTCACACTGGATCACACTGGTTCACACTGGTTCACACTGGATCACACTGGATCACACTGGTTCACACTGGTTCACACTGGTTCACACTGGATCAGACTGGATCACACTGGTTCACACTGGATCACACTGGATCACACTGGATCACACTGGTTCACACTGGTTCACACTGGTTCACACTGGATCACACTGGTTCACACTGGATCACACTGGTTTACACTGGTTCACACTGGTTCACACTGGATCACACTGGATCACACTGGATCACACTGGTTTACACTGGTTCACACTGGTTCACACTGGATCACACTGGATCACACTGGATCACACTGGATCACACTGGTTTACACTGGTTTACACTGGATCACACTGGTTCACACTGGATCACACTGGTTCACACTGGTTCACACTGGTTCACCTGTGCAGGATGGGAGTTTGCAGATGGACACAGACTGGGGTTTTTCTCCGTCACACGGGCCGGCGCTGCTGTCGGACGGTCTACAGATCACCTGCCTCTGCTGGATCCCTTCACCACAGCTCACCGAACACTGGAGGACACACAATCACAATCACGTGTGTCCCAGCAAGCAATAGCCGTCATTTCACCGTCTAGGGTAACAGAGTTAGACCCGATATAGTCCGACTATGAGTAACACACTTCTAGCTAAAATAACCTTGAATTTGGTTACATGTCGTTTTTGGCTAAATAACTTGCAAGATGTATGATAATCCATCATCTAAGCAAAGTCATCAGTGATTACAAGGTGTTTGGTTTCATTTCTTCACTCATTTCATTTCTTTGTGATCTAATTGATAGTCTATTCTTGGGCGATGGTTTACACATCTATTAAATCAAATTTAAATGGTCACCTTTTCACTGACAGCCCAAATTCAGCCGTGTTTTAGCCTAGACGTCTGGGCCGTGTTTGGACGCCTATTAGACATCTTTTAAACGCAAAATTGCTTGCTGGGAGAAAACTCACTAACCCTTGAGATGAACGTCTGAGGAAATATGGCTTCACGTTCAGGCAAACGTCGTGGGCTGATCATTTCAATATAACCACTTCAAAATTATCTTTGCAAACCTTAATACTGCACAGATATTTAACAACTAAAATCATTTGATATTTAATGTATTAAAATGTAAAAAAAAAAATATATATAAATCTTAAATGCAAATTATTTAAATTAATTTAATAATTTATTTAATAGGTAACACTTAACAATAAGGTTCAATATTTTAACACTTAGTAATACGTTATTAAAATAATAAAAAAATTCTTTGCAAATCTTAATAATGCACAGATAATTAACAACTGAAATTTCTTAAAATGTTTTAAAAAATCATTACATTTTGAATTATAAACTTAAATTCATGATTTATTTAAATACAATAGGTAAAATTTTACAATAAAGTTAAATATTTTAACACTTACAGTACTAATAGGTTATTAAATAAAAAAATTATCTGTTCATATTATTTAATACACCTATTAGCAAACACTTTAACTAACAAAGAACAATAACTACAGTAAGCTTATGTTTATGTTAGTTAATGCATTAACCAATGTGACCTTATTGTAAAGTTACCATTTAATATTTGTACTTTTTATTACTTTAAAAAATAATAACAATACTAGACTTTGCTAGAAATTAATACTCAATAAAAGCATACTACGAGAAACCAAATTAAATCGGACAAAAACCTAAACAAATAAAAAACTAAATAAATGAACAGGCTTGTGATGTACATCCATGTACTGTATATTTAAATGAACATGTACATTTAATTCAAATATATTTTTATTTAACTTAATTATTTAACTTGTATCTGTTTGACCACCTGACTGAAAGCAAGTTATGTGATTATCAGCTTCATCTTATCTGTCTTATCTGTGAGTGCATGCGCACGTGTGTGTGTGTGTGTGTGTGTGATAAGTTTTCATATAAAGCGTCTGTCCTCTGTTGTGTTGAGAGGGAGTGTCATTTTGTGATTTCGACGTGTTGACAAGAAATCTTTCAGCCGTTTGCTGTAACTAATGAACTCTCGTCCTTAAACCTTAAACATGATGTCATCTCCCACACTCTGCAGATTCGCAAAGTCACAAGAAAATTGTGGATTTGAAGCGTGAAAACGAACGGCAGTGAAAGAAACTAACCTAGTCTGAACTCTATTGTACTGTGGTTTCCAAACCATTAAACATCACAAGCTCTTCTGCAGACCCAGATTAACACGAGCTCCAGAATACACAGTGTTTACAATAGAGAGAGTCGTGCAGTTCAACACAAAGCTTTAGGGGTGCACAAAGAACAAAGCTGGAGCACTTAACTTTGGTCCAGCTCTGTGAATATTTCATGAATAAGCTCATCTGAACAAATGAAACGAAAAATAAAACAACCAAAAAACAGAAACTGTGTTCAAAGCAGCGACATCCACATCAAAGCTCTCTCTCTTAAACACACACACACACACACACACACACACACACACACACACACACACACACACACACACACACAAACACCTTTTTTAAGCTCAAACAGCAACATTACACATGTGTGTTATACTACCTGTAATAATTATGACCATTAACAAATTTACACGTCTTACGAACAAAATATATATGTAGGAGTATAATCGTCAAAATATATCAGTAGTAGATCCTTTAAAAAATATTTGTACAAAATATGATAGTTCTATCTGTTAATTAAGGTGTTTTACATACTTCTTTTTGAAGTAGTCTGAGGAAGACATCATCTTCTAGATATGCAAGCAAGAAGTAAACTGATCTGGTCATGTGACCTTTCAAACTAGTGTCGCCTTTGCCTTTGACAAAATGTCGCCTTTTTCGCCATTGGCTTTGGCTTGCTTATTTGGAGACATTTCATTTAATATTCAACAATATTATTGATCTGCCTGCATTTACAGCATTATATGAACTGAACGCAGCTTGACGATGACATCACGGTTTTCTCCTGAGCGGCTATATATATAAATGAACTAAATTAATCACTTTTTTACAACAAAAATGAACCATCACTGAACTTGCTTAAGCTGGACTATAACGCTATTTTCTTCTGGAAACAAACTTTGTTGCCTTATTTTCTCTGTAAAGCTGCTTTGAAACAATCTGTATTGTAAAAAGCGCTGTATAAATAAATGTGACTTGACTTGACAATCTTTAAAAATGTTCAATTAAAAGTTGAATTTCTTGCCCAAAGCTAATAACAACACTGTTAGAGCTTCCAGTAATAAGAAAGAAGATGCGGATTAAAGGTGTTGTAAGCGCTCACCTGTGCCCAGGCCCCGGTCCTCCACTGGGACGGGCAGGCGCTGGTGTTGCAGGCTCTCCGGGTCTCGGGACGCTCCTCACTGCAGTATTTGGTGTGTACGGGTCTGTGTGTGCCGTTCAGGAGCGGCTGCATGCACTGGACCACACGAGCCTGATATCCCGGCTTCCCACAGGACTTACTGCACGGGCCCCACTCCTCCAGCACCCACCTGCACACACACACACACACACACACACACACCTCAGTCACGTGTGACCCGAGTCTCCCCTGAGTCTGCGTGCGGGTCGGGACTCACGTCGGCTGGCTGCAGCTGTTGGTGTTGCAGCGTTTACGGATGGGTTTGGGTTTTTTACTGGTCTCGCAGAAGTTCCTGTGAACCAAACGCCCGTCGCTTTTCCTCCGACAGCCGTACTTCGTGAACTGGACCCCTGAGGGACACACATCGGTCGCATTAGCACTTTTTTTAATGTTTTTTTTGGGGGGGGAGTCTCTCCTCCTGCACTAAAGCTGCATTTATTTCATCAAAAATATTGTAAAATAGTGCAATATTATTATAATGTAAAACAGTTGTTTTCTATGGAAGCTTGTTTCTGACTTTTTATCTCACAATTACGAGTTTACATCTAGCATTTCTGACTTTATGACACACAATTGGGAGATATAAAGGCAGAATTGTGAGATGTAAACATGCAATTGTGAGAAAAAAAAGTCACAATTATCTTTTAAAATGTTTTATTCTGTGGCGGAAACAAGCTTCCATGGAAAACTGAAATCTTATTGCAATTTAAATCAGCTGTTTTCTATGTGAAGTGTAATTTATTCCTGTGACCTTGTTATTTGTACACACTGTGACTATACAAATCACAACATATAAATAGGAAAATATTGGCGTTATTTTGTCACTTATTGGGAGTTGAGTGGGCTAGTTGGAGCCATTTAATTCCAGTCTTTGTGCTAAGCTAGGCTAGCGGTGTGTGCTATACAGACAGAGTTACGGCACGCACGGAGATGAGAAGTGTGTGTGTGGACTTATCAAACTCTGCGGGATACAGTGAATAAGATAAAGTCCCATAAAGTTGGCGTGTTCCTTTAAAGCCGGTGCTGGATAAACAGCGAGTGTGCGTGTGACAATAGGCTAAATTATTTACGACAGCAGTAATGGACAATTCCGCTTCCAGCCTGTAGGGGGAGCGCAGAGGAAAAGCTCTTTAGAGTTGTTAATTCTTGCACACTCTCTCCTCACCTCCGCCGCAGGGCTTCGAGCACTGAGACCAGCTCTTCAGCGCCCACTCGTACGTGTCCAGCTCGGCCAGAAGCACGTTGTTGTTGGTGATCACCGGTAGCAGATCTTCATGAATAATGTACTTGTAGCTCAGACTGATCTTGATGTCCTCGGCCTGCGGGACGATCTGCTCAGAGCAACACACTCAATAAACACACGTCAAATCAACTCACACTCAACTCAACACTCGTCAAATCAATTTACACTCAACTCAACACTAGGGCTGGACAATAATTCAATATCAATATATATCGTGATATAATTTTTTTTCAATAACGGTGATATGATTTTTAAACACATTTCCGATATTTCGATATACATTACAGGCACGGGCTACGTTTACGTTTTCATTTTTACTGCGTGATAAATATAAGCTGCACGGCACAACCGTTCATTGTCTCCAAATTGACCGTTCACAAAGACCCGCCCCCTTTAGTTACTGTTGCTATGTCCGAAAAGCTACGCCGCTCTCACACACACACACCATGTTCTCACGCAGTGAAAAATACATTGCGGAGCAGAGAGGACACAGACAACGCGCTGACAGACAGGACAGAACAAGTTAATTTTGATAAGAAACAAAGTCTCAACTTTCAAATTTGGCAATTTTGTCAAGGAATTTAAACAGTACCGTTTTGTGGCTCTTTTATGTGTCTGACAGATCGCTGTAGAGACTCAATTAAAGCTCCTCGTGAACCGATCATCTCTTCCTTCTAGTTCATTTATAGCATCAAATAAACATGAATGAACATAAAAGGGAATGTTGTTTTAACCGCGGACAAACGTCAGTGCACTCCGCTTTTTAAGTTCAAATCCTCCAACGTTAATCTACTAAGTTAACTCTCCTGACTGCTTTGTCAGAGAAAAATGGCAGGTTCGGTGAATAGAGTTAAGTGCAAACAGCTGGAAACTATATGTGTGCAGACTGTGTGCGCATGTCAAAAAATCTATTCTGATTTGAAGCTTGTGACATAAACACGCACATCAACCCGATCTCTTGTTTAGCGTTCATGTAAACACTACATTCAGATTCATCAACACTCAAAATGTCCCTCAGCAACATGTATCTTTGTTGTTGCTAACTTTTCTTGGTTTGTTTTCTGCAGAAACTCTGAGCACTTTTCATATTCTCTATCCTGGCTGAAGCACTTTTTTCAATATATAAGGATAATGTAATCAACCTATGTTAGCCTATAGCTTAAGTTAAGATATTAATAAGGTGAGTTATTAACTTATGTTTATTTGACTGTGATTTCACATTTCTTGTTTGTATGAAGGCTAAATACAAAGAAAATATTAACAATAATTTATTTGTACCATTTTTATTTCTAAAATATTATGTAGTTTTATAGGAGGAGGGTTCAGAGACTTGTCAAATAAAATTTTCAGAAGTTTGTAGGTGCAGACATTAATTGTGGGCAGTTTTTCCTGAGGCTTTTATATTGTTCATATAGATATCGGAATTATATCGTATCGACCGAAATTAAGAAATATATCGTGATATAAATTTTGGCCATATTGTCCAGCCCTACTCAACACACGTCACATCAACTCACACTCAACTCAACACACATCACATCAACTCACACTCAACTCAACACACATCACATCAACTCACACTCAACTCAACACACGTCACATCAACTCACACTCAACTCAACACACGTCACATCAACTCACACTCAACTCAACACACGTCACATCAACTCAACACACGTCACATCAACTCACACTCAACTCAACACACGTCACATCAACTCACACTCAACTCAACACACATCACATCAACTCACACTCAACTACATCAACTCACACTCAACTACATCAACTCACATCAACTCACACTCAACTACATCAACTCACACTCAACACACGTCACGTCAACTCACACTCAACTCAACACACGTCACGTCAACTTTCACTCTACATCAACTCACACTCAACACACGTCACGTCAACTCACTCAACTCAACACACATCACATCAACTCACACTCAACTCAACACACATCACATCAACTCACACTCAACTACATCAACTCACACTCAACACACATCACGTCAACTCACACTCAACTCAACACACGTCACGTCAACTCACACTCTACATCAACTCACACTCAACACACGTCACGTCAACTCACTCAACTCAACACACATCACATCAACTCAACTCACACTCAACTCAACACACGTCACGTCAACTCACACTCAACTCAACACACGTCACGTCAACTCACACTCAACTACATCAACTCACACTCAACTACATCAACTCACACTCAACACACATCACGTCAACTCACACTCAACTCAACACACGTCACGTCAACTCACACTCTACATCAACTCACACTCAACACACGTCACGTCAACTCACTCAACTCAACACACATCACATCAACTCAACTCACACTCAACTCAACACACGTCACGTCAACTCACACTCAACTCAACACACGTCACGTCAACTCACACTCAACTACATCAACTCACACTCAACTACATCAACTCACACTCAACACACATCACGTCAACTCACACTCAACTCAACACACGTCACGTCAACTCACACTCTACATCAACTCACACTCAACACACGTCACGTCAACTCACACTCTACATCAACTCACACTCAACACACGTCACGTCAACTCACACTCAACTCAACACACGTCACGTCAACTCACACTCTACATCAACTCACACTCAACACACGTCACGTCAACTCACACTCTACATCAACTCACACTCAACACACGTCACGTCAACTCACACTCAACTCAACACACGTCACGTCAACTCACACTCTACATCAACTCACACTCAACACACGTCACGTCAACTCACTCAACTCAACACACGTCACGTCAACTCACACTCTACATCAACTCACACTCAACACACATCACGTCAACTCACACTCAACTCAACACACGTCACGTCAACTCACACTCTACATCAACTCACACTCAACACACGTCACGTCAACTCACTCAACTCAACACACGTCACGTCAACTCACACTCAACTACATCAACTCACACTCAACTACATCAACTCACACTCAACACACATCACGTCAACTCACACTCAACTCAACACACGTCACGTCAACTCACACTCTACATCAACTCACACTCAACACACGTCACGTCAACTCACACTCTACATCAACTCACACTCAACACACGTCACGTCAACTCACACTCAACTCAACACACGTCACGTCAACTCACACTCTACATCAACTCACACTCAACACACGTCACGTCAACTCACTCAACTCAACACACATCACATCAACTCAACTCACACTCAACTCAACACACGTCACGTCAACTCACACTCAACTCAACACACGTCACGTCAACTCACACTCAACTACATCAACTCACACTCAACACACGTCACGTCAACTCACTCAACTCAACACACATCACATCAACTCAACTCACACTCAACTCAACACACGTCACGTCAACTCACACTCAACTCAACACACGTCACGTCAACTCACACTCAACTACATCAACTCACACTCAACACACGTCACGTCAACTCACACTCAACTCAACACACGTCACGTCAACTCACACTCAACTACATCAACTCACACTCAACACACGTCACCTCACACTCAACTCAACACACATCACATCAACTCACACTCAACTCAACACATCACATCAACTCACACTCAACTCAACACACGTCACATCAACTCACACTCAACTCAACACACATCACATCAACTCACACTCAACTCAACACACATCACATCAACTCACACTCAACTCAACACACGTCACGTCAACTCACACTCAACTCAACACACGTCACGTCAACTCACACTCAACTCAACACACGTCACATCAACTCACACTCAACTCAACACATCACATCAACTCACACTCAACTCAACACACGTCACGTCAACTCACACTCAACTCAACACACATCACATCAACTCACACTCAACTCAACACACATCACATCAACTCACACTCAACTCAACACACGTCACATCAACTCACACTCAACTCAACACACATCACATCAACTCACACTCAACTCAACACACATCACATCAACTCACACTCAACTCAACACACGTCACGTCAACTCACACTCAACTCAACACACGTCACGTCAACTCACACTCAACTCAACACACGTCACATCAACTCACACTCAACTCAACACACGTCACGTCAACTCACACTCAACTACATCAACTCACACTCAACACACGTCACGTCAACTCACACTCAACTACATCAACTCACACTCAACACACGTCACGTCAACTCACACTCAACTCAGCACACGTCACGTCAACTCACACTCAACTCAGCTAGACACGACTGTTTCCCGAAACTGTATTGTCTCAAATTGGTCCTTCAACCACGTTGGTTAATGATGTCACCCGTGTTGGAGTAATCACCAGTCCTTCCAGAAAAACGCAGCGTTTTTTTGTGATTGTTGCGGGCAAAAATCCTTGATTATGGGGCAAGTTTTCTTAAAAAATGCAATGGAATATGCAGGATATTAATGCAATTTTCTGCGATGAAATTGCGTGAACTTCCAAAAACTGCGGTTTGATGAAAAAGAGAACAGAAGTGATTCCCAACACCTGTTCCCACGAGGACACTGCCTTACTGTACAGAGCCGTTTCTTATTCCTCCCTATGATAAGTAAGCACTACATCACAGAAAGTGCTGGAATATTTCAGTTCTCATCTTGTTTTATCTAATAAACACACGGCTCAAACTTACAAAACATTGATGAGTCAAACAAGTTCTGTAGCTTTACAAAATGAATATGCTACAACTTCTGTAAAAATGAATAAATAAAATATAAAAAAATAAAATGAGTGCTTCCTGTTTAACAGCTTTTCGATGATGTTCACGTCGCGTATTTACGTCACTGAAATCGGCAATTTATGCTGCAAAAGCGCGGCGTATTTGAAAAAATGCGGCTCCCACATAAATATGCAGACTTTGGCTGTTTAAGCAATGAATTATGCGATCGCATAATCACGTTTTTCTGGAGGGACTGAATCACTACTTTTAATAAATCTGTTTGAGATGGAATTAATGCTAGATGTTTTGCTATAGATTACGCACATGCATCTGAGGACTATTTCTCATTTTTCTCAGTTATTTTGCTTTATTTCCAGATTCACTCATAGAGTCGTTCTTACGCACTAGAGCTCGTTCACACACACGCACTCTTCAAAAACTACGCTTTAAATCTCTTGACAAACTAAAAGACGTAAATGACATTTGTATGTATTCTAAATAAAAGATGTAGATTGCACTGAATGTCAGCTTGCTTATTGGCTCTAGATACGGATTTATTGAGTCCACATGTCATGCAAACATTGCCAAAGCATTTATATGAGCATGAAAATAAAAAGAATTAAAACTCTGCTTGTCGTTCTAAGTACTAAGTAATTAGTTACTGTAATTTAATTACTTTTCCCTCAAAAAAGTAATGTAAGGGATTACTCTTAATTTTTCTGTCATTTAATTACAGCTACATCTGATATAATTGAGCTAAATACTGTGTACAGATCAATCCGGTCTCACGGCAATTCATATGCATTTTATGTGGTGATAAATTGTACGATTAAGTCAATTTGTAAAATACGTATGAGATGCCATGAGATCGAACTGGTATAAACCACTGGTTTAAGAACCACTGGGATAAACTAAAGCAATGCTATATAAAACAATAGTGGGTTTAACATCAAAATGTGTTTATTAAATGTATGTTTATTATGTAACCTTCTCACTTTAAATTGTTTGGTCAGTTTAAGCATAATTCATGCCATTTTATAGTATTTATTTGAAATAATTAAAAGTTTCATGTCCAGCTGGTTGAGGTTGATATGGGATTTTGAAAGTAATTAGTAATAAGTAGGCTTAATTGAATAAGTTTTTTAGAGAGAGTAATTAGTACAGTAATCTGTTGACGATGTAATTAATTAATTAACACTGGTTGAGAGAGACGATGTTTTCGGGAAACTGCTGATAACGACGGGACTTGGCTAACGATGTTTTCGGGAAACTGCTGATAACGACGGGACTTGGCTAACGATGTTTTCGGGAAACTGCTGATAACGACGGGACTTGGCTAACGATGTTTTCGGGAAACTGCTGATAACGACGGGACTTGGCTAACGATGTTTTCGGGAAACTGCTGATAACGACGGGACTTGGCGAACGATGTTTTCGGGAAACTGCTGATAACGACGGGACTTGGCGAACGATGTTTTCGGGAAACTGCTGATAACGACGGGACTTGGCTAACGATGTTTTCGGGAAACTGCTGATAACGACGGGACTTGGCTAACGATGTTTTCGGGAAACTGCTGATAACGACGGGACTTGGCGAACGATGTTTTCGGGAAACTGCTGATAACGACGGGACTTGGCTAACGATGTTTTCGGGAAACTGCTGATAACGACAGGACTTGGCGAACGATGTTTTCGGGAAACTGCTGATAACGACAGGACTTGGCTAACGATGTTTTCGGGAAACTGCTGATAACGACGGGACTTGGCTAACGATGTTTTCGGGAAACTGCTGATAACGACGGGACTTGGCTAACGATGTTTTCGGGAAACTGCTGATAACGACGGGACTTGGCGAACGATGTTTTCGGGAAACTGCTGATAACGACAGGACTTGGCTAACGATGTTTTCGGGAAACTGCTGATAACGACGGGACTTGGCTAACGATGTTTTCGGGATACTGCTGATAACGACGGGACTTAGCTAACGATGTTTTCGGGAAACTGCTGATAACGACAGGACCTGGCTAACGATGTTTTCGGGAAACTGCTGATAACGACGGGACTTGGCTAACGATGTTTTCGGGAAACTGCTGATAACGATGGGACTTAGCTAACGATGTTTTCGGGAAACTGCTGATAACGACGGGACTTGGCGAACGATGTTTTCGGGAAACACAGGCCTGATTAAAGCGCCACTCCTCAGTCTCTTACCAGAACCACGATGGGCTCGTTCAGCGGCCCGGCGGTCTTCAGCGACTCTTTCCCGCTCGACAGGGAATATTCCCACTCCTGCCCGATCTCAATGAAGCTCTTGGACTCGGCTTCTTCTCCTTTGGCGTTTAAGATGAAACTGCCAGTGACCTGATTTTTAACGGCTGAGGAAGACAAAGCATGGACAGAGATATTATGAGCTCAATACAACTTAAGCTCGAATCATTTTAACTCTGTTTGACTGAAGATACTCGATATTCTGCGGTATATACTAGTTTAGTGGAAAAAAATAAACTAAAGGATGCTATATTATAACATATATTTAACTTCTATTTTACATGTTTATTTCAATTTTGTGTAAAATATTTTTATTAATATCTTGAATTGGTTTTTATTTTTATAATTTCATTTTTACAGTTCATTTAAGTGTAGGTAATTTGATGTTTTTCATTGTGTTGTGTTTTTTAATATTTAATTTAGTTTAAATTTTATTTTATTTCAGTTCTACTAACTGTATTACTCCAGTTTACTTCAATTTCTAATTTATTTTGTTTAAGTTTTTATTATAATAGTTATACTTTATATTTATTTCAATTCATAAAAAAATATTAATATTTTTTTATAAACTCATTTTATTCCAGTTATTTGCCAAAACATTTAAAATTGTAATTTAATTTAAGTTTTCTTATAATATTTATACTTTATTTTTTATTTATTTCAGTTGTATTTTAATTCACAATTATATTCACAATAATAAACTGCTTTTATTCCAGTTATTTGTCAAGAAAACATTAACATTTTTATTTAGTTTATTTAAGTTTTTCATGTAATAATTATTTCAGTAAATAAAAATGTTTTTTTTAGCCAACATCAACCCATGTGCAACGTTTGATTACAGTAAAATAAAACTCTTTGTGCTTCACATAAAAACACTTCATATTTTCTCTCAGATTCTCGACATGAGCTCAGGGTCGTAAAAACAAAGAAAGAAAAAAGAAAGAAAGAAAACAAAACCTTCAGAAAAACTGCTGAAGCTAAGATGTCAGGGAATTTTAAATGGCACATGCACGCACACAAAGCATGATGGGAAGGCAGTAATTGGTCTCAATAGGACGCTTGACTAGCCCTGGGTTTGTGCCACTGGAGAAAAGCATTGATTTCTACTGAAAGATCTGCAGGTACAGACTCACCAATGACGTGAGGCGACGTGTCATTCTCCTCAATCACGATGTGCCGCGCGCCCGCAGGAATATCAAACATCTTCAGCAACCCTAAAGATCAGGACACAACACAACAGATGAACCTCACGGAGAAAACCTCCAGCTCACTAAAAATCATTCATTACATTTTGCATAAAGCAAATTAAAAATATTTTAGCACTAAAGATATTTTCATAATCATTTCAAATTCTCATCACCATGATGCAAAATCTCATTGTCATTATTCAGATGATTTAGGAGTGAAATATAGACTTCACTTTAACAAGTCTATAGTGAAATATATTGGTTATATAATTGGTTAATATTAGTTTTCATTTGACTAAAAGATCAATTAAAATACACAGAATTTCCGAAAAAACTAAACAATTCATAGGCCATATTCTTGTAAAAAAAAAAAAATTGTTGTTAATAAATTAACTTGTTTTTATGAATTCAATTAATTAGATATACTTTTGTTTAACACAATTTAATTAAACCATGGATTACTGTAATAACATTTAATTTAACCATTAAACAGAGAACCAAAAAAACACGGAAAGAAATTGTATTAGGAAAAAAAGGGGCCCTAAAATTGTATCAAACGAACTCCTCATTAATAGTTCATGTTAGTTAATACATTAACCTTATTGTAAATTGTTACTATAATATTCATGTGTGTTTATTAAGACGGAATGTAATGAATAATTGTGTGAGTTTGTACCTGTCTTCTTCGGGGTTTTGGTGAGTGTGAGTTTGACGGTGCGACAGTGTGAGTTGTCTCCCTCACATACGCCACATTTATCCTCCTGTCTGTACGATCCCACTTCCTTATCACAGCCCACATGCTGAGAGAGAGAGAGAGAGAGAGAGAGACAGAGAGAGTGAGTGAGAGAGAGAGTGAGTGAGAGAGACAGACAGACAGACAGACAGACAGAGAGAGAGACAGAGAGAGAGAGAGGGTGAGTGAGAGAGAGAGTGAGTGAGAGAGACAGACAGACAGACAGAAAGAGAGACAGAGAGAGAGAGAGAGAGAGAGAGAGAGAGGGTGAGTGAGAGAGAGAGTGAGTGAGAGAGACAGACAGACAGACAGAAAGAGAGACAGAGAGAGAGAGAGAGAGAGAGAGAGAGGGTGAGTGAGAGAGAGAGTGAGTGAGAGAGACAGACAGACAGACAGACAGAGAGAGAGACAGAGAGATTTAAATTTTTTGAGTTTCACCTGTATCTATCATTCAGCATTATTGATCGCTATTGTGTGTGTGTGTGTGTGTGTATGTGTGTGTGTGTGATGTGATTCTCACCAGACACTCTCCTCGAGCGCAGACGCTGAACGGGTCAGAGTAACTGCAGCGTGTCCCATCATGCATCACCTGGTTCATGAAGACGACTTCACCCGTCTCTTTAGAACGGCAGCTCAACTCACACTTATGAGCCTCTGAAATATACAAACAGCCATGAAACATCAACATCTCACCGTAAAACCAGCCCTGTGTTAAAGGAACACTCCACTTTTTTGGAAATAGTCTCATTTTCCAACTCTCCTAGAGTTAAACTCCATTCAGCCGATCTCCGGGTCTGGCGGTAGCACTTTTAGCATTGCTTAGCATAGATCATTGAATCTGATTAGACCGTTAGCATCTCTCTCAAAAAAATAACCAAAAAGAGTTTCAATATTTCTCCTATTTAAAACTCGCCTCTTCTGCAATGATATTACGCAGCGCCTGAAAATAGTCCCAGCTATATAATATATCCCTGCGCCGGCTCACACACGGTACGGCAGCAGTTCCTTGATTATTACGCAGAAATGAGAGTATAGTTCCTAGACACATCGGCCTAGAAAATCACAACTTTTAATTTTCCGTCGGTCATAGTTCACGATGTAACTACAGAAGAGTCGAGTTTTAAATAGGACAAATATCGAAACTCTTTGGTTGTTTTTTTGAGAGAGATGCTAACGGTCTAATCAGATTCAATGATCTATGCTAAGCTATGCTAAAAGTGCTACCGCCAGACCCGGAGATCGGCTGAATGGATTCAAAAACGGTAAAACGGAGTTGTAAAATGAGCCTATTTCCCAAAAAAGTGGAGTGTTCCTTTAAAGGCAGAAAAAGACTCGTCTCTTTATAGACTTTTATCACAGTCACTTTTAAATGTACAGACGAGCTCAAAGCTGACGATATGAACTAAAAGACATGAGGTTCTTCTGTCTCTGTAAAGTGTCTGGTAAATGACCTACCTACTTACACGCTCATGAAAAGAGAGAAAAGCATCTCAAAGTGAGACGTGACTCACATCGGCTCACAGATATAATAAGAGATTTCTGAGTAAATGTGGATGTATAGAGTGTTTTTCTCTTCATGTCTCTTTATTTTCTCTCTCCTGTTTCTGGCAGGAACGCTGTGTTCCCCGTCACACTCCTTTCCGCTGACAATGCAGCAGTTTTAGGGTCGCAGTGAGTCCTGAGTAGGGTTGGGTATCGGTTGGGTTTTATCCGATACCAGTACCTACTCTGTATTTTTTAAACGGTTCCGGTGCTTAAACGGTTCTTGTTCCGATACTTAAGAAAACGAAACCGCACACACTTTGTCAAAAAAATAATACCCTTTTATTTACAGGGCCAAACTGGACACAATATTAACTTAAATAGGCTATTTAAAGATTTTCTGATTAAATGAAAAATTGCGCCGTTGCGAATTGCGAAAAATTGTTTATAAGAATTATTTGAAATATTTCAAGAAAATATTGTATGTCAAAAGCGTTCAGCTGACAAAAGTGTTTAAGAATCCCTGCTCCAGAAATCGATCCCAGGATGCAAATATTACTATGTAGAAGTGAGGCGTGTTTCTCTCACCATCAGGGTGTTCGTACGGCAGCCACGTGTGTTTGAGGTTGTTGTGGTATTTGTTGCTGCGCTGCACACACTGCTGCGCTCTGAAGTCCTCGTACGGGCCGGGACAGTCCTCGCTGTTACACACCTGATAATCGAAGGTTGAGCCGGGACAATCTCGCCCTCCATACGCAGGACTGTGGAGACAGAGACAGGGTCAGGAGAGATGCATCAGATGCTCAGAGGTGTCACTAGACAACTTCACATTACAGATTTGCGCGATATTTTCTACATGTCTATAAAAAACTATTGCGAAATGACGGCGTTTTCATTAATTGATGTTATGTGACTAAAATGTCATTTTTTTTCTCTCATCATAAGTCATATATATATAGCAACGGATGTTGGTGCTATCACAGCCACCGCAGTTTTATTTTTAATGGAAGGAGACGTGTGTGTGTGTGTGTGTGTGCTTGTTTATGTGATTTATGAGGACACAAATGTGTATAATGACATGTGTATTACACTGGTATTACAACTTAAATGTGGTTTATGAGGACATTTCATGAGTCCACGTGGTCAAATAGCTTAAAAAACATAAAAAACAATGTTTTATTAAAAATGTACAAATGCAGAATGTTTCCTGTGATGGGCAGGTTTAGGGACAGGGGCAGTGTGTGTGTGTGTGTGTGTGTGTGTGTGTAAGGGGAGAGAATATACAGTTTGTACAGTATAGAAACCATTACGCCTATGGAGAGTCCTCATAATGTAGTTGCACCAATGTGTGTGTGTGTGTGTGTGTGTGTTATCCAAGCATTAATCACAAGGAAAGACTCTTATAGACCAATTTCGAGCCTACGTCACAGTTACGTCACAGCGTTAGCTGATGGCAAAACGAACGGAAAACTGGAGGCGGCCAACACAAACCAGCACAGATTCGGCTACATAATAAGGAGTTTAAATGATTATTCTTGTTATTAAATGTCCTCTTGTTGTGTTGTTGGGTGAAAGAATCGATGAAAAATGAATATGCTGTATCTGGAATTTTTATTTCTAGAAAATATTCACATCATTAAAATTATACCGTAATGTCAGTCTTCTTGGCGCTGGCTAGGCAGAACTGCGGATCGTACCACACATGTCTTGTACATGACCATTCAGCACATAGTTATAGGCTTTATATGCCCTCTTTTTCCACTCGGTTTCTCTATCAGAGGTGTAGAAGTCTGGCCACTCAACCGGCGGTAGAGTTAACGTTAATCCTGTCAGATCGTCCATCCATTGATGGGTCCGTCCGTTAAAATTAACTTTTGCAAATAACAATCGCGGTCCTAGACAGTGAGTGACCTTGCACATTAAGATAAAATCGGATTTTCTCCCGTCATTGTTAAAAAACAAGCTAACAAAACTTGCAAACTAACGTTAGGGAAGCGGCCAGAGGGATCGTTCTGCCTCCACCCACAGAAAAACGTCACTATGTTTACCAACTGAAAATTGGTCTATACTGTGAGCGTCTCCGTATGTTTCTGAGTGTTTCTCCTCATTTCTGCTTCTAGCTCTTGATTGTGGCCTTTCTTAGTGGTTTAGAATCCAGTATTCCTGTAATTCTTTAGTCTTTTATGAGTTTAATAAAGAGCTCTGTCTCGTCTTCTGTCCACTATCTACGTCAGGCGACTGTAAATGTGCAAAAACTGTTTCAATTGCAGTTTTGTGAAATATTCCTTTTTCAAACTCCCTGAAAAACCTCCTCATGTGAGCGGAAACACTTTTTAGCGATATATAGAAGTTTTTGTAAAATTGACGTGTTTCCATTGGGTGTATTTTCAATGTGCGTAATTTGAAGGGTAATGTAAACGCGGCTACAGGCTGACGGTTGTGTTTTGTGAACGCACACAGGGTTGTTGCACTGACGGTTACGGGAACGAACTCCTCCTCCACAGGTTCGGGAACACGAGCCAAACTTTCCCCAGGAGCTCCAGCCTCCGTCGTGGCCGTAGGGCTGATGGGACGACCTCCAGATGCAGTGGCCTTTAAAACACCACTGCAACACACACATTAACAAGTATCACTAACACACACCTTTACCATACGCCAACATTGTGTCCTAAACCAGGAGCACGGAAACTTGATGCATCGTGCCAATTCTATACATGAACTATACTATTCCCTGCTGTGATGTGGACGAGCGCAAAAGGGCAAGGGCATTAGTACAACACCAGGGTGGGTTTCAACATCTGTCCCTTTAACAGATTTAAATATTGGTCAGTATTGTTCTATTAAGAGATTAAATATTGGTCAATACTATTTTATTAACAGAATAAATATTGGTTAAGATTGTTTCATTAACAGATTAAATATTTGGTCAATATTATTTTTTTAACAGATTAAATATTGGTCAATATTGTTCTATTAACAGATTAAATATTGGTCAATACTATTTTATTAACAGAATAAATATTAGTTAAAATTGTTTCATTAACAGATGAAATATTTGGTCAATATTGTTCGATTAAGAGATTAAATATGGGTCAGTATTGTTCTATTAACAGATTAAATATTTGATCAATATTGCTTTCTTTTTAAAGTTTTAAAGAGATTGGTCAATATTGTTCTATTAAGAGACAAAATATTAGTCAATATTGCTCTATTAAGAGATAAAATATTGATCAATACTATTTTATTAACAGAATAAATATTGGTTAAGATTGTTTCATTAACAGATTAAATATTTGGTCAATATTGCTTTCTTTTTAAAGTTTTAAAGAGATTAAATATTGGTCAATATTGTTTTTTTAACAGATTAAATATTGGTCAATATTGTTCGATTAAGAGATTAAATATTGGTCAATACTATTTTATTAACAGAATAAATATTGGTCAATATTGTTCTATTAAGAGACAAAATATTAGTCAATATTGCTCTATTAAGAGATAAAATATTGGTCAATACTATTTTATTAACAGAATAAATATTGGTTAATATTGTTTCATTAAGAGATTAAATATTGGTCAATATTGCTCTATTAAGAGACAAAATATTAGTCAATATTATTCTATTAAGAGATAAAATATTGTTCAATATTGTTCAATTAAGAGATTTAAATATTGGTCATTATTATTTTAATAAGAGATAAAATATTGGTCATTATTATTTTAATAAGAGAAAAAATATTGGTCAATTTTGTTTTATTAACAGATTAAATATGGGACAGCCTTGTTCTGTATTAAAAATGTATTACTGAAAACATGATTGATGTGTCACGCTCGCTGAGAGTTTAAGGGATTTAGATAATGATCAGTTTTGTTCTAAGCGTGAGTGAACAAGTCCAGAAAAGCATCAGTGCAGATATGATCGTCGTTTGAAGTAAAAAACAGCTGCTTGTTAATGCGAGTTGAACATTTTCTCCAAAGCAAGGTCAGTTTGTTCTTGAGCCAACTGAATATGTAATCATATTATAAATGTGAGAAATGTGATATAGAAGCGTTCGGTATTTGAGGAGAAGTCTGACCTTCCCCGGCGCACACTCGGTCCCGTCCACCGGCGGACCCTTCTTAGTCTTACAGAAGTACTGGTTATCAGGATGACTGCACCACAGCTGCTTACACGGGTCATACGTGCGGAACTGGGGGACGACAACAAGACACATTAACATTTAGTCATATATAACAGACGCCCTTGTCCAAAGCGACTTACAAATGAGGACTAAAGCAAGTGAAGAGCCACACACAACGCAAGAAGTGCTCAAAATACAAAGTTCAGGCATTGCTTAGCGTAGCATAAGCCAGACAAGGGAGGATTAAAGGATTTTTTTTTTTTTTAGTGCTCACAGAATAGATTTTTTTTTTTGCATGTCAATTTTCAGAGATGAGTTGAAGTACTTTATTGTCATTGTGTGGCACAATGAAACTACTCTTGTGATGACAACCCCAAAGGTGCATTTAAAAAGAGAATAAGAAGTACTATGTAAAATAAGACAGAACAAATAGTTAACAATACATGTACTAAGATACAAATAAATAATAAGTTCATGATGAAATTACTTAATTAGCATAACAATTTAATTAATAAATACAATATAAAAGCTAAGAAAGAGACTGGCTCATAATACAACATATTTCAAGATTGTTCTGAAATATTGTCAAAAGCGCCATATCCATTATTATTACAGGTGTATGAGTTTTGAGTTTTCACATATTTCATATTGCAGGAGCACAATAAACAAACAAAGCAAGCCGCTTGAACTTGAGTCTATATTGACAGGATCAGATGGTATAGATACTCACGGCGGTGCACATCTTATAACCCACACCGAAATCGAAGCGGCACTGCTCATCCATGGAGTAGTTTATCCCGGGAAGCTCCGTGAGTTTGGGCCATTTCAGCTCGAACGGATCATCCAGAAGACAGTCGTACGAGCTGAAGGAAAAACAGCAGTTTGGTGGACGCTTGTATCAATGCAATGCTCAAAAATGCTGATCATCTTCATCAAAACATACAAATCCTGCCCGATTCACTCTCATACGATACGCTGCAGGATCTCATGTGATGCTTTGTGACTGATATGACTTTTATGATCATACAGGTCGAACTCGTAAAAAAAATTATATATCGTGTATTTCAGTAATTCAAATTAAAAGGTGAAACTAATATATTTATTATATATAACTATATACATATGCATGATTATACTTTTCAGAGGGCCGACATTTCTGTATCTAAAATCCTTTTTTTATTGATTTCATGTAATATTCAAATTTTCTGAGATTCTGAATTCGGGGTTTTCATAAGCTGTAAGCCATAATCATCACAATTATAACTTTTGCACGATATTCTAATTTATCGAGTTTCACCTGTAAATGGTGCATTTTTGTCTTCAGAGTAAAAAAGAGCACTCTGGGAATATGTAAAACATCTTCTTTGGTGTTAGTGAGCCTGTCGATCACGAATTTTGTGCTGATGATTAACTGTCATAAATAGTTGCAATAAACAATTCAATTATTTTATATTCATGTCACTTACAGTATACATTTTTTACAGCAGTAAAGTAAATCATATGGGCCTTTTTTATTATAATTTTTAAATGCATTTTAATATAGCAATCTATATGAAATAAAGTCATGCGAGTTTGGGGCGTATAAGGGTGTGTAAATGTTGACAGCGTCAAATTTAAAGACTGTAACTGTACGATGTAAGAGTAAAAGCAGGAATAACAGGAGCCTTTAATGAACACTGAGAATTAACAAAGCATCTAACACTTAAATGAACAGAACTGTGAAAACTAAGACCTTGTACTATATATAACTATATATATACATGGATCTATTCAACATAACAAAGAACAGGTGTGCAACTTAATTAGCAACCAATGCAACTAACAATGACTGAGAACACCAAACTAAAACACAATGCAACCAAACATATTAATCTCAATTCTTTCCGTCTGGAGAGATTCATTCTGTATGCAGTTTCATGATTCTCACTGTATGTATCGGTTGAGCTCCTGTTTGCTGCAGCGGGACCAGTGGTATCTGTGAAACGCGGCCTGGACCAGTGGAGCCATGATGCTGCCCATACTGGTCTCGTCCGAGCACCGGTTCCCCTGGCCATCGTGCTCCATTCCCAGCCTGAAACATTCAGCACAACCATCACAACACTGCCCAGTATGATCAAACATGTGCCTCAATGTCCACTATCCATCCTAAACAGTGTGTGAGACTAGAATAAGTGTGTGCTAAAGCATAGTATATTGAAAAGACTATGCCAGAAGTCCCCGGATGGTCTACTCTTTCCAGTGGACTTTCGAAGTGTGGATCCGTGTTCACTATAACAGCTAATATTACCCACAATCCATTGCACTTTGGAGGAGAACTACAAACTACAAACTACAAAACATGGCGGATATGCACGACCGACGGTGAGTGGTTTAGATAAAGATTTGAGTGACTAATCAAAGTTTAACCTGATACAAAAATATTTATTTAAAGTTATCCGTGTTATATTTCATCTGGACTTTTATAAAGGTCCGTTTGGCCATTCACTTTTAATTGCATCATTATGCATTAATATGAGGAGAGTCTCTTCTAAAAAGACCGCGACTGCTGATCAACGTGTTTCTGCATTTCTCTCAGATACAGTAGGAAATTAAATCAAATTAAATGTGGAGGATTTTAACTTTGACAAGATGATTGACAGGTCAGTTTACTGTGACAGGATGATTGACAGGTCAGTTTACTGTGACACGATGATTGACAGGCCAGTTTACTGTGACACGATGATTGACAGGCCAGTTTACTGTGACAGGATGATTGACAGGCCAGTTTACTGTGACAGGATGATTGACAGGCCAGTTTACTGTGACAGGATGATTGACAGGCCAGTTTACTGTGACACAATGCGAGAGAGAGCAACCGTTAAAGATGCAATTATGATTAAACGTGATAGTATCCCAAAGCTTGTCTACTTTTTGCTACACACTTAAAATTATCTACTTTTTTTTCACAAAAAGAGTACATACTTTTAGGGTGTAGTATAAGTAGGCGAATTGAGACTCGGGAAGATTCGTTCGAATGAATCGACTCATTGTTTCAATGACTCATTAATCTCTTAAATCGCTTCAAAGATCAAAATGGTCTTACTTTCTTAATTAATTTATGTTCAATTTTTTAAAAATTTCATCAAAATGTAATATTGTAATATCAATGATCTCTCCTTTCAAACAGTCATTTGATGCCAACAATCCCTCTTAATTTTTAATATGTCAAATAAAGACACTTTTCACCATACAATTGATTCATCATGAATAAAACATCCTGAATAAGTGAATAACACTAAAAAGTCTCGACCTCAGTATCCTGATTCAATCAGAAACGTGTCCGACTGTGGAAGTAAAACACTAGCCAAGTTTCCATCCACTTGTCAATCGAATTATCTGAAGTTCGGTAAAAAACCTCATGCGAATAAAGCTGGTGAAAGTGTGTTTCCATCAAACGGCTTTAAAGCGAATAAAAACCTGTGCGTAATGACGTCACGTACTGTTTTGCGATCAAATTGGTATATCGAATTGATTTGAGACATGTTAAGGTGTTTCCATTCATTTTCTCACCGAATTGCACAACATTCAAGCAAACATTTGGGAACTAAGTTGTGCTTAGTCGAGCCATAATAACGTTTCCATCAGCGTTTATCGCATTAGCCGTATATCGATCAAGATAAAGTCCGATGAGACCGACCGTATTTCATTTGAGTCGATATTCATGAAATTCAATCGAATTTTACTGTTTCCTTAAGGCATTTTTCATTCGATATCACTTAATGCGGATAAAAACGTGCGGATGGAAATATAGCTTGTGTTGATGTTGACTTGATAAAGTCCAGTGTTAAAGCAGAAAAAGGCCCAACTACAGTGCTCAGCATAAGTGAACACAGCCATGCTAAAGTGGACTAGAAAGAGGAATAAAAAATCATCTTTTGGAAATTGATCTTAATACCTTAATTAAAAAGGGCTGAACACCCCTGTGTTAAAGTCCCATAGAGAAAGGCAGATTTTTATCTTTAAAGGCCATTATTTCATGGATCCAGGATAACATGGATCCTGATGAAGTTCCCGTGGCCTTTGGGAGTAAAACATCCCACATCATCACACACCCGTCACCACACCGAGAGATCGGCACGGTTTTATCTCAGTTAGCCTAATCGCTGGTTTGATTAGCATTGAGAGATGATCTTCTGGAAAGTTCCCCGTGCCGATGTCTCGGTGTGGTGACGGGTGTGTGATGATGTGGGATATTTTACTCCCAAAGGCCACGGGAACTTCATCAGGATGCATATTATCCTGGATCCATGAAATAACTGGGCTTTAAAAATAAAAATCTGCTTTTCTCTATGGGACTTTAACACAGGGCTGTCCTGTCTTATGCACGCTGTATTTTAAGGAAGAACATTTATTTATTCACGATACATTATTCATTCACAAAGAAAATTGGTGTCCTTAAAGGCTGGATTTTTCCTATTTTTTTAAATTAAGGGATTAAGATTAATTTTCAAAAGATGATTTTTTATTCCTCTTTCTAGTCCACTTTAGCATGGCTGTGTTCACTTATGTTAAGGACTGTGTTTCAGCATGTGGAGGCACGAGCGAGACAAACTGGATCCTGCTGACATCATCAACTATGATGTGAAACAAGAGCTTTCAGGCCGGTCATGTGACCTCGGTCAATGTTTATAGAGACACAACAAACATTACATCTACAGTCTTCAGTGATGATTCATCATGAGAAAACAGATGATTCACGTCTATTCTCCAAACCGCACTGCAAAAACTGTTTTTATTACTCAGGGTTTTTGTCTTGTTTTCCAGTACATTTATCTGAATCAAGATGCATTTACTGGATATGCAGAGTTATTGAGTCTTGTTTCCTGTGAAACAAAATGAAATGAGTTTGTGCTTTTAAACAAGGACAAATATCTGTCAGTGGGGTCAGAAAAATAACTTTTTTTATGCATAAACTACTCTCATTCTGATGGTTGTTTCCATTTTAAACTAGACTTGCTATCTTAAATAATTTTGCTTCTCAAATAAATGCATGAATGTTTAGTTATTTATTATGGAAAACAAGACAAAAATGAGATAGAAAAGCATAATTTTTTGCAGTTACATAGGATCTGAAATCTTGCAAAGACCTGAAAACATCTCGCAAGTGGCAAAAGGAGCAAGTCTTCATCGTGTCCTACAGGAGGCGCTGTTGAGCAGCCCTAATGTTCATACTTATGAGCTGGAATTATGATGTGCATCCAAATCATTTATTCACGCTGAGCTATTTTAATTTTCTGTCTCTTTCTCATGCACATTAGACACATAATAGATGCTTTATGTATTTATCATGCTCATGCTGCTAAACTAAACGATGCTTCATAAACTGGCTGAACTTCCTAGCAGCGCTTTATTGCCATGTTTCATAAACTGCAGACAAAATGCATGCAAACTAATTAGTGCAGGCAATATTTTACAATTACAACATAATTAAAAAATGACTGTCGAATGACACGCCTCCAACTCCTGCTAATCACAACACTGTTCATGTGCGCTCATCTCGTAGACATGAGCATTGTAAAACAGGCAGCAGCAATTACTGGAAAATATATATATTCCTGTTGCAAAAAGTCCAAAAGTGATGTTCAGCCAAGGGAAATTGACATCTTCAGACAATATTATTAAAAACACGTAAAAGATTTTGTAAGCATATTACGTAGTTGTGCTTATTTGTGATAATAATGCAATGAAACATGCCAGATTTTGCGAAGATTTTTGTCCAGGCTGTCATTCAAAGAAATTATGAACACGTGAAAAAACAAGAGAGAATATTAATATTAATAACGGATTATGTTGTTCTGATTATGTTGTATGTTCTTGTTTTTCTATGCATTGTTTTTGTCAAATAAAACCTGCTTTTTACATTTGCCTTTTTTTTTTTGCCAAATAATTTAGTAAGATAAAAACTTTAACCAAGTTTAGTGTTTTGTTCTTCCCTCATATTTAAAATATTTAAAAAAAAATATAGACCTAGTTTCACAGACAGGGCTTAGATTAATCCAGGATTAGGCATTAGTTCAATCAGGACATTTAAGTAGCTTTTATAAACGTGCCTTAGAAAAAAAAACATTTCTGGTGTGAATCTTGAAACAAAAATAATGACATATTTTAAGAGATGCTTTCAGTTAAAACAGCATTTTACTCCGGGACTAGATTAAGCCTTGTCTGTGAATAAATTTTTTCCCTCATAATGGAACTTGTAATAATAATAATAACTTTATTTTTATATAGCGCCTTTAAAGCAGCTTATGTTGTAAAATAAATGTACAACATAACCAATACACCTCAACAATGCACTATATATGATAATCTCTACTTATATGGACTGTCTGACTTCTCAGAACTCTATGCACTTTATTAATGGACTAATATGATCCTACTGCATACTTCTGTGTTTTTATGTATTTTATAAGCACTGCTATAAAGGAAAAGCACTTTAATGGTTGGATTTCGTTGTACTGGTTGTCCTTACTTGTGCACTGAGAATAAAGTTGAATCTGATCTGATGAAGTGGAGTGTGAAAAGCGGATGTAAACTCACACGTGTCCGGTTTCGTGCGCCACCACAAACGCCGAGGAGAATCCGTCCTCGTGGTTCAGCGTGCAGCTTCGCAGCGGGTGGCACATGCCCGTAACCGGGGCGTAACCTAGGACACACATCAAAGAGGAACCGTGATGAACTGGAATGTGGGACGATCTAGAACTCAGATCAGTTTCAATAGGAACGTCAAAGAATCAAAAGCCGCTGGGTCACAGTGGAATTAGACACACACGTGGACTTCTCCAACTTCACTGTTCCTGCCTTCATTTCAGAGCAAAAAAAATAATAATTACATTTAAAAAAAAATGTTAATTTAAAAAACATTAACATTAGATTATTCAAGAAGAACCATTCTGTTTTTCTTGCTCTGTTTCAAAAACAAGTGAGTTGTCGCATTAGGCATCATATTTGAAAGCTGCTGAAAAAGGTATTATAATGCCTTCAAAGTGAACTTCTCTTGCGCTCACAAACAAGGCAATCCCAGAATGCACCAAGACAAAAAGTGGAGCAATGTTGATTGTAATTACACACAGAAAGGTTTTGGGTAGGACTGCAAAGATGCATTATTTGATCAAAGATAGGCTACTGTACAAATTGTGCTTTTTTATTGAATGTAAAATAGTATGTAGTTTTCTATGTGTATATATAGTAAAGTGTGATTTATTCCTGTGATCAAAGCTGAATTTTCAGCATCATTATCATTCTAATATGCGGATTTTCTGCTCAAGAAACATTTATGATTGTTGAAAAGTTCATATTTCAAACAGTGGGACATTCATAATTTTCACACATTTTTATGCACATCGGGCACATAATATATGCTTTATGTATTTTATCATTCTCATGCTTCATAAACTGTCTGAACGAGTAGCTTCTTCCCAGCAGCGCTTTATCACTATCCTTCATAAAGAGCCGTCAAAATGCATGGATAATTTACAATTATGGCCAATACAAATTTGCTTGTTGGATGACATGCAATGCATTTGAAATAGAAATATTTTGTAACATTATAAACGTCTTCACTGTCACTTTTGGTAAACTGAATGCTGAATAAAAGTATTAATTTCCCATAGTAAAGTGTGATTTATTCCTGTGATCAAAGCTGAATGTTCATCATCATTACTCCAGTCTTCAGTGTCACATGATCCTTCAGAAATCAGGATAATATGATGATTTGATGCTCAAGAAACATTTATGATTATTATCAGTGTTGAAAAAAGTTCATATTTTTGGGACATTCATAATAAAATGGACAATTTTGTATTCTTTCTCATTTTCATGCACGTCGGGCACATAATAAATGCTTTATGTATTTTATCATTCTCATGCTTTATAAACTAAGCAGCGCTTTATCACTATCTTTCATAAAGAGCCGGCATGCAAAATTTGCAACATTTTACAATTATGGCCAATACAAATTAGCTTGTTGACTGACATGCACTGCATTTAAAAAATAGAAATCTTTTATAAGATTTTAAATGTCTTTTGGTAAACTGAATGCTGAAAGTGTGTATTCCACTCATCCTCATAAAATATATAAATAAAAACATAATATAAAAATGTATAGTTATACGCATGTTGTTGTTTTAAAGCAAAGCTGCATATATGTGAATATCTGAAGCAAAAAGACAACTCCTCAAACATTGTGATGTTTCTATGAGGGGAAACCAGAAGCTGAAGACTCATTTTGATTATTAACATTAGAAGCGCACAGGCAAACCGTAAAGCTTTACCGATCAATCCCACAAGACACACAAACGCCACAAAAGCCCAACACAGACAGAAGACCCTCGATCAAGAGATGTGCAGCGCTAGAGCTTTAGTGCAGCCGGTCTCATGGATTAAACTCTTCTGAATGTTCATGCTCCTGAAATCACCGGACAGTCTTTGGCATGCAGGTGAAAAGCTGAAGATGCAGATTATAAGAAGCTTATGAAGCCGCTGGTGTTTTAAAGCATCAATAAAAACTAGGCTGATCGTTTGATGATCACATGTTTAACACCAGTGATATTCCCATCGCCGTTCAGCCGTGTGGAGTGATGAGGATTATTGGATATTTGAGATGAGAAGCACATCTGCAGCTTTATCTGTGCTCACACAGACGTCCGCGGGAGAAACTAGCGCTTGCACTGCGCTGGGAAAGCCTAGCGTTGTTAATGCTGGAATCTCAGAGCATTAGATGGCATGAAATCACGGGCCGGTTGCATAAGCGTAGCCATTATGTCTCAGCAGTGTCTTAAAGGATTAGTTCACTTTTAAAAAATCTTTTGCTGATAATTTCCTCCCCCCATGTCATCCAAGATGTCCATGTCTTTCTTTCTTCAGTCGAAAAAGAAATGAAGGTTTTTGATGAAAACATTCCAGGATTTTTCTCCATATAATGGACTTCAACAGGACCCAAACGGTTCAAGGTCCAAATGACAGTTTCAGTGCAGCTTCAAAGGGCTTTAAACGACACCAGACGATGAATAAGGGTCTTATCTAGACAAACCATCGGCATTTCACAAATACATAAAACAGTTTAAGTTTTATAAGCACAAATGCTGGCCTTGCTCTGTTCTGTGATGCGCGTTCGTGACTCACGTAATACACAATTACGTTGAAAAGGTCACGCGTCGGCGGAAGTACCGAGTCTGTGTTTACGAATGTGAGGAAGGAGGACCATATACACATATTCAAATGTCTTTGTGTCAGTTTATCGTTTAAATGCCCATTTCGTGTGCGTATCCTGGGTGTTTTATTATTAAAAAGGCTAAAAGAACATTTTCGTCAGGACAGAAGCGTGACCTTTTCAACGTAATTGTGTATTACGTGAGTCACGAACGCGCATCACAGAACAGAGCAAGGCCAGCACTTGTGCTTATAAAACTTAAACTGTTTTATTTATTTGTGAAATGCCGATGGTTTGTCTAGATAAGACCCTTATTCATCGTCTGGTGTCGTTTAAAGCCCTTTGAAGCTGCACTGAAACTGTCATTTGGACCTTGAACCGTTTGGGTCCTGTTGAAGTCCATTATATGGAGAAAAATCCTGGAATGTTTTCATCAAAAACCTTCATTTCTTTTCAACTGAAGAAAGAAAGACATGGACATCTTGGATGACATGGGGGGAGGACATTATCAGCAAAAGTTTTTTTTAAAAGTGAACTAATCCTTTAAGTTCAAGAATGAGCCATTGCAGTTAGTCAGGGGCAGTCAGTCTTAGTTTTCGGCATCAAATTAGGCAAATCTACGTTTTTATGATTTATGATTTTTTATGAAACTGATTCAAAAAAGGGTAACACTTTATTTTGATGGGCCCTTTTGAACGTTCTGTTGACTATAAGTAACTTTGCAACTATATGTCAACTAACTCACATTGGAGTATTAGTAGACTGTCTGATTAATATCTGCATATACTTTATTGTGATGCTCCTCAACAGACACTCTACTGACTATAAGTAACTTTGCAACTACATGTCAGGTTAATCTAACCCTAACCCTACCAGTCTATTAATACTCTACTAACACTCTAATGAGAGTTAGTAGACGTGTAGAAACGTTACTTATAGTCAACAGAATGTGTTAAAGGGACCATCAAAATAAAGGGAAACCCAAAAAAGCTATGAACAGTCTTCAACTTCTTCTAACTTGTAAGATTAGTCTCAGAGGTTTATGAAACCTGATGCAGGATATCGAGATTAAAGCTCTGCCGCATGAAGATGGTTCACACAGAATATAGTAATGCTTTTACAACATCTTTTACATCCTCTAACAAACATGCATATACTGTATTGTTGCCATAAACTTAACATAAAAACATAAATCTAAACCATTATAGCAAGTTAGGAAGACAAGACAAGTTCATTTTTTTTTTTAGGTTTCACGCAAATTAAAGTGTGGCATGCATTTGTCTTTTGTTTTAGATTGGGGAAAATAAAAGCTAAATACAAAAATTATTTTATGTACTTTACTATTTATTATTATTGTGTGTTTATATACTAAACACATAATAATAATAATAATAATAATAAATTATTATTATCGTTAACATCTGTTCCCAGACAAAAGCTAAACTTTAGACCCTACTGTTAAATTTAACCAATTTTTTTGTGTTTTTCAGTATTTTTATAATTTGATGTTTCATAAAAATAATTTTAATATATTATCTATTAATCTATTCATTTTAATATATATATGCATATATAATATTTCATATATATATATAGTTTATTTATTTTATTTATTGCTAGACATTTTTTTTCTAATTTGATATATTTTTCTATGTAATAAATATAATACATTGATATTTACATTAATATAATATATAAAATAAAATGTAGTAAATTATAAGAAAAAACATTATATATATATATATATATATGTGTGTGTGTGTGTGTTTATAACTAGAAAATAATAAAAACACATTATGATTTTATGGTTTATTTTCAGTAAATTTTTCATAACAGGGTTGCCGAGGTTGCAAAGCTCATAAAAAAAAACATAAATGTAAAAGAAAAAGCATGTATTCATGTATCAGTTATTGTGATCCCCTGTGGTGGATGAGCAACATCTCCTGAAGGTGAAGAACAATGATTTGACGCTATAAACCCGGTTCCCCTGATCCGCTTCCAAACCACGTCATTCCGGATCATCCCAGCGGTGGTTCTGCCGGATCTGCTGACTCAGGAATAATCAGCTGGAGTCTCTGACACAGTCGGCCTGTAACTGGCCCGGGATCAGGGCTAAAGCTCGTACGGGAGTGTGATGTTTGCCCTCGGGGGTAAAAGGCTGTGTTGTGAACGCGCTCGGATGATGTTATGAGCACAACAGAGAGCGTGGCGTAGCAACAGCAGACGAGTGAAGCAGAAAACACGTCTTTAAACATCACACACGAGTCTCGAAACCTACACACACATCCATCAGAACCAGACGAGAGTCACACACAGGACAGTCCTGAGTTTGATCAGTCTTTATACACTTAAGGTCATGTGTGAACCTCACTGCAGTAGAACAAGTCATTTATTGTAAAGGAAGATGAAAGAAACACACTTTATAAGCAAGAGGAAGTTTTAAATCCTAAAGCAATAGATGTTTGTTTGTGGTTATAGGATCATGCTGACAGTTAAAGTGATTCTTGAAGAGAAAATATACTCTCTAATATTTTGCATTTCATGTAATGACATTTACACAATCTAGAAGAGGAGGGCCCTATGAAATCAGTTTGATTTTTTTTATCCCAAATTCCTTTTTTTTTTTTTTTTAATTCCATTTTTTCCCGATTTAATTTTTCTGGATTTGTAATTTTTCTAGACTCATATATACTCATATAATCATATATAATTGTAATTATATATGATAATATATTATAATATATATAATAATTATATATCATTTTTCAAATACAAGTCTAATTATTTGAAATCAATACAATTTAACAGCAATTTATTAAGAATTTAGAAACAAAAAATTAATTTTAAGACCCTGTGAGATAAGTTTTTATTTTTTCGCAAATTCCATTTTATTTTTAACAAATTCTGTGTTTTCCGTAAAAAAATGTCTGGATTCTATTTTAATGGTTTAATTAAAAAATTTTAATAAAATTTTATTAAGAATTTTTTATTTATTTTTTCCAGAAATTCTGCTTAAATTGATCTTTTAATCAAATGAAAATTAAACCCTTTTTTGGCAAACAAAGTGCTGCACAACAGAACATTATTATAAAATGAAAACATGGAAGATTTTTTTATATTCATTAATTTATTAGTTCATTTTATTATTATTATTACATTAAGATGTACATTCCACTGTACAACAGTAATATATTTCTGTCACAATTTCTTCAAGTTAAACCAAACTTTTATTTTGACGGGTCGACGCGATGACCTTACAGTGTGTTTATAACATGACGATAGTTTTTATGACTAAATTCCTCGATTACATCCGTGTTTTCTGCATCGCGGAAATCATTCGACCCTCTTTTTTCTTTTCAAAAAAATAATTTTTATAATTTTTAAAAAACTAAATACTAAAAACTAAAATAAACCACAAAAAGAGACCACTTGATGAAACAAAAAACAAGTTCATAGTTTAAATATCATCATGTTAAAATATCAACTTGTTTGATCAGTTATGGATCTTAGTCATGGGAGAAACAATATTTAATGCGACGTGAATTAAATCGAGGCAGCGACGGATAGATGCACAGCCAATCTTCAGGTCGTTTTTATTCACACCAAATTAAATAAAGAGTTTTCTACCCTGATTAAGATGCCTAGTTATTCAACTACAACGTTTTTACTACTTATTTTAAATAACATGCATGCAAGAATAACTTCAACATTCGACATTATACATTTAAATTGGTTAATTTCACTGAGATACTTAGAAAGGTAAACATTTTAACTAGGAATATTAGTATTGTTGAGACTGAGAGAGCACAGCTATTGATACTCATGTTTTCTTTTCCTCTACATGCCAAAAACTCTCCTTCGCTAAAAGAGTATTTTTGGTTGCTGCGAGTTGGCATGAATGCCCAGTTTACACGGTGTGTAACTCAGTTAGTAGGTGTTTATGTGTTTATGTTGGAGAACAGAAGCGTAAAGAAGCACTTACTCTGCACAGCCTCGATCGAGAGAAACACAGTACCTTGCATACCTGCGGGACCAAAGTCTTGCCTGGTGAGGAAGATGGCGTGGTCGTGATGCTCGGCGTGATCGGGGTCGAGTCTCTGCTGGGTGTTCGCCCAACGACAAACCTGTTCTAGACTCCGGGACGGGTTCCCTCGCTCGATCAGGCTGATGGACTAGAACACACAACACAGCAGCAACAGGAGAGACTTTTGAGTCCAGACTAGTTTATAACAGTTAGGCTACACTGGGGATAAAAGCGCCTGTTAAAGTCATACATGTAAATGTACATTTTGTGGCAATACATTTTTTTTAAATGTAATTAAATAGCATTAAATAAATTAAATTAAATTTAAATCAAATTAAAATTAAGTTAAATGAAAAATGAAATAAAATAAAGTTAAATTAAATTAAATTAAAAATTAAATAGTTAAATTAATTTGAATGAAAATTTAAATTTAAAAATAAAGTTAAATTAAATTAAAAATAACTTAAATTAAATTAAAAATAAAATTATAAAATACAACAAAATAAAAAATGTAGTTACATAAAACAAACTAAATTAAATTAAGTTAAATTAAATAGTTAAATTAATTTGAATGAAAATTTAAATTTAAAAATAAAGTTAAATTAAATTAAAAATAACTTAAATTAAATTAAAAATAAAATTATAAAATACAACAAAATAAAAAATTTAGTTACATAAAACAAACTAAATTAAATTAAGTTAAATTAAATAGTTCAATTAATTTGAATGAAAATTAAAATAAACCAATAAAGTTAAATTAAATAAAAAATAAATTAAATTAAAAATTAAATGAAGTTAAATAAAATAAGCAATAAAACACAACAAAATAAAAAAATGTAATTAAATAAAACAAACTAAATTAAATGAAGTTAAAATAAATAAAAAACTAAATAGTTAAATTAATTTGAATGAAAATTAAAATAAATCAATAAAAAATACAATTAAATTAAATAAAAAATTAAATGAAGTTAAATAAAATAAGCAATAAAATAAAACAAAATTAAAAATGAAATTAAACAAAATAAAATGGTGTGTAATGCCACCATGATGTCCTGAAGCAGAAGTAGTTGAGAAGCTCCGCTTCAGACCAGACTAAACATAAAAACAAACGTTTGCCTGCAGTCTGGACTGATCATTACCACATGAGAAACTGAGTGATGCATCAAAGCTTCACTGTGATCTACTTTACAAACACTCTCCTCTAAAGTCTGCATGATCACAGGGATGTTTGACACAAGTAAGGGATGATACGCAGTCAACCCGTCATTATGGTCACATAAACCCTGACGGGATGATTAGTGCCCTGATGCTCGGGACTGCACATTATCCTGCCTATAACATACAAACACATCAATACATGGCATCCATTATTTTATTATGTAAGAAGAATAGATTAGATACTAAATAAACAAGTTAACACATAACAATGACAGCGGTGAGAAAACAACAGTTAAGAAAGCATCTGATCTGGATTTGTTTGCAGCAGATCTGCAGTTTTACAGTATTAAACATGATAAACAGTGTCAGTGTCGCTTTCAATTAGGATTACAACTTCAGTTTCCACTATAAAGCGTCTCTCCAGTGTCTTCATGTTTTACTCGCGTATGAACCATAGACTGTAAAAAAAAATGGACGACGCACCTTCACTCTCTTCATTGGTGAAAAGGTCGTCAATCACAGCTGTCAATCATGACGTCACAGCCCCGTTTTTATAGCATCAAATAACTAACTAAGATCAAACTTATTTGAAAAAAAAAACGAACACTTAAACTGAAATCAGCGTGATAAAAACTACCTAAAATGACAGAATTTAAAAAAAATAAAAATAATTTGAAGTGTTATTTGATTGTTTAGTTTCCATTGCGTCCCATTAGACTTCATGGGGAGGCGGGGCTTATGAGCTATACTGGGACCAGCCACCGGGGGGGTGATCGAGACTCTGGGTTTATGAGCTATACTGGGACCAGCCACCGGGGGGGTGATCGAGACTCTGGGTTTATGAGCTATACTGGGACCAGCCACCGGGGGGCGATCGAGACTCTGGGTTTATGAGCTATACTGGGACCAGCCACCGGGGGGCGATCGAGACTCTGGGTTTATGAGCTATACTGGGACCAGCCACTGGGGGGCAATCGAGACTATCAACCTATTACATCATCACCACACAGACCAATGGTAGTTCAGAGATAGAGTAAAGGAGTTTTGCTCTCCTGACCTGATTTTGTTCAAAATGTCTCACGTTTCGTAATCTCACATGTCTCCACAGTTTGTCAATAGTGTCTCATAAGTTTGCAATCAAAAGTCAATATGAGGTCAAACATTTCTCATTAAATGATCTGAGCTGCTCCACATTCATGTTATAGCTCTAGGCATCTTTGCTGGATTAACTATTGACTCGTTTTATTTTCATTTCTCTTTGAGGCATTTTAGGATAATCATCTGACAAAAGAAAGTTTAGCTAACGTTCCCATTTAGTTATTATTATACATATAAATGTTATTTCTGAATGTTCTCTGAACGTTCAAAAATGTTACAGTCTTTTAAATGTTTTTTTTCTTGGTTATTCAAACGCTCACAGAACATTCCATCATTCTTCAAACATTATGGAACGTTACTTTTGAATGTTCTCTGAACATTCCGAAACAAGCTGTAACATTTAAAAAATGTCAGATGAACGTCCAACTGAAACGTTTCAGGAAAACCACGTTCCATGAACGAGGTATAAATAATGTTTCAATTAGAATAACAGCTTCAGTTTCTATTATAAAGCGTGTCTCCAGTTTCTTCATGTTTTACTCGTGTCTGAATAGAAGATTTACACCTCAAAAAAGGCAGAGCCTCAGAGCCACACCCACCTATTACATCATCACCACACGGACCAATGGTAGTTCAGAGATAGAGTAAAGGAGTCTTGCTTTGGGAAGCTGTTTCAAACTCATGAAACAAACTTGGTTTTGGCCTGATTTTGTTTGAAATTACGTCACACCAGTTTCGCTTCGATTTTGCTTGACGTTTATTCGGGCCTTAATCTCAGTGTCTCCACAGTTTGTCAATAGTGTCTCATAAGTTTGCAATCAAAAGTCAATATGAGGTCAAACATTTCTCATTAAATGATCTGAGCTGCTCCACATTCATGTTATAGCTCTAGGCATCTTTGCTGGATTAACTATTGACTCGTTTTATTTTCATTTCTCTTTGAGGAATTTTAGGAGAATCATCTGACAAAAGAAAGCTTTGCTAACGTTCCTATTAATTTATTATTATTATATATAAAGGTTATTTCTGAATGTTCTCTGAACGTTTTTTTTTTATTGGTTATTTAAACTTTAACGGAACAATCCATCATTTTTCAAACATTATGGAATGTTACTTTTGAATGTGTTCTGAACATTCCAAAATAAGTTGTTACATTTAAAAAATGTTAGATGAACATCCAACTGAAACTTTTTAGGAAAACAACGTTCCATGAACGAGGTATAAATAATGTTTTTGCGCTAACGTTTTGATTTTGATTTTATGAAAGACCAGATAACGTTTTATTAACATTACAGGGAAGAACGTCTGTTCATATAACGTTGAGGGAACCTTGCCACAATGTTTCTTTTAGACATCAGGAACACGTGAGAGGTCTCTGAGCACCAGCGCTCCTCTGGGAGAACGTGGGCTATTTGAGGACACTTAGCTGTTTGTTTAGCATGAATACCCGCCGGTAAAATCCCATCTGAGACCGAGCTGAAGCTGAAATTCGATGACTGACTGGTTTTCTGTTCGGCTTCCAAAATATACCAACAACTCACTGTGACACAAGCAGACTAAACACAGCAAACCCCAGCGGGCCTGAAACCACTGAGCCAGAACAGACACAATGATCATCCATCATCACAACACACACGTTTACAGCACAAAACCCACTCCAGATCACACGCAAAATTCAAAAAGAATGCCATTGTTGTTCTAGATAAGTTTTGTTCATTAATTGTTGGTTCATGTTAACTAATGCTAACATAATGAAACCTTATTATAAAGTGTTACCATTTTTTAATAAAGAAAGTTGGCCATAGGAATGTAAAATTAATTTTAGTTAAGGAATCTTACACTGGTTCAAACTAGGCTACTGTATTGTATATGTTTGATTTATGTTGAAGTGTTTGGGACAAGGCTTTTAATAGTGAGCCTTTTATTTATGTATACAGGCTATCAAAGTATATCAAAATTTTAATTTAGATTTATCGGCCAATATATCGGTTATCGGCTTTCAAATGTAAAGAATTATCGGTATGAGCCAAAATTTGCATATTGGTGCATCCATAGTGTTTATAATAGTTTCTGGTGGCAAAAAAATCAAAAAATGTGCATGTCATCCAGTGAAGTTCTACTGTGACTATAACTAAATGCCACTAAACGGTCAAGGCGATGAAAACAAGGTGTGTGTGTGTGTGTGTGTATGCGTGCATGTGTGAGTGTGTGTGTGTGTGTTTAATATTTAATATTATTATATTATAATAATGCATCAGTGCATTAGATAAACATATTTGCTACTTAGTGAAGTCCAAAAGTGATTTGGATAAAAATACTTAAATTTTGCATTTTTCTAATTTAATGTCAGGCTAGCAATTTAAGCGAAAAAATCAAAATGAATTTCAGAACGTTAATGACAGTGGCACATGAACACAATTTATTAAGAAAATTGTGCAAAATCTTAAATATTTCATTTTTGTTTAAAACTTAATGCTTTGAAGGCTTTGTTCATTTCCAGGTTTAAGCAGATTTTTTACTCATTGTGGTTTCAGTGCTTAAAATCATAAATCACATTTCACTCTGTTCACTGTAGTTTGATGTCTTGCCATCTAAAATGACTGACAGCATCTACAACTCCACAATGACCAAACGCTGGTGAATTCAACACTCAACCTCAATTAATATTCTTCAGCACTGTTTCTTTTGCATCTCTCAACTTCCAGCCAATCGCAGAAGCGCCACAAGCGTGCGAGAAGGACAAACGTGTGGTGACGAGAAACGCATGTTTATAAATGATAGCAAAGTGCCATCAGCTTGGATAATGCAATGGAAATTAAACATAATTGTACACACAAGAAAACATGCAGTGCGCCTCTAAATTGGCATGAACATAAAGTCCATCTGCAGTAATGGATTAATGCAGGCCACACACACACACACACACACACACACACACACACACACACACACACAAAGTAATTTTCCTCCCGTCTCATATTGTCTTCATCGCCTTGACTGTTTAGTGGCATTTAGTTAGTCACAGTAGAACTTCACTGGATGACATGCACATTTTTTTATTTTTTTGCCACCAAAAACTATTATAAACACTGTGGAAAGCTGATGAAGTTCTGTGTAACATCGGAGAACTCTATTACCTTCTCCGTCAACAACTTCAATTCTAGAATAAACTCTGAGAAAGCTTGAAGTGTTTGTCAAGCTCAGTCTCTCTTTCTCCAGATGTGACAGCAGGTTGTGTCCTTCTTCTCTGATATCAGTGTGTTTTACAGCTGCTGCTTCCAGATGGCTAGTTATTAGCCAAATAATAACCCCTCAACTATTGCACAGAAAGCTTTAATAACTTACAGTATCTTTAATAAGGCATGTAGGCACAGAATCTGCTGTCGGTGATCGACTGATCCTGATATAATGAACGCTGCACATAAACATGATTGACCAGAACATCCATTATTATTTTGAACTGAATTGCTACAATATGAATTGATTTTTACACTATACTGTACAGTTGAAGTAGCTGAATGTTCCAGGCGTTTGGGTCAATGGTTTCTGTCTGTACGCTGTGGTCAAAATCTAGTTTTAATGTTGTTTATATGTGGTGTTTTTGATATGCTTTAATAAGACAAAGCATGTGTAAGTTCATAAGTCGACAGCATTGCTGAGTATTTCCTCCTTAAAACTGCAGTGAACCAAAGACAGTCTCAAAAACACGGTGTGAAATCGCTGGTGTTTCTGACGTCACAAACGACCTTGACCAATCAGATCAACGTGTGATCGTCAACCAGTGGATCTCTGAGTGAGTGGAGGCGGGGCTCATTTGCATATTCATAGAACCACGCATACTAAATGAGGCAAGGGTGTCGAGTTACATTCAAGATATTGTAAGGTAAAAACGCTTAAATATGTAATGGTGATCAAAGATGAGCTTTAAGGGATTAAATGATTGACCACATTAGGACTTTAAAAGTGTTTATGCTGAGCGCTCACCTGACGATATCCCACCAGGATCATTCGGACCAGCACAATGTTGATGTTGGTTCCCAGAGACTCATCGTGGTAGATTTCATCAACCTGCGGACACAGTAAAAAATGGAGAAATTGTTTTATCTGAATGCATATGAAGCTTAAAATCTAAACTATGCAGAACTCATTAAAAAGCCTTAAAGTCCAAGTAAAACAGAGTTTATGTCCCATTTTACTGACTGAACATTTTGGATGATATCCACAAACAAGCTTGATGATTTCTTATTTATTTATGTAGGAACTAAAAAAATCATTTAAATTACAAAATAAAAAATGATCACAGTCAAGAGTGAAACAATTGACAGTAAATTAGGTAATTAATAATAATAATGAAAATAAACTTCACATTTTATTTTACCCTCATCTTCATTTGGCTCATAATTGATTTTCGTAATGCCAACAGTTCATATTTTTATGTTTTGTGTTGTGTCTGTGGTTTGGGGTTATGAAGAAGTCGTCCACATTTAAACCGCCAGAGAAATTAACATCAACTCTAATTTAAACAACTCAATAAATGCGTCAGGAAAGAGCTTGAACTAACAAACAAGTAGCAAAAACCACTACAGTAATAACTTGCAGTACTACGGTATGCAAATGCGATAAACATACTATCATACACTTCAAATTAATAACTGAGCATCAATAATAACTGAGCATCAAATCATCATAGAGTGATTTCTGAAGGATCATGTGACACTGAAGACTGGAGTAATGATGCTGAAAATACAGCTTTGATCACAGGAATAAATTACACTTTACTATATATTCACATAGAAAACAGCTGTTATAAATTGTAAAAATATTTAACTTTTTTTTTTTACAAAAAAATTTGATCAAATAAATGCAGCCATGGTGAGCAGAAGAGACTTCTATTAAAAACATTTTAAAAAAAAGAAAAAGAAAAAAATAGAATTATTATAAAATGTTGACTGGCTATTAGCACATGTTACACTCATTTCAGGTACAAAATGTCCACATTTATAACACTGACTAAAGAAGCAACAAATTCTAATAAAAGAAGGCTTTTAGAAGGCTTGGTTTTAGAGGCTTTATCCCAAACACAGCACAAAGTGTCTGCGATGAAACAACGGTTTGTTTAGTGTCTGAGGATGTAGAATGAACGCTGTAATGACGTGCCATAAGCAGGTGTCTATATAACCCAGAGAGTGTGACGTGAAATACAGCCTGATAAACACAGCTGGACAGTCGAGAGATTTCTGTTTCCAGAGGAACATTATTCTGACCGCGACACGCTTCTGGAAACACATTCCCATGCTGGTATGTTCTCAAATCCATCCCAACATACATGACACACGAGTAAATGCTGCATTCTCAGTGTCGCCACAAGGAGGCGCTATACTGAGTCTTCATCTACGGCCAATTTACTGTCATCATTACCGAAATGCAATGACACGCTGGAACACATTAAAATGACTATATTTCAGAGTTCTTTATAATCTTTCATTAAATAATTTCCGCCTTAATTTTCTGCCTGGGCTACATGATGTTAACTGTGGTTAATATCCAGTTTTTAATGTTTATATTTCTATGTGGTGTTTTTAATATGCTTTAAGACAAACCATGTGTAAATTCGATGTGTAAATGACGTAAAACTACCTTGTAACCAATCAGATCAACGTGTGCTCGTCAACCAGTGGATCTCTGAGCTGAGTGAGTGAGTGGAGGCGGGGCTCATTTGCATATTCATAAAACCGCGAATACTAAATGAGGCAAGGGTGTCGAGTTACATTCAAGATATTTTAAGGCACGAAGAAAAAATATTTAAGTAAAAAACTTTAAATATGTCATTTTAGTGATCAAAGATGATTTTTAAGGGGTACAATTATTGACCGCAGGGCGCCTTTAAGGATTTTTTAATGTTATAATAAGTGTTAATGTAAAAGTCTCTTCTGCTCACCAAGGCTGCATTTATTTGATCAAAAATACAGAAAATTTTTATAATTGTAAAACATTATTACAGTTTAAAAACTGTAGGTAGGATTTACTTTGAACCAACTTAATGTAACACAAATAATTACAGATCACCACCAAGTAACACACTGAATTAAACGTGAAATTTGAAATGTGAAATTTGAAATTCTTGTGAAACACTCCAAAAATGTCAAAAATGTTTTTCTGGCTTTAACTTCCCAATGTGCTGCAAGGACACGTATGGAAAGCCACAACAAAATTGAAAAAACATGGAATTTCTTTAAGCTCAATGAAGAGTGACTCTGATTCTGGCGAGTATTTTCTGCAACGTCTTCTTCTTCTTCTTCTTTAAAAAGACACACTTCACCACAGTTTGTTATTATGCATTGCCAAAAATGTCTGACCAACAAAAAAAATGCAGTTTGGCCTCAAAGTCTGACGTGAGACACACAGTTAAAGGAATACACACACCGCTCTGATATATTCTCCACACATCAGGAAAGACACTTGACAAACACTTGATCCTGCAGCCGGGTCACAGAGTTTACAAACGCGTTCTGGTTAAACACACGGCCTTCGTGTCCTCCCAGCTCTGGTTCTCTGCCTCATGCTGGTTTGGCCCAGTGTGAGGGTTGGAGATCAGACTGGGGATTATGGGTAAGATAGCGCTGAAGGACTCGGTTAAGGCTAAACCCTCTCGGTAAGGTCCCCTTTACAGCACACCTGTGATAACAACGCTAGATTTTCACACACAGAGGAACGAACTGATGCAAAAACAAAGGAAATTCAAGATAAACAACAGGACACACTATCAAAAACCATCCAAACAAAGGCCTGAAGCGCTGAAGCAGGGAAGTAACACTGAAATCTGAGATTTAATTAAATATAATTAATAATATATGCGTTGGGTGTTTCAGAGTAAAACAACCATCTTCACAAACAAAGAGAAGCTTTAAGGGATTTTACGTCAAAATATGATTTATTTTACAAATGAAGTAAAAAAGTATGTAAATTAAATTATTATTATTATGAAATACTCAATTTTTTATTTTAAAGTGAAATATTACAATAGTGACATTTCTTTTTTTTATTTAGCACTCTTTATATTTTTATTTACAACAACTACTACAACTAATTATTATTATTATTACTTAATAGCTATATTGATTTATAAAACTAATATGATATTATTATTATATTAGTTAATTATTATATTAGTTAATAATAGTAATAATTATAATTATTATATATCTATATTGAATTAAGAATTTTGTGGACAAATTGTGCAGATCTACAAACAAGCACAGACATTTTTTTATTGCATTTTAAATCATTTCAATATTATTATTATAAAAAAAAATTATAGCCATATTGATTTATAATCACAAAAGTTTGGTCAAATTGTGATTATTATTATAATATTATTTTTATTAAATAATATATTTGAATTTTACAGTATAGATCTTATTTTCTTTTGATTAAGCAAGTTTATATTCATATTTAATAATAATAATTTATTTGTGGAGCTCTACAAACAAGCACAGCAAATTTTCAACTTGCATTTTAAATCGTAATCACAATTACACAATTAAATGTTTGTTTTTTTGTCCCCAAATTGTGCAGCCCTACACGAAATTTACAGCATGTTTTTCTCCTAACCCGCTGTGACCAAATCACTGCTGAAGATCCTCTGGCAACAAACATAAACTGACAGGAACAGACACTGCATTAGACTCCAAAAAGGCTGAGCAGCAATTTTAATGTTACATAAAATGTTCAGAAGAACTACTTGAAACACGCAACTCCAACAAGCTCCACCTCTTAAATTGTGTTCTTTACAAATCATGAGGATTATAATTATTCACAACATCGCGTTCACACAACACTCATCCGATGTTGATGTTGTCATCTCCTCTGCCAGAGAGCAAATAAACTCTGACCACTTCAATCCCGTCGGGTTTAATGCGTTATGAGTGCTTCACTGCCTGAAACATGCTAATTGGTCAAATAAAATACAAAAACATCTTTTCAAAAGCATTTCGGCTCTAAAATCGGCACTCGCAACCAGTTTTACTTTAGAAATATGACATTTCCAAGTAAAACCGGATATTCAACAGAACAACAACATTGGATCCCATTGACTTTCACTGAAAAGGAAACTTGTTTACATGCACATTTACATGTATGACTTTAGCAGAGATTTATATCCAAAGCGACTTCCTGCATTGCCTGGGAATCAAAACTTTGACTTTGCCTATAGCAACTACTGTTAGAAATACTGCTCAATATGCAGAGCGAGTTATATTTTTAAAGACCAACACTGCAATGTAAATATAACATGCACGGATGAATCGTTCACAACAAGACCAGAAATGTGCATTATGCACGTTTTTCCATTCCCTTGTTTTTCTATGTAAACATGCTTTAGATGGGCTTGTTTGACTGTTGTGCTTATGTATTTTGCAGCATCTTGCATGACATAACATAAAAAAAAAATGCACAAAAAAGCGTTCTGAGTGAATACCCCAAACGTCTGTCAGCGATGCAATAAACTTCAAACTTTAGAGCTAGCTAAAACAACTGTTCCTCCATCTGGGAGTGTACACAGACTGTAATTGCGTCCAGATTTAGGTTATGTGACGTGATCGGCTTCCCGTCATGCTGACACTTGTCTGGAACGATGCGAGCGGATATGTCGTGTTGTGCTCCAGACATGCACTGATGACTCTTTCCATTGGCCTGAAGATCAGTAAACAGCCTCTCCAGATTGAAACGAACATGCAAAGCGCCTCCCCCGTGATGAAAGCATGCGCTCCCATTATTTGTAAAAGTGTCTGCGAATTTATGAGGTGAGACCCCGTCCGACGACCTTCACGAGAGGCTTGTTTGTGTTTATTTACGGCAGCTCTGTCTCTACAGGACACATATACACACGTCAGGCCATCAGTCACAGGAGAACATGAACGTCTGACAGACACCTGGATAGAAACACACACACTTTCTCCAGCTGAACGGAGACAGAAATACGGCCACCGGTGGAAAAGTATACGGCTGATTTTTCAAGTCGACTAGTAGTCGTTCATATAAGCCATTAATCGGCTGGTTGCATGTTTATGATTTGGTGGCATATAGAAATGGTTTGAGTTTTAAAACTGTCCTACCTAATAATAAATATTACGTGTTCAAGCGCACACATAAAGCAGCAGAGCACCAGCAAAAGTGATGGTTATGAATGTGTTGGAAAAAACAGAAAGGTGACTGAGTGAACATTTTAATAATTTATTAATAAACGAATGTTTTCTAAGCTGTTGTTAACTCGTCATTTAAGTCATTGCTGACTCGTTATCTCCACATTATAGTGGATGCGCCTATAGAGAGAAATTCACATTAAAGGTACAGTAAGTGATTTCTGAGAAACAGTGTTTATATTTGACATTAACCCAAACATGTCACTTCATTGCTCCGCCCCCAAAATGCATTGACATGCAATGCAAGAGTGGATGTCTCTTTATCATAGCTGAAGCGAAATAAAGCTTCATAGCGAAGATGACAATCGAATGGCAAGGAAGAACAAAAAATTAACATAGAGTACACAAGAGTATATACAAGTAATTAGTGGCCAGCAGCTCCAGACAAACAATGACACTCAAAACTGTCCCGTTACTAGAGCTAACATTAGAACAACAGCATATCTTGGTTCTGTGAAACAGTAAAACAAATGTTACTCAGCAGAAACAATGCGACCTCTGCGTCTGTTTTCAGGGCTTCCCGCTTTGGTTTCTCCAGCGATGGAAAGATTTACTAATATCAACACATGACTGAAAGCTCTTGCCTGATCAAAACCCAGTGATATTGCTCTGACCTTTTCTTTTTTGTAATGACTCTCAGCTATCTCTCTTTCTACAGTCTTTCTTCACTTTCTCACTCTCTCTTCCTCCATCATGAGTGGACACGCCCCCTACTGCTGATTGGCTCACTCTCTTTTCTCCCCAATCATGAGTGGACATGCCCCCTACTGCTGATTGGCTCACTCTCTTTTCTCCCCAATCATGAGTGGACACGCCCCCTACTGCTGATTGGCTCACTCTCTCCTCCCCCATCATGAGTGGACACGCCCCCTACTGCAGATTGGCTCACTCTCTCCTCCCCATCATAAGTGGACACACCCCCTACTGTTGATTGGCTCACTCTCTTTTCTCCCCATCATGAGTGGACACGCCCCCTACTGCTGATTGGCTCACTCTCTCACTCTCCCCAATCATGAGTGGACATGCCCCCTACTGCTGATTAGCTCACTCTTTTCTCCCCAATCATGAATGGACACACCCCCTACTGCTGATTGGCTCACTCTCTACTCCCCCATCATGAGTGGACACGCCCCCTACTGCAGATTGGCTCACTCTCTCCTCCCCATCATAAGTGGACACACCCCCTACTGTTGATTGGCTCACTCTCTTTTCTCCCCATCATGAGTGGACACGCCCCCTACTGCTGATTGGCTCACTCTCTCCTCCCCATCATAAGTGGACACGCCCCCTACTGTTGATTGGCTCACTCTCTCCTCCCCAATCATAAGTGGACACACCCCCTACTGTTGATTGGCTCACTCTCTTTTCTCCCCATCATGAGTGGACACGCCCCCTACTGCTGATTGGCTCACTCTCTCCTCCCCATCATAAGTGGACACACCCCCTACTGTTGATTGGCTCACTCTCTCCTCCCCCATTATGAGTGGACACACCCCTACTGTTGATTGGCTCACTCTCTCCTCCCCCATCATAAGTGGACACACCCCCTACTGTTGATTGGCTCACTCTCTTTTCTCCCCATCATGAGTGGACACGCCCCCTACTGCTGATTGGCTCACTCTCTCCTCCCCATCATAAGTGGACACACCCCCTACTGCTGATTGGCTCACTCTCTCCTCCCCATCATAAGTGGACACACCCCCTACTGTTGATTGGCTCACTCTCTCCTCCCCCATTATGAGTGGACATGCCCTAAAATGCTGATTGGCTCACTCTCTCCTCCCCATCATAAGTGGACACACCCCCTACTGTTGATTGGCTCACTCTCTCCTACTCCATCATGAGTGGACACGCCCCTTACTGCTGATTGGCTCACTCTCTCCTCCCCCATCATAAGTGGACACACCCCCTACTGCTGATTGGCTCACTCTCTCCTCCCCCATCATGAGTGGACACACTCCCTACTGCTGATTGGCTCACTCTCTCCTCCCCCATCATGAGTGGACACGCCCCCTACTGCTGATTGGCTACAAGTGTGTTGTGCTGCTCAGTCCGATACACATTCAACAGCGTTTCTCAGAAATCACTTACTGCAGCTTTAACTTAAAGGTCATGCAGTAAACG